>LR738711.1:904395961-904547971 GCA_902687465.1 Secale cereale
GCTATTTGAGACTAACCATAAGAAAACATGAACTACTAAGCACCATTATGCACATAGCATTTTCATCATAGACATATCAACCAGTGCAACAGAAGCCAACTCTCTTAACAAGATAAGCATGATAAATAAAGAGAGTTCCAGCGACCAACTAAACAAAAGCTCTTTAAAAAGATAAGCATGAAAACTAAGAGCTGAACATGATAGTAGCTATTGAAAGACAAAGAACACACACAGCAAAGATAGACATGAAAATTCTATGTTATGTTCTAGGTTGAAGTGGAGCGGGTCTCTCTCCCACACAAAGAAAGCTGAGTTCCAACTCGTTATGAAAAGCTAAAGCAAACTAAAAAGCAAGACGCTCCAAGCATAGCACATAACACATGAAGTGATAAAAATATAGTGGAACGAAAGACGAACTGATAATGTTGATGGAGAAGGGGATGCACGGGGGCATCCCCAAGCTTAGACGCTTGAGTCTCCTTGAATATTTCTTGGGGGTGCACGGGGGAATCCCCAAGCTTGAGCGCTTGACACTCCTGAATCTTTTTATCATCTTCCCTCGCACACTTGAAAACTCCCTTCATACATAACTCATCATAATATGATTAGCGAGGTTAGTACCCATAATAAAATAATTGTTCCTTGCTGGAAATAAAGATATTCTTGAAGGTCTACTGTTTCTCAAGATTGCCAAAAGGTTTTTGCAAAGAAAAAGCAAGCTCAAGGTTTGCAAAATGAAGGAAAGGCAAAACAGGACAGAATCTGTGAAAAACAGAACAGCAGGTAGTAAATGATTTTTTCGGGGCACTTCTGCAACTCTAATAAAAAAACTCAGGCCATACGCACGAAATACAATTGTATAGAGCACGCTGTCGAAAAAATTCAGACCAAAAAGATGATCTGGTGATTTTATACGAATTTTTCTATCCAAGGACAGAATCTGTTTCCTGGACAGCACGTCACAACTTTTGAACTTTCTTGCAATCAGAGGCTACACTTGGCACAAAGTTGAAAAGTAAAGATACAATGATGATGCTACTGTAGTAACAACATCAAGGCATAACAAAAGCAAAAATAAAATTTTATTCATGTGGGTTGCCTCCCAAAAGCGCTTACTTTTATGCCTTTAAGCTAGGCATAAGACTTTAATGATGCTCTCGTAGGAATAAGAGTTGAAGAACAAAAGAGAGCATCAAGAAGCAAATATCAAACACATTTAAGCCTAACATGCTTCCTATGCATAGGAATATTGAAATAGAATAATTCATTGAAGCACAAAGCAATAAGCATAGGAAGACAAAACAAGTGCAACTTCAAAATATTCACCATAAAGAGAGGAAACTTCTTATTATTAAGATATTTAGAACCAAGTCTCCCTCTCTCATTATAAATTTCAGTGGCATCATGGATGAACTCAACAATATAAGCATCACACAAAGCATTGTTACCATGATCCAAATGCAAAAAGGTACTCTTACTCTCCACATAAGCATAATCTTTCTCATTGCTAATAGTGGGAGTAGGACTATCATAAACAACTTGAACACTATAGATTTTGAGTATTAGGAAGATGGTGTTCAACAAGGGAGTAATTCCCTCCAAGATTATGACAAGTTTCATAAGGATAATTTCTCCTTATGTCATAGGTACCTTTATAATCACTATAGATTGGAGTTATAACATCATCATGGTAGAGAAGAGCATTATCATTGCTAGCAACTATATTTGTAAACATGTTGTCTTTATTCTTACTAGCAAAAGAATTATCAATTATCTCATCACTAGTGGGTAAAGGATTTGCAATCCTATCATCCCCAAGCTTAGAGCTTCCCATATCATCACTTTCAGAGTTGGTACCAAAAAGATTTTCAAGATCATAAGTAGCATTATCATCATTTTCCCAATCACAATAAGTAACATGCATATCATAATCAAAATCATCTTCAATAGTACCTACGGACGTATCATCAAGATGATAATTAAGGCAATAAACTCCACCTTCTTCTTTAAACTTACAACCGTTAGGATAAAAGTTGATGGGAGGAATATGCTCAGGCCAGGTTGATACCCATTCTTCTTCTTTCTTGCTCCTCTTCCTCCTCCTCTTCTTTTTCTTCTTCTTCACCTTAGGAGGGAGTGGTTGGAGATGAAGCTTCTCCACATATCCTGGTTTATCATTAGAAACAATAGGGGAAACTTGGGAGAAACTCTCCTTTTTATTAGCAGTAATATAAGATACATTTTTATACTTTGGTAAAGTTCCCTCCTTTCTAATCTTACTTATGTAATCATATTCATGGCAATTAACAACACAATAGAGATGGCAATTTTGCAAAGTGTTTTTTATTCCTATGGCATTAACATCTAGCCAAGAAGTCTTTTCTGATAACTCTTCACACATCAAAAATAACATAAGCTCATCATAAAGATCAGAGGTGATCATGTTATCACACAACCGGTTAATAGTTATGTTTTGAAAGTTCATGCATTGAAAATTAAAGTGACCCTCTATACGGCAAAGTTCACAAGTAAAAGGATAAAGGTCACACAATTCTCTAGCAATTTCATTTAAATCTCTGACCCAAGTGATTGTTCTTTCATGCTTATGCTTCTTACAATACTTCTCTTCTTCAATCATAGGCCTTTCACAGGGTCTATCCACTCCACAAAAATTAACATGCTTATATAAAACTTCATTTTTAGGAATTGGATCATGCATGTCGCAATCACCATGAACAATTTCATTTTCTTTGCAAGTCTCTTTAAAAGGTTTATGATACTTGATCCAATCCTCCTTAGGCATATTAAGATGTGAAGCAAAAGATTTGAGGAAATCAACAAGGAGTTGAGAATCAAGTCCAAACTTAGCACTAAACTTATTAAAACTTGTAGTTTCAACAAAGGACTTAATGCAATCATACTCATAAATTATACCTGACTCTTTACCTTTGTCGATCTCCCAATCTTCAGTGTTGCGTTGAATTCTTTCAAGGAGTTCCCATTTAGCATCAGTCTTTTCGTTTGTGAAAGAACCCATAGAGGAAGCATCGAGCAAATCTTTATCCTGTCGAGAGAGCCTCGCATAGAAATTAGTATTAATCATATCTTTGGGGAGCCCATGGTTAGGACTTTTTAGCATTAACGTTTTCAGTCTCCCCCAAGCTTGAGCTATGCTTTCTCCGTCATGAGGATAGAAATTATAAACATAATTCCTATTCTTATGGACTACATGAAGATGATAAAACTTAGTATAAAAGAGAGATATAAGCTCTTGACAATCAAGCAAGTGCGAGTTATCGAGAAGCTTATACCAATCTGAAGCCTTATCTATAAGTGATATGGCGAACAATTTCCTCATGACAAACTCCCTTGATACACCTGCAAGCTTAAATAATGAACATAATTGTGACAGATATAGCAAGTGTTCACCGGGATGTCTGTCTCCTGCATAACAATTAGCCAAGACATAATCGATAATACCAGCTGGTATTTTATAGGGCACAATTTCAGTAGGGGGAGGAGCAACCACCACAGGTGTGGGGCGTCTTCCCGCAAGCAACGATCCAATAGCAAGGTTGTCCATAAACATAACTAGTGAAATAAAAACAAGAAACAAAAAGATTTAATTGCAAGATCTAAAGATATACCTTCAAGCGCTCACCTCCCCGGCAACGGCGCCAAAAATATCTTGATGTCTACACACGCTTCTACTCTTGTAGACTATGTTGGGCCTCCAAGCGCAGATGTTTGTAGGACAGCAACAATTTCCCTCAAGTGGATGATCTAAGGTTTATCGAACTCAGGGAAGTAGAGGTTGAAGATGGTCTCTCTCAAGCAACCCTGCAACTAAGATACAAGAAGTCTCTTGTGTCCCCAACACACCTAATACACTTGTTAGATGTATAGGTGCACTAGTTCGGCGAAGAGATGTTAAATGGCAAGTGATATGGATGGCAAAACAAAGTAATATAAATCTGTAATAAAAAGTGCAGCAAGCAAACAAGTGGTAAACGTGAGCACAAATGGTATTGCAATGGTGGAAACAAGGCCTAGGGTTCATACTTTCACTAGTGGCAACTCCCAACAACATTAACATAATCGAATCACATGATATTTCCCATAAAACATGCAATGGAGACGCACCCGGAGGTCATTCCTCCGTGGTCAAGAGAGGACGAGAATTATGTAGGGCTACAAAAGCACACCTCAAAGCTCGTAGTTCTCAATCTAAGGATTTCCCAATGTCACCGCGGCCATCCAAAGAGAGTCCCACAATCACCACAACATATCTAAAGGATAGTCAAAGACAAGCACCAAGAGACTCTCAATCTTCAATCAACACACAAGAGAGGAAATCACTCATGAAAATATTTTTCTAATCCATGTCCAATAGACCGCTGTCACCTTGGTCTCGGGGATTATACTAGATAAAGACAAGTGAGTACATCAATCCAATACATAGAGGAAGGGGAAACATCATGGGATCACCCTAGATTAACATAGCCTATGATCACAACGAAGATCACATCATGGGAGAGAGAGATAACCACATAGCTACTGGTAGAAACCTCAGCCCCGAGGAGGAACTACTCCCGCATCATGGAGGGAGGAAGCAACGTCGATGGAGATGAATCCGGGGGCACTTCCCCATCCCGGCAGGGTGCCGGCTGATGTCTACACACGCTTCTACACTTGTAGACTATGTTGGGCCTCCAAGCGCAGAGGTTTGTAGGACAGCAGCAATTTCCCTCAAGTGGATGACCTAAGGTTTATCGAACTCAGGGAAGTAGAGGTTGAAGATGGTCTCTCTCAAGCAACCCTGCAACTAAGATACAAGAAGTCTCTTGTGTCCCCAACACACCTAATACACTTGTTAGATGTATAGGTGCACTAGTTCGGCGAAGAGATGTTAAATGGCAAGTGATATGGATGGCAAAACAAAGTAATATAAATCTGTAATAAAAAGTGCAGCAAGCAAACAAGTGGTAAACGTGAGCACAAATGGTATTGCAATGGTGGAAACAAGGCCTAGGGATCATACTTTCACTAGTGGCAACTCCCAATAACATTAACATAATCGAATCACATGATATTTCCCATAAAACATGCAATGGAGACGCACCCGGAGGTCATTCCTTCGTGGTCAAGAGAGGACGAGAATTATGTAGGGCTACAAAAGCACACCTCAAAGTTCGTAGTTCTCAATCTAAGGATTTCCCAATGTCACCGCGGCCATCCAAAGAGAGTCCCACAATCACCACAACATATCTAAAGGATAGTCAAAGACAAGCACCAAGAGACTCTCAATCTTCAATCAACACACAAGAGAGGAAATCACTCATGAAATTATTTTTCTAATCCATGTCCAATAGACCGCTGTCACCTTGGTCTCGGGGATCATACTAGATAAAGACAAGTGAGTACATCAATCCAATACATAGAGGAAGGGGAAATATCATGGGATCACCCTAGATTAACATAGCCTATGATCACAACGAAGATCACATCATGGGAGAGAGAATTGACCACATAGCTACTGGTAGAAACCTCAGCCCCGAGGAGGAACTACTCCCGCATCATGGAGGGAGGAAGCAACATCGATGGAGATGAATCCGGGGGCACTTCCCCGTCCCGGCAGGGTGCCGGCACAGGAATTCTGGTCCCCCAAAGCTTGATGGCGATGGCGGCGGAGATCGGAATTGCGTCTGGAGAAAAGGGGTCCGGAATCGGGGTTTCTGCGACGGGTGTTAAATATATGCCAAAGGGGGGCATCAGCGGAGGTCTGGGGGGCCCAGGCGCCCCCCCCCCCCCCCCCGGCGTGGCCAGGAGGGGGGCCGCCTGGGCAGGCCGCCTGGAGCCCCTATGGCCCCACTCTGGCCCTACTTTGGCCGCAAGGAAGCTTCCGGAACGCTGATTTTTTATATAATTTTTCCGGGAATTTTCTGGCAGTTTACGTAATGGGAAAACCTGAAATACAAAAACAGCAGAAAACAGAAACTGGCACTGGGTTGCACTGAGTTAATAGGTTAGTCCAAATATGATCAAAAGTGTATGGAAGTGTATAAATATCATAGCAATATCACACAAAAGAGGCATGGAGCACGCAGAAATTATAGATACGTTTTGGACGTATCAGGCGCGAGGAGGCCGGCGGCTTGGTGTATTCGTGCTTGGCATGTTGGCAAATGGTGCACTGATGCACGAACTCCTCCATGTCCTTCTTCAGGCCACGCCACTCGAAATGCTTCTTGACGCGGTGGTAGGTCGCCATGACACTAGAGTGGCCGCCTACAGCGCTGTTGCTCGCCCCAATCCATAGCCGGCCTTGACAATGGATGACGCCCCTGTGGAGCTCGTACCCGTCAGCGTCCGATCTGGAAACGGCCAGGTGCTGGAGGTGCTCTTGGGCATCGGCGACCACGCCGGCTGGCAGGTCGAGAGCGCAGCCACGTCCATGAGCTTGCCCACCCTAGAGAGCGCATCTGCTGCTCCGTTGTCGAGGCTGCGCTTGTACAGGAAGCAAAATTGGAGGTCGACGAGCTTGAACATGACCTTGCGCTGGACATCAGTCTCGAGGTGTTGCTCGCCCAAGTTGCAGAGGCTCTTGTGGTCCGTGATGATGTCGAACGGCCCGTGCTGTAAATACTGACGCCACTTGTCCACGACCATCATAACCGCGAGAAACTCCTTCTCGAAAGTGGAGAGTTTCTGGTTGCGTGCGCCCAATGCTTTGCTGATGTAGGCCACGGGGTGCCCCTCCTGAGCAATGTTGGGGATATCGCTTATCGGGAACTTATCGGTCGACCTATGATAAGAGGTAAATCGGCGAGTTTATCGGCATATCGGCCGATTTATCGCCATATCGGCTGATTTATCCACCGATTTATCTTATCGGCCAGACAACAGTAAGCGATAAATCGGCCGATTTATCGGCATATCGGAAGATATCTTGAACAGTGCTCCTGGGTAAGCACAGCGCCGATGCCCGTGTCGCAGGTATCCATCTTGATGGCGAACGGCTTGTCGAAGTTGGGGAGCGCGAGCACCGGTGTGGTGACCATGGCCTGCTTGAGCAGGTCGAACGCAGCTTGGGCGTGCTCAGACCACTCGAAGCCTTTCTTGGTGAGGAGCTACGTGAGTGGCTTAGCGATGATGCTGTAGTGCGGCACAAACTTGCGGTAGTAGCCAGTGAGGCCAAGGAAACCGCGGAGTTCGGTCGCGGTCGTCGGCGTAAGCCACTACACCATGGCCTGGGTCTTCTCCGCATCGGTGGCGACGCCCTCGCGTGAGATCACATGGCCAAGGTAGTCGATGTGGTCGGTGGCGAACTCGCACGTGGAAGCCTTGACATAGAGTTGATGTTGAGGAAGCAGCTCCAACACACTACGCACATGTTCCATGTGCTCGTCCATCGTTTTACTGAAGACCAGAATATCATCAAGGAAAATGATGACGAACTTGCGGATGTACTTACTGTCACATCCCTAGTACTGGTCTGCTCTGGTCCAGTTAGTGTTGTGTTGCATCATGTTTAAATTTCTCTTAAAGTTGAAATGGGGTTTGGTCAAACCCAAGCACCAAAAGAACTCAACTAGGTTCAACCTAAGAAATGTTTTCATTGACCCAAATTGCCTTTGAAAATGTTCATGATTTTTGAATTGGTCTAGAACCTCTGTCAAAAATTGTGCACACTTTTATAGGGCCATTCTGGATTTTTGAGTTAAATCTTAAAGTATTTACATTTGGGCATTTAAATGCTATATATTATTTTAAATTTCCAAATATTCATGAACTAAAATGTTGGCTGTTGGAAATAAAATAAACAGTGGCCACAACCAGTCTCATGATTATTGAAAATGCTCTGGCATTTTTAATAAAGCCAAAACAATTACAGAAAATAGAAAACAGAAAGTTTTAGAAAAGAGAGAGAGAGAAGGACTTACCTGGCGCTCACCTGGCCCAGCTCCTGTGCGGCCCATAGGCCCAGCCCACCACCGCCGTCGTCCTCCTGGCGCCAGTCGGCCAGGCGTGTGGCCGGTGCGCGCGCACGGCCGTGCCGCCACGCCACCTGCCTGCCTGGTCGCCCGAGGACAGCACGACGCCGCGAAACGTCTCGCCGCTGTCGTCTGGATCGAGCCGGCCTCTCCAGTCCTCCCCCTCGCCTCTCCCTCACTCCCCTCCAGACATGGCCGAACGCCGCCGTCGCCGCCGTTCGTCGTAGCCACGGCCACCGTCCACCTCTCGCCTCGCCGACGCGCCCAGAAGCTCCGCCTCGTCCCTCTCTTCCACCTCGCCGAGCCGCCCGACGTCGGAAGCTCCTGGACACCGTCTGCACCGCCGTTCCCCTCGTCGGCTGCCGGCGATCCTTGCCGTCGATTTGCCGCCTCCGATGCCTCCCCGAGCTCGCCGTCTCCTTCATATGAACTGCGATGAGCCTCGGTTTCGTTTCCCCCATGCCCCGTCGCCTATCCTGTCCCCTAGCCGCTTCAACCACCGGAGCCGAGCGCTCCTCGCCGCCGGCCATGTCACTGCCGTGGCTACGGTCGTGCTAGCACACGCCCGAGCTCACCGCTGCACTCAGAGCACTCCTAGGAGCCTACCGCGCCTACCAGTTCCTCCTCCCATGCTCCCTAGCGCTGCGCCCGCACCTGCCCGAACTCCGGCCGCCGCGGATGTGCTCGCCGCCGGCGATTCTGGCCACCCCAGCACACACCACCTACTCCACTTGATGCGCGAGTTCGTCAGCAGCATGTAGATGCCCTCCGCCGGCCATTTGGTCGCCGGAGGAGGAATCCCGAGGCTCTCCGCCGTGTCTGGCCTCGCCGGCGTCGAGTCAACGACGGGTTTGACCCAACTTGACCAGGCTTTGACCACCCTGAGTCAATGACATGTGGGGCCAGCCTTTGACTAGTTTTAGTTTAGGTTTTTAATTAAGTTTTAATTGTTGTCATTAACATAATTAGACACTAACATGTGGGCCCCGTGTCTGTTTAGTTTAGTTTTTAAACTTTTAATTAGTACCTGTGACACTGACCTATGGGACCCACTGGTCAGGTTTGACCTAGACCAGCCCCTGTTGACTGCTGACGTCACAGTGACATCATGCTAACGTAGTAAAGCTTTTCTGGAATTTATATAAATCAAAATGATTTATTTATTTTCAGAAAATGCTTTAAACTTCTAAAATTCACAGAAAATAATCTATAACTCCAATGAAAATAATTTATATATGAAAAATGATCTGAAAAATTCAAGGAATCTGTTTATGGCATTTTCCTGCATGTTAGAACAACTTATGGTTGCTGTTTAGGCCAAATCATATAAATGGCATTTGAATACCCACCTATGGAATTTGAATTTGCACCTTTGGTTCAAACCAACTTCATTTAATATGGTTGCTAGTTGCATTAGCTCAATCAACAGCATATTGCCATGTCATGATCATGCATCATATTGTCGCATTGCATTGATTGTGTTCTCTCTTGTTTGCCGGTGTTTGTCCCCTCTCAATAGACGTGTTCCGACGATGTGACCGATGACACCGATGAAGACCCAATGATATCTTCTGAAGTGCCAGGCAAGCAAAACCCCATTGAGCATTCCGATACAATCCCACTCTCTCGCTCTTGCTCTCTTTTACTGCATTAGGACAACAACGCTTCAACTGTTACCCGCTACGGTAGTTGAACCCCTTTCCACTACATGACCTGTCATTGCCACAGTAAATAGTTGAAACCCACTAGCATGAGTAGGAGTTGTTTGAGCCATGTTGTGCCTACTCATTCATGCTTTCTGGTTATGTCTGCTATTGCTTAGAGTTGTGTCAGGTCTGATTCATCTGGGATGAATTGGAATGGTGATGAACATGTCCTACTGTGTGTGAACTAAGTGTGTGAATACGATTTGGTAAAGGTAGCGGTGAGAGGCCATGTAGGAGTACATGGTGGGTTGTCTCATTGAAGCCGTTCTTAGGAACTGAGTTCTGTGTTCGTGATCCATGAAACAGCTACTACCATGCATTGGGCCCTGAAATATGACCCCGCTCGACTTCTTAACCACCCTAGTCCTCTGTCCAGGAGTTGCAAGTAGTTTCTGGTGTTTGTAGTATGCTGGAGGCCGTGGGCAGCGCTGACCGGAGGGGTGGGCTGTGATGCGGTAGGCACATGGCCGAGTATACCGGGCGCCCGTTTGGTGTCGCGGAACCCTGTACACATCGTTCGGGCCATATGTGAAAACCTCGGTCGGACTCCTTGCGGATGGAACCTGAATAGGCGATAAACCTGGACTAGAGACTTGAGTGTTTAGGTAGGTTGTGGTCTACACCCACGTCGGCTTTCGCTTGAAGTCTGCCGAGCACATGTCGTGTGCAGACGCTAAGTGGTGGAAACATGTATGAAGAAGTACACCCCTGCAGGGTTTTATATATGATCTATTCGAATGGCCGTGTCCGCAGTAATGGACTTCTGGGTTACCTGTACAGTTCATTGACAAGTGAAAGTGGATACTCTAAAACACGCAAGATAAGCGTGAGTGCTATGGATGGCCTTCTCGTAGGGAGACGGGAGCGGATCCATAGTGGGGTATTGTTTGGTGAATATGTGGACTCGTGTGCGCCACCTCAAAGAGATACTTGCAGTCGTAGTTCAGGATAGCCACCGAGTCAAAGCTGGCTTGCTGCAGTCATACTCCTCCACCCCTTTGTTGATACTGATGCATATGTAGCTAGTTCTGATGTAAGTCTTGCTGAGTACCTTTGTACTCACGTTTGCTTAATTTATGTTTTTGCAGAGAGACTCCAGTCTCACTAGTGGTTCCGCATGGACTTCGACGTTTAGCTTGTTACCTCAGCTACGATCTTGTACCCTTGGGAGGGTCTTGTAGATAGCCAGGCTTCTCAGCCTTTTTCATTTGTAGTTGTCTGTACTCAGACATGTTATGCTTCCGTTGCCTGTATGCTCTGTATGTTGGGTCATGTGACCTCTGTTTGTAATAAATGCTATGATGTCTCTTCTGGGCCTTTATCTATATGAGTTGTTGAGTTATGTTGTGATGCCATGTTGTACAACACATACTTGCATGTTATGCGTACATGTAATGTGTATTGCTATGTGTGGGATCTGACACCTAGTTGTTTACCCTTGGTAGCCTATCTTATAGGGAAATGCCTCCTAGTGCTTCCACTGAGCCTTGGTAGCTTGCTACTGCTCCGGAACACCTAGGCTGGCCGGCATCTGTCCTTCTTCGTTCCTGTGTTTGTCCCGTAGGGGAAATGTCACGCGTTGTTCCTTTAAGTCCTTGTAGCTTGCTATGACTTGGGTTCATACGTTGATGACCGACACGTTCGTTGCTGGGTCATGTATGCCTGTCTCTGTAATTTAGCGCCACTTTTGATTTATAACTAGTCATGTCGGCCCGGGTTCTCTGTCATATGGATGCTAGCGACACTATCATATACGTGTGCCAAAATGTGCAAACGGTCCCGGGCCAGGTAAGGTGGCACCCGTGGGGATACCGTGCGTGAGGCCGCAAAGTGATATGATGTGTTACAAGCTAGACCTGTGTGACTTAGGATCGGGGTCCTGACACTTACTGAAGATGGCTCTCATCAAGCAATGAAATGTTGCCGCTGCGTTTGTGAGGCCGAATGGCATGACACAGAATTGGAAATGGCCGTGATGGGTTTTGAATGCCATCTTGGACTCATCTTCTTCCCTCATGCGGATCTGATGATAGCCGACCCGCAGATCAAGCTTGGAGAAGACTGTAGCACCCGCCAGTTCATCGAGCAGTTCATCCACAATCGGCAGGAGGAACTTGTTCTTGATCGTTGCATCATTGAGCCGGTGGTAATCGACGCAAAACCTCCAGGTGTCGTCCTTCTTCTAGACCAACAACACAGGCGCCGCATAGGGTCTCACGCTGTGTGTGATCACCCCAGAGTCTAGCATCTCTCGGACCTGCCGCTCGATCTCGTCTTTCTGCAGGGGAGAGTAACGGTAGGGACGAGTATTGGCCAGAATCACCCCTTCCTCGAAGGTGACGGCGTGGTCGTACTGGCGGTGTGGCGGCAGACCGTGGGGCGCGGCAAAGACGTCGGCGTACTCGTCGAGGAGGTCGGCGGAGGAGTTTGGCTCGGTGTCTTGCGCTTGGTCTGCGCGGGCGGGCAGGCATCCACCATGGCCATTGCCCAAACTTCGTTGCCAAAGATCATCTTGCGAAGCTCTGCTGGCTCCACGGCTGTCAGGGTCTCGGTGGCCTTGGGTTTGACTCCGCGCAGCGTGACTTGCTCGCCCTCGTGGAGGAATGAGACAAACTTGTCCTGCCAGTGGCATGTCATGGGGCTATGCTACGCCAGCAAGTCCATGCCCAGGATGCCATCGTAGCCGCCGATGTCGAGCTCGCGCATTGGTGCTGAGAAGGTGGGCCCCTTCATCCACCACTTCAGGTCAGGCACGATGTGATCGCAAGTGAGGTAGTTGTCGTTGGCCACCCGCACTTCCACCAATGGCAGAGGTTGGGTTTGCACGCCGATGCGGTCGACAAAGCTTTTGTTGACGAAGTTGTGGGTGTGCTACCCGAGTCGAGGAGAAGCAGCATGACTTGGTTCCCGAACAGGGTGCGCTGGCGAATAGTACATGGCGAATCGGAGCCGTCCATCGCCTGGGCCGACAGAACGCAGTACTCCGCTGGCTAATCTGGTGGAGCGGGCTCGTCCAAGAGCTGGAGAGCATGGATTGCGTCGTCAGAGAAGACCTCGCCATGCTCCCCAACATGGATTGTGAGCAATTGTGACGGCTGCACACAGCGGTGCTCCGGGGAGTATTTGTCACCGTACTTGAAGCAGAGGTTGTTGGCGCACCTGTAATCCCGCAGCTGGCGCTCCCGAGCAAATTCGTCGCCGGCAGCGCGTGGGGCTGCCTCTTGGCGCGGTTGCGCCGCGTGTGTTGGTGGCGGAAGACGTCCTGGAGGGACTAGTTGGCCACGTGGGCTTGTCGTGCCCAACTCTTCCTCCTGAATGCGCGCCAGCACAGACGCGCGGGTGATGCTCGACGGGGCTTGCAGGCGAACCGCGGCATGCAACTCGTCCTTCAGGCCCAACAAGAACTGGGTGATGAAGAACTTGTTGTTGATGGAGCGATCCAACGCCCGCAGGTGATACATGACTTCGTAGAACGTCGTGCGGTAGTCGGCGACACTGCCGGTCTGACGTAGATGGAGAAGGCCGTGCATGGTGAGCTCGAACTCATCCGCGCTGAACTCCTCGAGCACGGCAGAGGAGAATATGTCCCATGACAGGTTGCGGTGGCTCTGGCGAAACGCCAAGAGCCAGTGCGCTGCCTGTCTCTCGATGTAGAGAGCAGCGGTGGGCACCCAAAAATGTTGGCCCACCTTGTAGAGCTCAAAGTATGCCAAGCACCGATCCAGCCATAGGTAAGGTGCAGATCCATCGAAACGGGGGAAATCGTGTTTTGGGGGTTTGTGGTAGGAGCTCTCTGGGTAGATGGGGCTGGGAGTCGGCGCGGTGACTCGGGCCAGGGGTGTATCGAGAGGGGGAACCGGTATGAGCGGTGGTCGGTTGTCCCCCAAACGAGCGTGAGCAGAGGTGGGGCGATGGGGCTCTATGTGAGGAGGCAGGTGGTGCGGAGACGACAGGGGCGGCAGCGGTGGCGGCGGTGGTCGTGGTTGTGCCAGCGTGGTGACGGAGCCCGCGGGTGAGGCCGAGCCCTCAACAATCTTGCGGGCCGCATCGACGTCGGCCTGCGTCAGATCGAGCTATCGCGAGAGACCCTGCAGCTCCAGCAAGATCTGGTTGTTGAAGGTGAGTTGCGCCTCGAGCTGCTTGTCATGGAGAGCGGTCTGCTTGTCGAACTTGGTGAGGAGGGTGTCGTGGAGTTGTCACGGCAGATGTCCTAAGGGAAGGACTTAGTGGTGGAGCCATTGCGACGTAGTTAGCTTAAAGGGGTTCAAACAGGACAAAAGACACGGGGAGTTTATACTGGTTCAGCCCTTTGCAGTGAAGGTAAAAGCCTAATCCAGTTTGAGGTGGTATTGCTAGGGTTTTGATTGCTAGGGAGCGAATACGCTAGCCAGGCTTTTGATCTGTTGTTTCTTGCCCAAAGTCGCTGCTGGGTCATCCCCTTATATACACGGGTTGACGCCCTACGGTTTACAGAGTCCCGACCGGCTCATACAAACGTGTTCAGCCCGGTGACTTATCTTTACATGCCTTACAATACAAGTTGACCATACATGGCGGTTTACACTTACGGGCCTGAAGCCGCTCTGGGTTTTGGGCCCTTTATATGCCTATCTTCCTAAACCGCCATCTTCAACATGCTCCTGGGCTTGGCCCATGAACCGCCATTGGGGTAACCCGACCCCTCCTTGGCGGGTCATATCGAATAGTTATATCCCCGACATTAGGCCATAGGTTGATAGCCAGTGAGGCCGAGGAAACAAGGGAGTTCGGTTGCGGTTGTCAGCGTAGGCCACAGCACCATGGCCTGGGTCTTGTCCGCATCAGTGGCGATGCCCTCGCGTGAGATCACATGGCCAAGGTAGTCGATGTGGTCGGTGGCGAACTCGCACGTGGAAGCCTTGACATAGAGTTGATGTTGAGGAAGCAGCTCCAACACACTACGCACATGTTCCATGTGCTCCTCCATCGTTTTACTTAAGACCAGAATATCATCAAGGAAAATGATGACGAACTTGCGGATGTATTTACTGAAGATGGCGTTCATCAGGCAATGAAATGTTGCCGGTGCGTTTGTGAGGCCGAATGGCATGACACGGAATTGGAAATGGCCGTGATGGGTTTTGAATGCCGTCTTGGACTCATCTTCTTCCCTCATGCGGATCTGATGATAGCCGACCCGCAGATCAATCTTGGAGAAGACTGTAGCACCCGCCAGTTTATCGAGCAGTTCATCCACAATCAGCAAGAGGAACTTGTTCTTGATCGTTGCATCATTGAGCCGGTGGTAGTCGACGCAAAACCTCCAGGTGTCGTCCTTCTTCTTGACCAACACCACAGGCGCCGCATAGGGGCTCACGCTGTGTGTGATCACCCCAGAGTCTAGCATCTCTCGGACCTACCGCTCGATCTCGTCTTTCTGCAGTGGAGAGTAACGGTAGGGACGAGTATTGGCCAGAATCACCCCTTCCACCAAGGTGACGGCGTGGTCGTACTGGCGGTGTGGCGGCAGACCGTGGGGCGCGGCAAAGACGTCGGCGTACTCGTCGAGGAGGTCGGTGGAGGAGTTTGGCTCGGTGTCTTGCGCTTGGTCTGCGCGGGCGGGCAGGCATCCACCATGTCCATTGCCCAAACTTCGTTGCCAGCGATCATCTTGCGTAGCTCTGCTGGCTCCACGGCTGTCAGGGTCTCGGTGGCCTTGGGTTTGACTCCCCGCAGCGTGAGTTGCTCGCCCTCGTGGAGGAATGAGACAAACTTGTCCTGCCAGTGGCATGTCATGGGGCTATGCTACGCCAGCAAGTCCATGCCCAGGATGCCATCATAGCCGCCGATGTCGAGCTCGCGCATTGGTGCCGAGAAGGTGTGCCCCTGCATCCACCACTTCAGGTCAGGCATGATGCGATCGCAAGTGAGGCAGTTGTCGTTGGCCACCCGCACTTCCACCGATGGCAGAGGTTGGGTTTGCGCGCCGATGCGGTCGACGAAGCTTTTGTTGACGAAGTTGTGGGTGTGCTGCCCGAGTCGAGGAGAAGCAGCATGACTTGGTTCCCGAATAGGGCGCGCTGGCGAATAGTACATGGCGAATTGGAGCCATCCAACGCCTGGGCCGACAGAACGTAGTACTCCGCTGGCTAATCTGGTGGAGCAGCCTCGTCTAAGAGCTGGAGAGCATGGATTGCGTCGTCAGAGAAGACCTCGCCATGCTCCCCGACATGGATTGTGAGCAATTGTGACGGCTGCACACAGCGGTGCTCCTGAGAGTATTTGTCACCGTACTTGAAGCAGAGGTTGTTGGCGCGCCTGTAATCCCGCAGCTGGCGCTCCCGAGCAAATTCGTCACCGGCAGCGCGTGGGGCTGCCTCTTGGCGCGGTTGCGCCGCGTGTGTTGGTGGCGGAGGACGTCCTGGAGGGACTAGTTGGCCACGTGGGTGTGTCGTGCCCAACTCCTCCTCCTGAATGCGCGCCAGCACAGATGCGCGGGTGATGCTCGACGGGGCTTGCAGGCGAACCGGGGCATGCAACTCGTCCTTCAGGTCCAACAAGAACTGGGTGATGAAGAACTTGTTGTTGATGGAGGGATCCAACGCCCGCAGGTGATACATGAGTTCGTCGAACGTCGTGCGTGTCAGGACCCCGATCCTAAGTCACACCGATCTAGCTGTAACACGTCATATCACTTTGCGGCCTCACGCACGGTAACCCCACGGGTGCCACCTTACCTGGCCCGGGACCGTTTGCGTATTTTGGCACACGTATATGACAGTGTCGCTAGCATCCATATGACAGAGAACCCGGGCCGACATGGCTAGTTATAAACCAAAAGTGGCACTAAATTACAGAGACAGGCATCCATGACCCAGCAACGAACGTGTCGGTCATCAACGTATGAACCCAAGTCGTAGCAAGCTACATGGACTTAAAGGAACAACGCGTGACATTTCCCCTAAGGGACAGACACAGGAACGAAGAAGGACACATGCCGGCCAGCCTACGTGTTCCGAGCAGTAGCAAGCTACCAAGGCTCATTGGAATCACTAGGAGGCATTTCCCTGTAAAGTAGGCTACCAAAGGAAAACAACTAGGTGTCGGATCCCACACATACCAAGCATTTCAATCATACACGCAATATGCTCAATATGTGCAAATACAACATTGCATCACAACAGAACTCTATGACTCAAAGTACTTTATTTAAAAGACTCCAAGAGCCATACATAACATATTCATACAGGTAGGGGTCACATGACCCAACACTCAAGTCATACAGTCATACAAGCACAAGCGGAAGCTACATGTCTGAGTACAGACAACTTAGAAAATAAAACAGGCTTGGTGTAGCCTGACTATCTACAAGGCCCTTCACAAGCTCCAGATCACCGTCTGGGTGTCAAGCTACTCGTCGACGTCAACTTCTATGTAGAACCCATCAGCAGGGGCAGGGTTCTCCTCTGCAACAGTTATTAAGCAAACATGAGTACAAAGGTACTCAGCAAGTCTTACCACAGAACCTATCATACATGCAACATTATCAAAGGGGGGTAGTGGAGTTCATAGCAGAATGCCAGCTTTGACCTTGGCTAACCTATACTACAACTCTCAACAGACTGCAAGATGTTATTACGAACACGAGTCCTCTACTCACCACATCAATACACTACCGAGGATCCTCTTCCGTCATCCTACGGAAGGGCCATCCACGGCACTCACGCTTAACTTGAGGCTTTTAGTAGTATCCATCAACTTGTCTATGAACTGTAAGAGCAACCAAGTAGTTCGTACCGCGAACAACGGCTATTCGAATAGATTGATAACCCTGCAGGGGTGTACTTCTTCACACATGTTTTCACCACTTAGCGTCTGCACACGACATGTGCTCGGCAGACTTCAAGCGAAAGCCGACGTGGGTGTAGACCACGACCTAACCAACCACTCAAGTCTCACGTCCAGGTTTATCGCCTATTTGGGTTCCATCCGTGGGGAGATCCGGCCGGGGTGTCGCTCACGGCCCCAAACGATGTGTACAGGGTTCCCGAGTCACCAAACGGGCAACGGTACACCGTGCCACGTACCTGTCGCATCACAGCCCACCCCGAGGGTCAGCGCTGCGCACGACCTCCAGTAAACTATAAACACCAGAAACTAGTTGCAACTCCTGTACAGAGTACAAGGGCAGTCAATAAGTCGAGCGGGGTCATATTTCAGGGCCCAATGTGTGGTAGTAACTGTAACTTGAATCACACACACAGATCTCGGGTCCTATGGACGATTCCAATGAAACAACCCACCATGTACTCCTACATGGCCTTTCATCGATACCTTTACCAAGCGTGTTCCACACTTCCCTCTCTTTATCGGTATGATCATTTCACTCTGATCCATCACCCAGATGAACCAGACCAGACACAACTCTAAGCATAGCAGGCAACATAAGTAAATAGCATGGTGGATCACACATCACATGGCTCAATCAACTCCTACACATGCTAGTGGGTTTCAACTATTTACTGTGGCAATGATAGGTCATGCAAGGGAATAGGGTTCAACTACCGCAGCAAGTAGCAGTTCACGCGCTGTTGCCTTAATGCAGTAAAAGAGAGCAGGAGCGAGAAGATTGGGTTTGTATCGGAATGATCAATGATTGCTTGCCTGATAAGGTAGTTGTCGGGTACTGCTCTTCAACTGGATACGCAGCAGTATCCTCGGGAGCAGGACCTAACACAGGGAATACCGACGATACAATCATTAACAAACAAATGCAACAGTATGATGCATGTTTATGACATGGCAAGATGCATGTGTGTTGGCTAATGCAACTAAAACCAGAAGGGTTTGAACCTATTTGAATCAAGGATTCAAATTGAAGTTCAAACTATTATTAAAATAAGTGCATTATCATGTTTTTGATATATACAGCAAGTTAACTTGTTCAAACATGCACGAAACAACTGCCATTAGAAATATTGGATTTTTCTGATCATTTTTCATATATAAATCTTTTCCATCTGAGCTATGGTTGATTTTATATGATTTTTAGAAGTTTTGGGTATTTTCTGGAATTTCCTGAATTATTTTTGAATCTAAAAATCCCAGAAAACCTTTACTGCGTCAGCATGACATCATGCTGACGTCAGCTAGTCAACAGGGCCAGTCCAAGTCAAACCTGACCAGTGGGTCCCTCATGTCAGTGTCACAGCTAATTAACTGAGTTAATTAGAGTTAAACTAAAACTAATTAGCTGTCAGTGGGGCCAGGGCCCACGTGTCAGTGACTAAACTAATTAACTAATTAAAATTAAATTAACACCTAAACTAGGTTTGACTTGCGGGCAGGGCCCACATGTCATTGACCCAGGGGGTCAAACCCGTGGTCAAAACAGGTCCAACTCGCCGGCGTTTAGCCGCCGGCGAGGCCAAACGCGGCGGCGGGCTTCGGAAAACGCCTACGGTGCACGGCTCGAGCTGCGGTTGGGTGCGTTGGATAGCCCTTGCTGTTGCGCGTCGGATGGAGGTGGTCGCCGGACCTGGGGTGGCCGGAGACGACGGCAACGAGCTCGACGGCGGCGACCGGCGTCCGGCGTGTGTGGAGAAACGGCTGCAGGGGCCTAGGCGATGCGTGCGTAGCACCGTTCGCATCTATGTGCTGCGGTGAATATGTTGGACGGGTGCTAGTGACCAAATGGTCACCGGAGCATCACCGGCGGCGAGCACGGCGGCGGTGCGTGCGGGCGAGCTTCATGCAGTGTGTTACAGGGCAAAAGGGAGCCAACGGAGAGGGAGAGGGGGTAGCTAGGCTCACAGGGGTTGCGGCAAGCACCGAAGCGAGCTCGGTGGTGGTCGGAGCTGAGCAGAACAGCGAGGGGGATCTCCGCGGCCGGAGTTGGGGAAGAAGAGGTCGGGGGCGTCTCCAGGGCGGGCGAGCGCTCGGGGCTCGGCCTGTTCGAAGCAGTCGAGGACGGCGGAGACGATGGACACCAAGGCGGAGCTCAGGGACGACGGTGGACGCGGCTTCTACGACGGTGCGAACACGGCGGCGTCGGCCATGGCGCGGGGAGAGCGGAGGAGAGGAACTGGGGGGAGGTGGAGGTGTCTGCGGGGTCGAGGAGGACGTGGAGGGTCGAACCATCCCTCCAGGACGGCGAGGGGGTGAAGCAAGGCGGCGGGCAGCTGCGTGGCGCGCGGCGCGGTCGCCGTCGAGCACCTGCCTGCCTGCCTGGCCGAGCCAAGCAGCTCGCTGGAGCGGCAGCTGGGCTGGGCCGGCAGGTGGGCCGGGTGGGCGCCAGGTAAGCTTTCTCTCTCCCTTTTTCTATTTTCTTTTCTGTTTCATTTCTTTTGCAACTTTGTTTAATTAAATAAAATGCCAAAGCATTTTTGTAACTCATAACACTTGTCATACTTGCTGTATATAATTTGAACAGTAGGAAACATTATAGTTTATGATTATTTGAGCATTTAAAATATTTTGTAGCATTTAAATGCCCAAATTCAAATACCATATGATTTAATCCGAAGCCCTAGATTGTCCTAGAAAAATGTGCACCATTTTTGGCAGAGGTTTAGGACCAAGGCAGAAATGATGAACATTTTGAAGGGCATTTTGGGTACATTGGAAAATATTTTATCAAACCCTAGTTGTTAGGGGAGGGATGCTGGGGTTTCTGTTAATCCCATTTCAATTTTCTTTGAAAGTAGACATGATGCACACTCTAGTCAGGTCCTAATGCAAGTGCTAGCTAGGGATGTGACAACTCACCCCCACTTAAAAGAATCGCTTCCCGAGATTCGGGTTCCTCCGGAAAGAGGGTGGGGTACTCAAGTCGAAGACGATCCTCCCTTTCCCAAGTAGCTTCACTCCCGGAATGATGTGACCATTGAACCTTGAGAAACTTGATATTGTGGCGTCGAGTGGTACGCTCAGTTTGATCAAGAATACGAACAGGGTATTCTCGATATGTGAGATTGTCTTGGAGATCAAGCGTTTCGTGGTCCACTCCGGATAGGATCCGAGAAGCATCGCCTGAGTTGAGAAACGTGGAAAACATCATGAACTCTGGAGAGGTGCGGAGGTAGTTCCAATTGGTAGGCAACTTCTCCTCGTTTGGCAAGAATGCGAAAAGGACCGATGTAACGAGGGGCCAATTTGCCTTTGATACTGAAGCGATGGGTTCCCTTAAGAGGAGTAACCCGAAGGTAAGCCTTATCGCCGACTTCAAAAGTCACAGCCTTATGATGACTATCATATTGGCTCTTTTGGCAAGACTGGGCTGTTTTCAATCTCTCACGAACGAGGCGAACTTGTTCCTCTGCTTCCTGGATCATATCCGGGCCAAAGAATTGTCTTTCCCCGGTCTCTGACCAGTTAAGAGGTGTTCGACACCTTCGTCCATATAGAATTTCGAAGGGAGCTTTACCCAAGCTGGCTTGATAACTATTGTTATAAGCGAATTCGGCAAATGGAAGACACTTTTCCCATTCCATACCGAAAGAAATGACAGAGGCTCGAAGCATGTCTTCCAGAATTTGATTGACTCGTTCCACTTGACCACTTGACTGCGGATGGAAGGCAGTACTGAAAGAGAGATGAGTTCCCATAGCATTCTGGAAACTTTCCCAAAATCCTGAAGTAAAAAGACTTCCACGATCTGAGTTAATCTCCAAAGGCACACCATGTAGTGATACTATCCGAGAGATATATAAGTCTGCTAGCTGGCTAGCGGTAATACTCTCCCGAACAGGCAGGAAATGAGCTACTTTAGAGAGGCGGTCGATAACGACGAAGATAGCATTATTCCCTTTCCTGAACCTGGGAAACCCGGTGATGAAGTCCATACCGACTTTATCCCATTTCCATTCAGGAATAGCTAAAGGTTGAAGGGTGCCAGCAGGCCGTTGATGCTCTGCTTTGACTCGACGACAAACACCGCAGTTAGCAATGAATTGAGCGATTTCTCTCTTCATCCTAGTCCACCAGAATCTTTGACGTAGGTCTTGATACATTTTGGTACTACCGGGATGAATCGTGAGAGGAGATTCATGAGCCTCCTTAAGGATTAATTGCCGTAGATGGTGGTTCTTGGGAACCACTACACGGTTCTCAAAGAAAACAACACCTCGGTCATCCATGGAGAAACTTTTAGCGAGTCCGCTAGCAATGTTCTCTTGGAGTCGTGATACACCATTATCACGCTTCTGGGCAGCTATGATTTGATCCATAAGGGTAGGCTTCGCCACCAAGGTGGAAAGGAATCCTCGAGGAACAATGTGAAGGTTAAGCTTACGAAATTCCTCGTGGAGAAGTGGTTGACTTTGTTGTAACGTTAAATTGTTACAATATGACTTACGACTTAGTGCATCAGCCATGACAATGGCCTTTCCAGGAGTGTAAGTGATTCCTAAGTCGTAGTCGGTGAGCAACTCAACCCAACATCTTTGACTGAGATTTGGATCCGGTTGGGTGAAGATATACTTCAAACTTTGGTGATCAGTGAAGATTTCACAGCGATTACCAAGGAGGTAATGTCGCCATGTTTTGAGTGCATGGACTACAGCTGCAAGCTCTAGATCATGAGTAGGATAGTTATCCTCATGTGGACGCAACTGTCGGGATGCGTATGCAATCACTTGACGATCTTGCATGAGAATGCAACCTAGTCCTTGTCGCGAGGCGTCGCAATAGATTATAAAATCCTTGGAAAAGTCTGGTGGTACCAGTACAGGTGCAGATGTCAGGCGTCTTTTCAGTTCCTGAAAACAGGACTCGCACTGTGGGGTCCACTCAAACTTTTTATCTTTCTTGAGGAGTTCAGTTAGAGGTTTAGCAACCTTGGAGAAGTTCTCGACGAAACGTCGGCAATAGCTTGCTAAGCCAAGAAAACTCCTAACTTGCTTGACCGATTCAGGGGGAGTCCAATCAAGTACGGCTTGAACTCGCTCGGGATTGACAGCAATACCTTTGCCAGAGATCACATGACCTAGATAGGTTACTTCTGGCAACCAAAATTCATATTTAGAGAATTTGGCATAAAGACGGTGCTCTCGAAGTTTCGTCAATACTAGCCTTAAATGCTCGGCATGATCTTCCTTGTTCTTGGAGAAAATGAGTATATCATCGAGGTATACCACGACGAATTTATCCAAATACTCCATGAATATAGAATTCATTAACCGAGAAAAGGTAGCTGGGGCATTGGTTAATCCGAAGGACATGACGGTGTACTCATATTGGCCATAACGAGTAACGAAAGCCGTTTTAGGAATGTCCCCATTCTTGATTTTGATTTGATGGTAGCCCAACCTCAAATCCATCTTAGAGAAGACAGAGGATCCCGCGAGCTGATCATACAGGTCGTTGATCCTGGGAAGCGGATACTTATTCTTTATGGTGACCAGATTGACAGGTCGGTAATCTACAACCATCCGCTCCGTTCCATCCTTCTTCTTGACGAAGAGGATGGGGCAAGCCCAAGGAGAAGAACTAGGACGGATTAAACCTTTTTGCAAAGACTCATCGAGTTGTTTCTTTAGCTCAGTTAATTCTAGTGGTGCCATCTTATAAGGTCTCCTAGAGATTGGGACAATTCCAGGGATAAGATCTATCACGAACTCGACATCTCTGTCAGGTGGAACTCCTGGCACTTCTTCTGGAAAAACATCCGGAAAGTCACGAACTACCGGGATATCTTCGAGTTCTGGTAGAGGGCTGGCATTAGGAGAGTAGAGCTGACGTTCAGCCATTCGAGTCAAGACATTGACTATCTTGCCGGATGGATGTGTAAGTTGAACGGTCCTAGTAAAGCAATCAATTTTGGCGTAATGGGTTGTCATCCAATCCATACCCAAAATGATATTTATGTCCGAGGACTTGAGAGCGATTAAAGATGCAAGGAAAACAAGTCTATCGACAAGGATTTCATTTCCATGGCTTACCCTAGAGGTTTGCCACTTTGAACCAGGAGTTTGAATAACCATGGAAGTAGGCATGTCACAAAAAGTCATGTTGTGCAATCGAGCATAGCTCTCAGATATGAACGAGTGGGATGCTCCAGTATCGAAAAGAACAGATGCCGGATGGCAGTTTACGAGAAGCGTACCAAGGACGACGTTAGGATCCTCATAAGCTTCTTCGGCAGAAACATAGTTGACATGACCACGTGCAGTGGGGATTGGCTTGACATAGTTCACCTTGCCGGTTGGCTTACCACGGCCAACGGGTTTTCCTGGCTGATTCTGGGGACAATCACGCATGTAGTGTCCTGGTTCTCCACACTGGAAACATGTCACAGTGGTGGTGCGTGGAGCAAAATTGGAGGGTGGACCTCCATAGGTCTTAGCAGGTGCAAACTGTTGAGTTGGGCGAGGCGCCTCATAGGATGGCCTCGGTGTATACTTGGGTGGCAGAGCAGTGTTAGGAACCCACACACGGCGCTTGTGAGAGCCAGAGCCGGATGAGGAACCAAGGTCTCGAGTATGCTTGCGGGTGGCCTCGAAGTCGGTCTGGCCTGTCTCAGCACTGATAGCCTTGTTAACCAACTTCTGGAAGGAAGTGCACTCGTGCAGACGTAAATCTCGACGAAGTTCAGGGCTGAGTCCCTTGCGGAACCTCGCCTGTTTCTTGGCATCGGTGGATACTTCCTCAGGTGCATAGCGTGCCAGATTACCAAACTCACGACTATAGCCATCCACAGTTAAACAGCCCTGGGTGAAATTGCAGAATTCCTCCCGCTTGCGATCCATGAGACCTTCCGGAATGTGATGTTCACGGAATGCCTCACTGAACTCAACCCGGGTAGTGACTTGGCCAGCAGGACGCATAGCTTCAAAGTTTTCCCACCAAAGACTGGCAGGGCCCTCAAGATGGTAGGCGGCGTAGATAACCTTGTCGGCTTCGGCCACACGGGCAGAGTGTAGCTTGTGGGTGATACTACGTAGCCAGTCATCAGCATCCAGAGGTTCAGTGGAGTGATGGAACTTTGGTGGCACATCTTGAAAAAATCGTGGATTGACACCACGTCATTCCTATGACGGAACCCAGTGTTCTGCTCTATGCGTTCCAGCAGACGGTTAGTCTCTCTCTTGTTCCGTTCTGCTTCAAGCATAACTTCCGCCAAAGAGGGTGGCTGGGGCAGATTCCCATCTCTAGCCCCACTAGCCTCACCCTGCTCCTGAGCAGCAGGAGTGTTGCGAGTGTTGACCATCCTAGGAAAACAAAACAACAGTTTAGACAAGGATGGCAAAAATTTGACATAGAAGTGCAGAATGTAATGGATGGCACAGAATGCAGAGATGTTCATCCGTACGACATGGTAATATAGAAACTGCTATATATACACCAGTGGTCATACACACCATACAAAGTTTAGTACAAGCCAAGGCTAAAGTACAACTGCGGTGAAAGACGATACATCCCATCAGAGGCATTCCGAGCTCCTATACATTATTTAACTACACCTCCGGAACTCAGTACACACTAAGTCATATTCCACAAGACGCGCAGGACTGTGGAAATACAACTACTACAATACTACTACTACCACGGACTAGCTCAGACATTCGCGTAGTAATCCTCGTAAAGATTACCACCGTAGCCTGGAAGTGGTACAGACGGATCTTGGAACTCGCGAGCACTCGAAGGCTGTGGACCATAGGGGCATGGGTGTGGTCTCGGTCCCGATGCTGGTGGTAACCGACGCCCACATGGAGGTGTAATACCCCCAACGTCACGCCAATCCATGCGATCAGGCAGACGAGTCCGCACGGGGTACAAATCCCGCATGTCCAGATACCCGGCGTGCACAGCAGGTGCAAGCCGTGTCAAAGTAGTCCAGTGAGCGGCTCGAGTGTTATACAGCTCCATTCGGAGGGCACGGACCTCACGGTCCCTATCCTCCAACATCTGAACAGTAGTCTGAAGCAGTGGCTCTTCATGAGCAGCATCAGTATACAGACCAGTGTAGTAGCCTTCCTCTCCGGGAAGTGAGGCTGGCATGTAACAGAACTCAGTGTTCAGCAACAGGGCATGCCTAGCACGGAGAATGGTCATCATCGAATAAGCGGCATCCTGCACTGCCATCTCGATGGTAATCCCGAGTCCATAAGACCAATGGATGGGGTCATTAGCTCCAGGATATGAGGGGTATATCCGGACTGTGCAGAAATACTGACTTTGATTGAAATCCCGGTACTGTTCCTCCACAGTGTATTCAGGATACCAGCGATAACCGGTCTCAGTCATCACACGGACTAGCATGGCCGTGTGACCGGGCACATTAATGCACCGAGTCAAACGAACCACTTGGTGAGGGATGCGGCCAGACATCTGAAACACGGAATAATGCAAAGGCATTAGTGTTTCTGGAAGAAATCGGGCAGCATAACAACTGTAAATGCTCAAACAAAGATTTGAGACATCATACAAATGATAGCATAGCCACTCAACAATTCCATATCAAGGTTCCGGTTCAACAATCATCATACTAAAAGGATAGAAACTGAACTGAGGCTTGAAACCAACAATCCTAAGAGTCTACGGATTAGTAACACGTGAACCGAGTAAGGATAAGAGGCCTAGTCCTAATTCCCCGTAGAAAGAATAGACAGACTCAGATCAGAAGGGCATAAGGTAAAGGAGTAAAAAGAGCCTTACGTTCCCTTCCACAATCAATTCCCCTACATATAACTAAGAATTTTTCTAGACTCAACATCGACCAGTTTGGCTTGAGAAACCTACAGGCAGTCCAGCTCTGATGCCAACGCTGTCAGGACCCCGATCCTAAGTCACACCGATCTAGCTGTAACACGTCATATCACTTTGCGGCCTCACGCACGGTAACCCCATGGGTGCCACCTTACCTGGCCCGGGACCGTTTGTGCATTTTGGCACACGTATATGACAGTGTCGCTAGCATCCATATGACAGAGAACCCGGGCCGACATGGCTAGTTATAAACCAAAAGTGGCACTAAATTACAGAGACAGGCATCCATGACCCAGCAACGAACGTGTCGGTCATCAACGTATGAACCCAAGTCGTAGCAAGCTACATGGACTTAAAGGAACAACGCGTGACATTTCCCCTAAGGGACAGACACAGGAACGAAGAAGGACACATGCCGGCCAGCCTACGTGTTCCGAGCAGTAGCAAGCTACCAAGGCTCATTGGAATCACTAGGAGGCATTTCCCTGTAAAGTAGGCTACCAAAGGAAAACAACTAGGTGTCGGATCCCACACATACCAAGCATTTCAATCATACACGCAATATGCTCAATATGTGCAAATACAACATTGCATCACAACAGAACTCTATGACTCAAAGTACTTTATTTAAAAGGCTCCAAGAGCCATACATAACATATTCATACAGGTAGGGGTCACATGACCCAACACTCAAGTCATACAGTCATACAAGCACAAGCGGAAGCTACATGTCTGAGTACAGACAATTTAGAAAATAAAACAGGTTTGGTGTAGCCTGACTATCTACAAGGCCCTTCACAAGCTCCAGATCACCGTCTGGGTGTCAAGCTACTCGTCGACGTCAACGTCTATGTAGAACCCATCAGCAGGGGCAGGGTTCTCCTCTGCAACAGTTATTAAGCAAACATGAGTACAAAGGTACTCAGCAAGTCTTACCACAGAACCTATCATACATGCAACATTATCAAAGGGGGTAGTGGAGTTCATAGCAGAATGCCAGCTTTGACCTTGGCTAACCTATACTACAACTCTCAACAGACTGCAAGATGTTATTACGAACACGAGTCCTCTACTCACCACATCAATACACTATCGAGGATCCTCTTCCGTCATCCTACGGAAGGGCCATCCACGGCACTCACGCTTAACTTGAGGCTTTTAGTAGTATCCATCAACTTGTCTATGAACTGTAAGAGCAACCAAGTAGTTCGTACCGCGAACAACGGCTATTCGAATAGATTGATAACCCTGCAGGGGTGTACTTCTTCACACATGTGTTCACCACTTAGCGTCTGCACACGACATGTGCTCGGCAGACTTCAAGCGAAAGCCGACGTGGGTGTAGACCACAACCTAACCAACCACTCAAGTCTCTCGTCCAGGTTTATCGCCTATTTGGGTTCCATCCGTGGGGAGATCCGGCCGGGGTGTCGCTCACGGCCCCAAACGATGTGTACAGGGTTCCCGAGTCACCAAACGGGCAACCGGTACACCGTGCCACGTACCTGTCGCATCACAGCCCACCCCGAGTGTCAGCGCTGCGCACGACCTCCAGTAAACTATAAACACCAGAAACTAGTTGCAACTCCTGGACAGAGTACAAGAGCAGTCAATAAGTCGAGCGGGGTCATATTTCAGGGCCCAATGTGTGGTAGTAACTGTAACTTGAATCACACACACAGATCTCGGGTCCTATGGACGATTCCAATGAAACAACCCACCATGTACTCCTACATGGCCTTTCATCGATACCTTTACCAAGCGTGTTCCACACTTCCCTCTCTTTATCGGTATGATCATTTCACTCTGATCCATCACCCAGATGAACCAGACCAGACACAACTCTAAGCATAGCAGGCAACATAAGTAAATAGCATGGTGGATCACACATCACATGGCTCAATCAACTCCTACACATGCTATGGGTTTCAACTATTTACTGTGGCAATGACAGGTCATGCAAGGGAATAGGGTTTAACTACCGCAGCAAGTAGCAGTTCATGCGTTGTTGCCTTAATGCAGTAAAAGAGAGCAGGAGCGAGAAGATTGGGTTTGTATCGGAATGATCAATGATTGCTTGCCTGATAAGGTAGTTGTCGGGTACTGCTCTTCAACTGGATACGCAGCAGTATCCTCGGGAGCAGGACCTAACACAGGGAATACCGACGATACAATCATTAACAAACAAATGCAACAGTATGATGCATGTTTATGACATGGCAAGATGCATGTGTGTTGGCTAATGCAACTAAAACCAGAAGGGTTTGAACCTATTTGAATCAAGGATTCAAATTGAAGTTCAAACTATTATTAAAATAAGTGCATTATCATGTTTTTGATATATACAGCAAGTTAACTTGTTCAAACATGCACGAAACCACTGCCATTAGAAAGATTGGATTTTTCTGATCATTTTTCATATATAAATCTTTTCCATCTGAGCTATGGTTGATTTTATATGATTTTTAGAAGTTTTGGGTATTTTCTGGAATTTCCTGAATTATTTTTAAATCTAAAAATCCCAGAAAACCTTTACTGCGTCAGCATGACATCATGCTGACGTCAGCTAGTCAACAGGGCCAGTCCAAGTCAAACCTGACCAGTGGGTCCCTCATGTCAGTGTCACAGCTAATTAACTGAGTTAATTAGAGTTAAACTAAAACTAATTAGCTGTCAGTGGGGCCAGGGCCCACGTGTCAGTGACTAAACTAATTAACTAATTAAAATTAAATTAACACCTAAACTAGGTTTGACTTGCGGGCAGGGCCCACATGTCATTGACCCAGGGGGTCAAACCCGTGGTCAAAACAGGTCCAACTCGCCGGCGTTTAGCCGCCGGCGAGGCCAAACGCGGCGGCGGGCTTCGGAAAACGCCTACGGTGCACGGCTCGAGCTGCGGTTGGGTGCGTTGGATAGCCCTTGCTGTTGCGCGTCGGATGGAGGTGGTCACCGGACCTGGGGTGGCCGGAGACGACGGCAACGAGCTCGACGGCGGCGACCGACGTCGGGCGTGTGCGGAGAAACGGCTGCAGGGGCCTAGGCGATGTCTGCGTAGCACCGTTCGCATCTACGTGCTGCTGTGAATATGTTGGACGGGTGCCAGTGACCAAATGGTCACCGGAGCATCACCGGCGGCGAGCACGGCGGCGGTGCGTGCGGGCGAGCTTCGTGCAGTGTGTTACAGGGCAAAAGGGAGCCAACGGAGAGGGGGAGGGGGTAGCTAGGCTCACAGGGGTTGCGGCAAGCACCGGAGCGAGCTCGGTGGTGGTCGGAGCTGAGCAGAACGGCGAGGGGGATCTCCGCGGCCGGAGTTGGGGAAGAAGAGGTCGGGGGCGTCTCCAGGGTGGGCGAGCACTCGGGGCTCGGCCTGTTCGAAGCAGTCGAGGACGGCGGAGACGATGGACACCAAGGCGGAGCTCAGGGACGACGGTGGACGCGGCTTCTACGACGGTGCGAACACGGCGGCGTCGGCCATGGCGCGGGGAGAGTGGAGGAGAGGAACTGGGGGGAGGTGGAGGTGTCTGCGGGGTCGAGGAGGACGTGGAGGGTCGAACCATCCCTCCAGGACGGCGAGGGGGTGAAGCAAGGCGGCGGGCAGCTGCGTGGCGCGCGGCGCGGTCGCCGTCGAGCACCTGCCTGCCTGCCTGGCCGAGCCAAGCAGCTCGCTGGAGCGGCAGCTGGGCTGGGCCGGCAGGTGGGCCGGGTGGGCGCCAGGTAAGCTTTCTCTCTCCCTTTTTCTATTTTCTTTTCTGTTTCATTTCTTTTGCAACTTTGTTTAATTAAATAAAATGCCAAAGCATTTTTGTAACTCATAACACTTGTCATACCTGCTGTATATAATATGAACAGTAGGAAACATTATAGTTTATGATTATTTGAGCATTTAAAATATTTTGTAGCATTTAAATGCCCAAATTCAAATACCATATGATTTAATCCAAAGCCCTAGATTGTCCTAGAAAAATGTGCACCATTTTTGGCAGAGGTTTAGGACCAAGGCAGAAATGATGAACATTTTGAAGGGCATTTTGGGTACATTGGAAAATATTTTATCAAACCCTAGTTGTTAGGGGAGGATGCTGGGGTTTCTGTTAATCCCATTTCAATTTTCTTTGAAAGTAGACATGATGCACACTCTAGTCAGGTCCTAATGCAAGTGCTAGCTAGGGATGTGACAGTGCGGTAGTCGGTAACGCTGCCGGTCTGACGTAGATGGACCTGAAATCTTAAACAACTCACAAAGTTTTCCTCATGACGTAGATGGACCATTCCAATGCTTTTCCTTTAAGTGACAAGGCAAATAATTTCCTCATGACTCCATCTCTTGTCAAACCTAAAATCTTAAACAACTCACAAAGTTCTGTAAGTTTCAACAAATGAATACTAGGATTGACTGTCCCATCATAACAATCATTCCTAATTATTTCAATTATCCCGAGTGGTATTTGGAACGGGATGCATTCAGTAGGTGGAGGAGACTTCTGTACCACGGGTGTGGTAAAGCGGCCTTCCCCAAGTAGCGAACTAAGAGTGCGGTTTTCCATAAACATAACTAGTGAAACTAAAAACAAGAAACGAAAAGATTTAATTGCAAGATCTAAAGATATACCTTCAAACACTTACTTCCCCGGCAACGGCGCCAGAAATAGCTTGATGTCTACACACGCTTCTATTCTTGTAGACTAGGTTGGGCCTCCAAGCGCAGAGGTTTGTAGGACAGCAGCAATTTCCCTCAAGTGGATGACCTAAGGTTTATCGAACTCAGGGAAGTAGAGGTTGAAGATGGTCTCTCTCAAGCAACCCTGCAACCAAGATACAAGAAGTCTCTTGTGTCCCCAACACACCTAATGCAACTAGGAGTTGTATAGGTGCACTAGTTTGGCGAAGAGATGGTAAAATATGGATGATAGGAGTGGCAAAGCAAAGTAATATAAATCTGTAATAAAAAGTGCAGCAAGCAAACAAGTGGTAAACGTGAGCACAAATGGTATTGCAATGGTGGAAACAAGGCCTAGGCTTCATACTTTCACTAGTGGCAACTCCCAACAACATTAACATAGTCTAATCACATGATATTTCCAATAAACATGCAATGGAGACGCACCCGGAGGTCATTCCTTTGTGGTCAAGAGAGGACGAGAATTATGTAGGGCTACAAAAGCACACCTCAAAGTTCGTAGTTCTCAATCTATCGATTTCCCAATGTCACCGCGGCCATCCAAAGAGAGTACCACAATCACCACAACATATCTCAAGGATAGTCAAAGACAAGCACCAAGAGACTCTCAATCTTCAATCAACACACAAAAGAGGAAATCACCCATGAAAATATTCTTCTAGTCCATGTCCAATAGACCGCTGTCACCTTGGTCTCGGGGATTATACTAGATAAAGACAAGTGAGTACATCAATCCAATACATAGAGGAAGGGAAAATATCAAGGGGTCACCCTAGATTAACATAGCCTATGATCACAACGAAGATCACATCATGGGAGAGAGAATTGACCACATAGCTACTGGTAGAAACCTCAGCCCCGAGGAGGAACTACTCCCGCATCATGGAGGGAGGAAGCAACGTCGATGGAGATGAATCCGGGGGCATTTCCCCGTCCCGACAGGATGCCGGCACAGGAATTCTAGTCCCCCGAAACTTGGTGGCGATGGCGGCGGAGATCGGAATTGCTTCTGGAGAAAAGGGTTCTGGAATCAGGGTTTCCGCGACGGGAGAATAAATAGGAGGCTAAGTAGGGCACCAGAGGAGGTGGGAGCCCCCCAGGCGACCCCCCAGCGCGGCCAGGGGTGGAGCCGCGCCATCAGGGCGCCTGGGGCCCCTTTGGCCCCCCTCTGGCCCCACTTCTGGCACATGGAAGCTTCTGGAGCGCTGATTTTTTATATATTTTTCCCGGAATTTTTCTGGCAATTTAAGTAATGGGAAAATGTGAAATACAAAAACAGCAGAAAACAGAAACTGGCACTGGGGTGCACTGAGTTAATAGGTTAGTCCAAATATGATCAAAAGTGTATGAAAGTGTATCAAAAGCATAGCAATATCACCCAAAACATGCATGGAGCAAGCAGAAATTATAGATACATTTGGGACGTATCAACGTCCCCAAGCTTAATTCCTGCTCGTCCTCGAGTAGGTAAATGATAACAAGCACAATTTCTGTGGTGACATGCTACCAAAGAGTCTTTCACAATCACATGACAAATGCTTATTGAGATAATGAATCTTTAGTAATTAAGTTGCCTCATGAGAATATCACAAAGAACTGAAAGTTTACAATATGATACTGAAGCACCCAATAGATTTGTAGTGAGCATTGTGTTCAAACATGACAAAGTGATACCTCGCTTACCCCCTTTAGTGAAGCAAAACATAAATGCAGGAGCACCTCCGAAGTTTAAGTGACGACTAGATACAATGATTTCAGAATAAGCGATATCACAATCATGCAGAAGACAATGGTACTTTGGGACAATGCACATTACACTCAGAATGACAATCATGCTCTCAATAGTTGGTGCTTTGAAGAAAGAAGGTGGAGACTCTCGAACCGTGGATTTTGATGGCAAGGTTGAAAACCCGTGGCTGGAAGCAAAGACTAAACAAGTTCCAGAGCTCGTGGTTTTAAAAACAGAGATAAAAAGCTTTTGGGAGGTGCATAATTCGTCAACGAATGCTAGTAGATAACCCAATTACTTCTTATGCTGGACAAGTTTCGGGGAACGGCTCCCACGCGGGGACGATCACATCCCCTTAATCTCCTTTGTTTATCACTGCCAGAGTTTCCTGATTTCTCATGAACAAAGCGTGAAGGAGGGTTTGTTTGTTGCTATTATCTTTTGTGAGCTAGGCGCACTCATGCCAGTCACTCCTCGTATTAGGGGTTTGCAGATTAGACATGCAATCCTGGGGTAAAATTTGTCCAACATAAGAAGATCATGAATTACCTACTACTTCTTCATGAGCTAAAACAGAGGCACAAAAGAGAAATGCTTTTGAATAATTTTGAGATGGTACAAGAAAGTCTTCGTTAGGAATGGCAAGTAAATACCATATATAGGAAGGTATGGTGGACTCATATGGCATAACTGGTTTCAAGGATTTTGGATGCACAAGCAGTCAGTCCGCTTACTACAGGTGAAGGCTAGCAAAAGACTGGGAGCGACCAACTAAGAGAGCAATGACGGCCATAATCATGCAGAGCGACAAAGCAACATTGAATCGGGCATGGAAGTTATATCACTACTCAGAAATTAAAGATCATCAAGGCTTGATAGACTTTCTTTACAGTCTTAAATATGTGTGAGCATATGCCAAGTCAATCAAAATAAATTCTTGGAGGAAGATATCACTAAACCATGCCACATCATAGGCAAACAAATCATGTTGGTACTTCAATAACACATTAAGAACCCCCAGCTATTTGAGACTAACCATAAGAAAACATGAACTACTAAGCACCATTATGCACATAGCATTTTTATCATAGACATATCAACCAGTGCCACAGAAGCCAACTCTCTTAACAAGATAAGCATGATAACTCAAGAGAGTTCCAGAAGCAACAACCTAAACAGAAGCTCTTAAAAAGATAAGCATGAAAACTAAGAGCTAAGCATAACAGCAGCTATGAAAAGATAAAGAACACACACAAGAAGATACGCATGCAAGCCTATGTTGTGTTCTACAGTGGAGTGGAGCGTGTTTCTCTCCCAAACAATGAAGGCTAGGATCCAACTTGTTAAGAACAGGAAGTAAAACTAAATAAACTAAAAATAAAAGAGCAAGATGCTCCAAGCATAGCACATAACGCATGAAGTGATAAAAATATAGTGGAACGAAGGACGAACTGATAATTGTTGATGGAGAAGGGGATGCGCGGGGGCATCCCCAAGCTTAGATGCTTGAGTCTCCTTGGATATTTCTTGGGGGTGCATGGGGGCATCCCCAAGCTTGAGCGTTTGACACTCCTGAATCTTCTTTTATCATCTTCCCTCGCACACTTGAAAACTCCCTTCATACATAACTCATCATAATCTGATTAGAGAGGTTAGTACCCACAATAAAATATTTTTTCTCTACTGGAAACAAATATATTCTTGAAGGTCTACTGTTTCTCAAGATCGCCAAAAAGTTTTTGCAAAGAAAAAGCAAGCTTAATGTCTGCAAAACGAAGAAAAGGCAAAACAGGGCAGAATCTGTGAAAAACAGACCAGCAGGTAGCAAATAATTTTTTTGGGTACTTCTGCAACTCAAATAAAAAAAACTCAGAACGGACGCTCGAAAGCCAATTGTATAGAGCATGCTGTCAAAAAAATTCAGATCAAAAAGATGATCTGGTGATTTTATTCGAATTTTTCTTTCCAAGGACAGAATCTGTTTTCTGGATAGCATGTCACAACTTTTGAACTTTCTTGCAATCAGAGGCTAAAATTGGCACAAAGCTGAAAAATAAAGATACAATGATGTTGCTACAGTAGTAACAAACATCAAGACCACTAAAAACTGAAAGAACAAACTGAAAGCAAAGATAACAGGGGTTGTCTCCCTAGAGCTCTTTCTTTATAGCCATAAAGATAGGCTTAAGACTTTAATGATGCTCTCGTAGGAATAAGAGTTGAAGAACAAAAGAGAGCATCAAGAAGCAAATACCAAACACATTTAAGCCTAACATGCTTCCTATGCATAGGAATATTGCAATAGAATAATTCATTAAAGCACAAAGCAATAAGCATAGGAAGACAAAACGAGTGCAGCTTCAAAACCTTCAACATAAAGAGAGGGAACTTGATATTATTGAAATATCTATAAGCATATGTTCCCTTCTCATAATAATTTTCAGTGGGATCACGAATAAACTCAACAATATAAGCATCACATAACGCATTGTTACCATGATCCACATGCAAAAAGGTACTCTTACTCTCCACATAAGCATAATCTTTCTCATTGGTAATAGTGGGAGTAGGACTATCATAAACAACTTGAACACTATAGATTAATTGTGTATTAGGAAGATGGTGTTCAACAAGGGAGTAATTCCCTCCATGATTATGACAAGTTTCATAAGGATAATTTCTCCTTATGTCATAGGTACCTTTATAATCACTATAGATTGGAGTTATAACATCATCATCGTAGAGAAGAGCATTATCATTGCTAGCAACTATATTTGTAAACATGTTGTCTTTATTCTTACTAGCAAAAGAATTATCAATTATCACATCACTAGTGGGTAAAGGATTTGCAATCCTATCATCCCCAAGCTTAGAGCTTTCCATGTCATCACTTTCAGAGTTGGTACCAAAAAGATTTTCAAGATCATAAGTAGCATTATCATCATTTTCCCAATCACAATAAGTAACATGCATATCATAATAAAAATCATCTTCAGTAGTACCTACGGACGTATCATCAAGATGATAATTAAGGCAATAAACTTCACCTTCTTCTTTAAACTTACAACCGTTAGGATAAAAGTTGATGGGAGGAATATACTCAGGCCAGGTTGATACCCATTCTTCTTCCTTCTTGCTCCTCTTCCTCCTCCTCTTATTTTTTCTTCTTCTTCACCTTAGTAGGGAGTGGTTGGAGATGAAGCTTCTCCACATATCTTGGTTTATCATTAGAAACAATAGGGGAAACTTGGGAGAAACTCTCCTTTTTATTAGCAGAAATATAAGAGACATTTTTATACTTTGGTAAAGTTCCCTCCTTTCTAATCTTACTTATGTAATCATTTTTATGGCAATTAACAACACAATAGAGATGGCAATTTTGCAAAGTGTTTTTTTATTCCTATGGCATTAACATCTAGCCAAGAAGTCTTTTCTGATAACTCTTCACACATCAAAAATAACATAAGCTCATCATAAAGATCAGGGGTGATCATGTTATCACACAACTGGTTAACAGTTATGTTTTGAAAGTGCATGCATTGAAAATTAAAGTGACCCTCTATACAGCAAAGTTCACAAGTAAAAGGATAAAGGTCACACAATTCTCTAGCAATTTCATTTAAATCTTTGACCCAAGTGATTGTTCTTTCATGCTTATGTTGCTTACAATACTTCTCTTCTTCAATCATAGGCCTTTCACAAGGTCTATCCACTCCACAAAAATTAACATGCTTATATAAAACTTCATTTTTAGGAATTGGATCATGCATGTTGCAATCATGATGAACAATTTCATTTTCTTTGCAAATCTCTTTAAAAGGTTCATGATGCTTGATCCAATCTTCCTTAGGCATATTAAGATGTGAAGCAAAAGATTTGAGGAAATCAACAAGGAGTTGAGAATCAAGCCCAAACTTAGCGCTAAACTTCTTAAAACTTGTAGTTTCAACAAAGGACTTAATGCAATCATACTCATAAATTATACCTGACTCTTTACCTTTGTCGATCTCCCAATCTTCAGTGTTGCGTTGAATTCTTTCAAGGAGTTCCCATTTAGCATCAATCTTTTCGTTTGTGAAAGAACCCATAGAGGAAGCATCGAGCAAATCTTTATCCTGTCGAGAGAGCCTCGCATAGAAATTAGTAATAATCATATCTTTGGGGAGCCCATGGTTAGGACATTTTAGCATTAACGTTTTCAGTCTCCCCCAAGCTTGAGCTATGTTCTCTCCGTCATGAGGATAGAAATTATAAACATAATTCCTATTCTCATGGGCTTCATGAAGAGGATAAAACTTGGAGTAAAAGAGAGACTGGATCTCTTCCCAATCCAGCAGGTGAGAGTCATCTAGTAGCCTATACCATTCCAATGCTTTTCCTTTCAGTGACAAGGCAAATAATTTCCTCATGACTCCATCTCTTGTCAAACCTGAAATCTTAAACAACTCACAAAGTTCTGTAAGTTTCAACAAATGAATACTAGGATTGACTGTCCCATCATAACAATCATTCCTAATTATTTCAATTATCCCAAGTGGTATTTGGAACGGGATACATTCAGGAGGTGGAGGAGACTTCTCTACGACGGGTGTGGTAAAGCGGCCTTCCCCAAGCAGCGAACTAAGAGTGCGGTTTTCCATAAACATAACTAGTGAAACTAAAAACAAGAAACGAAAAGATTAAATTGCAAGATCTAAAGATATACCTTCAAACACTTACTTCCCCGGCAACGGCGCCAGAAATAGCTTGATGTCTACACACGCTTCTATTCTTGTAGACTAGATTGGGCCTCCAAGCGCAGAGGTTTGTAGGACAGCAGCAATTTCCCTCAAGTGGATGACCTAAGGTTTATCGAACTCAGGGAAGTAGAGGTTGAAGATGGTCTCTCTCAAGCAACCCTGCAACTAAGATACAAGAAGTCTCTTGTGTCCCCAACACACCTAATACAACTAGGAGTTGTATAGGTGCACTAGTTTGGCGAAGAGATGGTAAAATATGGATGATAGGAGTGGCAAAGCAAAGTAATATAAATCTGTAATAAAAAGTGCAGAAAGCAAACAAGTGGTAAACGTGAGCACAAATGGTATTGCAATGGTGGAAACAAGGCCTAGGCTTCATACTTTCACTAGTGGCAACTCCCAACAACATTAACATAGTCTAATCACATGATATTTCCCATAAAACATGCAATGGAGACGCACCCGGAGGTCATTCCTTTGTGGTCAAGAGAGGACGAGAATTATGTAGGGCTACAAAAGCACACCTCAAAGTTCGTAGTTCTCAATCTATCGATTTCCCAATGTCACCGCGGCCATCCAAAGAGAGTACCACAATCACCACAACATATCTCAAGGATAGTCAAAGACAAGCACCAAGAGACTCTCAATCTTCAATCAACACACAAAAGAGGAAATCACCCATGAAAATATTCTTCTAATCCATGTCCAATAGACCGTTGTCACCTTGGTCTCGGGGATTATACTAGATAAAGACAAGTGAGTACATCAATCCAATACATAGAGGAAGGGGAAATATCATGGGATCACCCTAGATTAACATAGCCTATGATCACAACGAAGATCACATCATGGGAGAGAGAATTGACCACATAGCTACTGGTAGAAACCTCAGCCCCAAGGAGGAACTACTCCCGCATCATGGAGGGAGGAAGCAACGTCGATGGAGATGAATCCGGGGGCACTTCCCCGTCCCGGCAGGATGCCGGCACAGGAATTCTAGTCCCCCGAAACTTGGTGGCGATGGCGGCGGAGATCGGAATTGCTTCTGGAGAAAAGGGTTCTGGAATCAGGGTTTCCGCGACGGGAGAATAAATAGGAGGCCAAGTAGGGCACCAGAGGATGTGGGAAGCCCCCCAGGCGGCCCCCGGCGCGGCCAGGGGTGGGGCCGCGCCATCAGGGCGCCTGGGGCCCCTCTGGCCCCCCTCTGGCCCCACTTCTGGCACATGGAAGCTTCTGGAGCGCTGATTTTTTATATATTTTTCTCGGAATTTTTCTGACAATTTAAGTAATGGGAAAATCTGAAATACAAAAACAGCAGAAAACAGAAACTGGCACTGGGGTGCACTGAGTTAATAGGTTAGTCCAAATATGATCAAAAGTGTATGAAAGTGTATCAAAAGCATAGCAATATCACCCAAAACATGCATGGAGCAAGCAGAAATTATAGATACGTTTGGGACGTATCAAGCGCCGATCCAGCCATAGGTAGGGTGCAGATCTATCGAAACGGGGGAAATCGTGTTTTGGGGGTTTGTGGTAGGAGCTCTCTGGGTAGCTGGGGCTGGGCGGCGGCGCGGTGACTCGGGCCAGGGGTGCATCGAGAGGGGGAACCGGTATGAGCGGTGGTCGGTTGTCCCCCAAACGAGCGTGAGCAGAGGCGGGGCTATGGGGCTCTGTGTGAGGAGGCAGGTGGTGCGGAGACGACAGGGGCGGCAGCGGCGGGCCGCATCGACGTCGGCCTGCGTCAGATCGAGCTATCGCGACAGACCCCGCAGCTCCAGCAAGATCTGGTTGTTTAAGGTGAGTTGCGCCTCCAGCTGCTTGTCATGGAGAGCAGTTTGCACGTCGAACTTGGTGAGGAGGGTGTCGTGGATTTGTCATGGCAGATGTCCTAAGGGAAGGACTTAGTTGTGGAGCCATTGCGACTTAGTTAGCTTAAAGGGGTTCAAACAGGACAAAAGACACGGGGAGTTTATAGTGGTTCAGCTTTTTGGAGTGAAGGTAAAAGCCTAATCCAGCTTGAGGTGGTATTGCTAGGGTTTCAATTGCTAGGGAGCGAATACGCTAGCCTGGCTTTTGATCTGTTGTTTCTTGCCCTATGCCGCTGCTGGGTCGTCCCCTTATATACACGGGTTGACGCCCTACGGCTTACAAAGTCTCGACCGGCTCATACAAACGTGTTCAGCCCGGTGACTTATCTTTACATGCCTTACAGGACAAGTCGACCATACATGGCGGTTTACACTTACGGGCCTTAAGCCGCTCTGGGTTTTGGGCCCTTTATATGCATATCTTCCTAAACCGCCATCTTCAACATGCTCCTGGGCTTGGCCCATGAACCTCCATTGGGGTAACCCGGCCCCTCCTTGGCGGGTCATATCGAATAGTTATATCCCCAACATTAGGCCATAGGTTGATTTGAACTTGTTCATGTCAATCTTCAACACTTAAAAAAAATCCTTCTTCATCTTCTTGCGAGACATTATAACCCGCCATGACGTCATTCCCTAAGGTCGCGGTAACCCGCCATGATATCACCTGTCACTCATTTATATATAGCCCAAATCTTAACAAATCTCCTCATTTTAATGAACCTCCGAAAATCGAGGCACCTGCGCTGTCACATATCCGGTTTTTTCCTCCTCGATTCCCACGCATGTCTTTTATCCCTTCGTCTTATAAATAGGGCCAGGGATCTCTTTCACTTTCCCCCTTGCCTCTTCATCTCTTATCTTCTTCCTCATGACGTCTCTGTGCTCGAGCTCCGCTGGCACCGTCGACCTTCGTCTCTGCCTCAACAACGGCCGTTGCATCAGCCTGATCTGACTAGATTTCGTCCGCGCGCCGCCGCCGTTCAACAGTCCAGGTAAGTTCTCCTCCTTCCTCTTCTCTTAGATCCATCAGGGTTCCTGCAAGTTCATCGTAGTTCATCCTCGCCCTTCACTGTAGTTGCAATTTTTATCTTGAACTTGATGCTCCTCCTATTGGAACATCTCGTCTGGACAAGAAAACCGATCTGAACCCATGAACTGCTTAAGGTATGATATTTAGGTCTGAATATTTTCCGTCAGTGCTGTAGATCCAAAGTCATAATATCAATCTATGAAATTTGTGCGGTAGCAGTTTTAACACTTGCCTTAATCTCGGAATATATCCTCATTGTGACTGATCTCATCTGAGTTGTCTTACTTTTCTGCCGCCACCACCTTAGGTTTAGGTTTTTATTTTATTTTTCTGAACTGCCGCAGATCCAATCTTGTAGATCCAATCTGTGAAACATGTTTGTCCCAACACTTAGGAAAATAAGCTCTTAACGATTCTTGAATACCAGTGCTTGTCATGGCGGCTTATATCACAGGTTTATACTTACCCATATATCATTAGGCCCCATGTAAGCCGTCGTTCTGAATATATGTTGTAGCTTGATTTCCGGCTTAATGACTCAATTTGAACCGGGAAAATGTTTCCTTCTTTTAGGCTTCTCTCTTCGCAATGCCGCCGAAGACAATCACTTCGTGTAATTGGGTCCCCTCTGTTGTCACTGAGGATACACTCGATGACTTTGTCAAAATTGGGTACTTGCCAAAGAAAACCGTCATGCATTATCATGCTCCTAATCCAGGCGAAGAAAGACCTCAGCCAAAGGACGACGAAGTCATTGTTTTTACTGATCACATGAACCGGGGCTTTTCACCGCCCGGTTCTAAGTTCTTTCGAGACGTTCTGCACTTCTTTCAGCTCCATCCTCAAGACATCGGACCCAATTCCGTGTCAAACATCCGCAATTTCGAAGTCTTCTGCGAAGTATACTTTCAAGAGGAGCCCAACATCGAGCTCTATAGAGAATATTTCTATTTAAACCGCCAAAACAAGTTCACGAATGGACCCAGCTTGGAACTTGGTGCAATCTCGATTCAACGAAGAAGAAATGCCATCTTCCCCTATGCTCACTTGTCGAGTCACCCCAAAGATTGGAACCAAACATGGTTTTACTGCAAAGATACCTCTCCGGCTGATGAAAATCCGTTGCCGGGTTATCTTGTCCAATGTCTTGACCCGAGGCATCCTCTTGTTGAAAAGATTACCGCCACTGAACGTAAAAAACTTGCTCCCACTATTGTGAAGGTTAAGGCTCTATTGGGAAAAGGACTAACTGGAATTAACTTGGTTCAGTGTTGGGTTTCTTGGCGGATCATACCCTTGTGTCGCTGATCCGGCTTACTGTGTACTTATACTGGTGCGAAAAAAATCCATTACGCCACAGCCCCTTGGACTTGACTGATGACACAGTCACTGAAATGACTAAGACCCTTCTGAATGAAGACCTAGGAGACTGCGGCAAAGTGGGGCTGAACCCTTTTTGCAAACTTAATCCGGCACCGGATGTGAGTCTTACTTTCACTTTACCTTGCCTTATCATTCCAATATTCTGTTGATTCAACCTTGCTGATTTTCACAGGCTAAATCCGATTTCTGGAAGAATAAATACGACCATGAAGCCGCCAAAATGGCCAAGGCTACCAAGAAAACCGCCAAGAAAACAAAGAAAAAACCAAGCGCTTTTGAAATATTTGAACTAGACGACAACTCTGATTCAGAGGTAGCCCTTGACTCTCTTGGCTCCTTTTTCAATTATCTTATTGAAACTGGCTATTATCAGGACGATACGCGGGCCAGCCAAGCAGTTGAAGAAGTGGTAATTACTATTTCCTCCGGCTCAGAAACTTTGCCAAGACGGAGAATTCGGCGAGTAATCCGGAAAGTAAGATTTTCGCACCCCTTAGCTCATTTGGATCCTCACTTTCTTTTGAAACAACAGCAGCACGAGAACCGGCGTCAAACTCGGAACACCGGAGGTGAAGAAATGTCCTCCGGCTTACCAAATACTCCAGTCCGACGGAAACGTCCAAATGAGGTCCTTCCGCACTTAAACTCTTTTTACCCGCTGGCGGGTCTCATTCACCAGCCACTGAATTCTTCTGATTCAAACTACTTGGAGGTTTCTCGTTCTTCCTCCGGCGACTCATCTCGGACCCAGCTGCTGGCTTTCAAGACTACCCCTGGGTAACAACAATTACTCCTTGTTCTGTTCCTCCTTGTGTTTTTATAATTGTACTGACTTATCATGACCTGTGAAGTGGCCAAGCAAAGCCTAGTAAGAAGGCAAAGGCGATTAAGCCGGCAGCTGATCCTAAAGTCATTGAGCCGGAGCAGCAAGTCCCAGCAACAGATACTGAAAAACAACCGGAAGAGACTGCTCATGATGCTCATCCTAAAATTCCTGATGTCTCCCTTGACTGCACCAATATCACTTCTTTGAACACTGAATCGTCAAACCCAGCTAAGCCGCCAGAAGAGCATAATGAAGGTGCGATGATCACTTGCACCGGATTTAGAGAACCGGGCAATCCAAATGTTTTGGCAAAGCACACCGCCAAACAAGAAGTGATTGAAAAATGGAAAGTAAGGTTTGACATGACTCATTATGCACAACTGAGCAGCAGCGAAGTACTTTCTGGCTATCTTAGTCAAGTCCACACTAGCCGTGATCTTGAAGTTGACATGGTGAAGCAGATGCATAAAAAAATTGAGGTATGAACTTGACTAAGTTATGTATATCCAGCTAGCCCCCAAGTCTACTGGCTATGATAGAATTGAATATGTTGTAGACTTAGAATAAACATGAGCCTCTTTAATAGAATCTTTCTAGAGCCGACTTTCACCATTATAGGAAATCTGATTTTAATGAACATTGCACCCGTAGCCCCCAAGGGCCGGCTTAATCAGTATGGATGAGTCGGTCCTATTCACCATTGTGCATATATAGAGCTTGCCTGTATAGCCTCCATAAGTTGGCGGTGACTGTTTACAGTACCACCGGGTTATCATAAATGAATAAGAAAATGCAAGCGATATGCATTATCCCCCAAGTGCCAAGTATTCTTGCTTTCAAAGTGCTTGGGACTTTATTAATATGAGCCGGCACATAAAGAATGCTTCGGCAGGCATTAACCCCCAAGTGCCAGTGTTGTTGCTTGCAAAAGGCTTGGGACTTATATTCCTGTAACTCGGATAATAATGTATTTGTAACTCCTTGTTTATATAGAATACCACTGCTGAACTGCAATCACAATTGAATGATGCAAAGAACCGGTTGAAGTTTCAAGAATCTGAGACCCAGAAAGCTGAATCAAAATTCCAATTTAGTGTGGCTGAGACAGAAAAACTGAAGGCGAGCTTTGAGACGGAAAAAACTGCCTGGGCTGAAGAAAAAAGTGCCTTGACACAGCGAGCTGAAAAGGCAGGGGCGGCTCTTCAGGAAGTGACCACTGAGCTTACCAGCTTAAAACACCATGTATCCCAAATTGTTTCGGCTATCTTTGGTGAGTCGCCTTGCTAAACATCCAAAGTGAACCTTTCCTTTGATAGTATAAACCGCCTCTAACCAATTTATAACTTATGTAGGCCGCAGGAGCAGCAATCTTAGCCAGGAGATGCTTGTGAAGCTTAAAGTTGTTTACACAGTTGTTGAATAGCTATATGTCGGAGCTCGGCGTGCACTGGTCACAATATCTCTGGCTAATCAGGCACCTACTCTATCGGTAGATGTCTTGAAAAAACTTTTTGTGCTGCCTGCTAGGATAGACGAGATGAAGCAGTCGTCTGCAAGAGCCGGTGCCATGATAGCTTTAAGCCGGGCCAAGGCATGGTTACCAGAGCTAGACCCGGCTGACTTAGCTACTGGCTATCCAACCTTAAAAGAAGATGGCACAACAATTGATCAAAAGGACTTCGCTGCCTGTGTGAAAGATATATGCCCTCTGGCCAGCCTGATTGCCAGTGAAACAGATCTGACAAGATATCATCCAGATTACAACATGGAAAACCAGAAGATGCCCACTCTGTCATGTCTGTGATCTCATCCGGCACTCCGAACAAACATCGGTCATCAAATCACATAACTCATAATACATCGTCATCGAACATTAAGCGTGCGGACCCTATGGGTTCGAGAACTATGTAGACATGACCGAGACACATCTCCGGTCAATAACCAATAGCGGAACCTGGATGCTCATATTGGCTCCTACATATTCTACGAAGATCTTTATCGGTCAAACCGCATAACAACATACGTTGTTCCCTTTGTCATCGGTATGTTACTTGCCCGAGATTCGATCGTCGGTATCATCATACCTAGTTCAATCTTGTTACTCGCAAGTCTCTTTACTCGTTCCGTAATGCATCATCCCGCAACTAACTCATTAGTCACATTGCTTGCAAGGCTTATAGTGATGTGCATCACCGAGAGGGCCCAGAGATACCTCTCTGACAATCTGAGTGAAAAATCCTAATCTCGATCTATGCCAACTCAACAAACACCATCGGAGACACCTGTAGAGCATCTTTATAATCACCCAGTTATGTTGTGACGTTTGATAGCACACAAAGTGTTCCTCCAGTATTCGGGAGTTGCATAATCTCATAGTCATAGGAACATGTATAAGTCATGAATAAAGTAATAGCAACATACTAAACTATCAAGTGCTAAGCTAACGGAATGGGTCAAGTCAATCACATCATTCTCTAATGATGTGATCCCATTCATCAAATGACAACTCATGTCTATGGCTAGGAAACTTAACCATCTTTGTTTAACGAGCTAGTCAAGTAGAGGCATACTAGTGACACTCTGTTTGTCTATTTATTCACACGTGTACTAAGTTTCCGGTTAATACAATTCAAGCATGAATAATAAACATTTATCATGATATAAGGAAATAATTAATAACTTTATTATTGCCTCTAGGGCATATTTCCTTCAGTATCCCACTTGCACTAGAGTCAATAATCTAGTTCACCTCACCATGTGATTTAAAACCAATAGTTCACATCCTCATGCGATTTAACACTTTATAGTTCACATCACCATGTGACCAATACCAAAAAGGTTTACTAGAGTCAATAATCTAGTTCACATCGCCATGTGATTAACACCCAAAGAGTACTAAGGTGTGATCATGTTTTGCTTGTGAGAGAGGTTTAGTCAATGGGTCTGCCACATTCAGATCCATATGTATTTTGCAAATTTCTATGTCTACAATGCTCTGCACGAAGCTACTCTAGCTAAATGCTCCCACTTTCAATATGTATCAAGATCGAGACTTAGAGTCATCTAGATTGGTGTCAAAGCTTGCATTGACGTAACTCTTTACGACAAACTCTTTATCACCTCCATAACCGAGAAATATTTCCTTAGTCCTATAAGGATAATTTTGACCATTGTCCAGTGATCTACTCCTAGATCAAAATTGTACTCCCTTGCCAAACTCAGGGCAGGGCATACATTAGGTCTGGTATACAGCATGGCATACTTTATAGAACCTATGGCTGAGGCATAGGGAATGACTTTCATTCTCTCACTATATTTTGCTGTGGTCGGGCTTTGAGTCTTACTCAACTTCACACCTTGCAACACAGGCAAGAACTCTTTCTTTGACTGTTCCATTTTGAACTACATCAAAAATTTGTCAAGGTATGTACTCATTCAAAAAACTTATCAAGCGTCTTGATCTATCTCAATAGATCTTGATGCTCAATATGTAAGCAGCTTCACCGAGGTCTTTCTTTGAAAAACTCATTTCAAACACTCCTTTATGCTTTCCAGAAAATTCTACATCATTTCCGATCGACAATATGTCATTCACATATACTTATCAGAAATGTTGTAGTGCTCCCACTCACTTTCTTGTAAATACAGGCTTCACCGCAAGTCTGTATAAAACTATATGCTTTGATCAACTTATTAAAGCATATATTCCAACTCTGAGATGCTTGCACCAGTCCATAGATGGATCGCTGGAGCTTGCATATTTTGTTAGCACCTTTACGATTGACAAAACCTTCTGGTTGCATCATATACAACTCTTCTTTAATAAATCCATTAAAGAAGGCAGTTTTGTTATCCATTTGCCAGATTTCATAAAATGCAGCAATTGCTAACATGATTCGGATAGACTTAAGCATCGCTACGAGTAAGAAAATCTCATCATAGTCAACACCTTGAACTTGTCGAAAACCTTTCGCAACAAGTCGAGCTTTGTAGACAGTAACATTACCATCGGTGTCAGTCTTCCTCTTAAAGATCCATTTATTTTCAATGGCTTGCCGATCATCGGGCAAGTCAACCAAAGTCCACACTTTGTTCGCATACATGGATCCCATCTCAGATTTCATGGCCTCAAGCCATTTTGCGGACTCTGGGCCGATCATTCCTTCCTCATAGTTCGTAGGTTCATCATGGTCTAGTAACATGACTTCCAGAACCGGGTTACCGTACCACTCTGGCGCCGAACGCACTCTGGTTGACCAACGTGGTTCAGTAGTAACTTGATCTGAAGTTTCATGATCATCATCATTAGCTTCCTCGCTGATTGGTGTAGGAATCACTAGAACTAGTTTCTGTGATGTACTACTTTCCAATTCGGGAGAAGGTAGAATTACCTCATTAAGTTCCACTTTCCTCCCACTCACTTCTTTCGAGAGAAACTCCTTCTCTAGAAAGGATCCATTCTTAGCAACGAATATATTGCCTTCGGATCTGTGATAGAAGGTGTACCCAACAGTTTCCTTTGGGTATCCTGTGAAGACACATTTCTCCGATTTGGGTTCGAGCTTATTAGGTTGAAGCTTTTTCACATAAGCATCGCAGTCCCAAACTTTAAGAAATGACAACTTGGGTTTCTTGCCAAACCATAGTTCATAAGGCATCGTCTCAAATGATTTAGATGGTGCCCTTATTTAATGTGAATGCAGCTGTCTCTAATGCATAACCCAAAACGATAGTGGTAAATCGGTAAGAGACATCATAGACCGCACCATATCTAATAAAGTATGGTTTATGACGTTCAAACACACCATTACGCTGTGGTGTTTCAGGTGTCGTGAGTTGTGAAACTATTCCACATTGTTTCAAATCAAGACCAAACTCGTAACTCAAATATTCGCCTCGACGATCGAATCGTAGAAACTTAATTTTCTTGTTATGATGATTCTCTACTTCACTCTGCAATTCTTTGAACTTTTCAAATGTTTCAGACTTGTGCTTCATCAAGTAGATATACCCATATCTTCTCAAATCATCTGTGAAGGTCAGAAAATAACGATACCCGCCGCGAGCCTCAACACTCATCGGTCCACATACATCAGTATGTATGATTTCCAACAAATCAGTTGCTCGTTCCATTGTTCTGGAGAACGGAGTTTTAGTCATCTTGCCCATGAGGCATGGTTCGCAAGCATCAAGTGATTCATAATCAAGTGATTCCAAAAGCCCATCAGCATGGAGTTTCTTCATGCGCTTTACACCAATATGACCTAAACGATAGTGCCACAAATAAGTTGCACTATCATTATCAACTTTGCATCTTTTGGCTTCAATATTATGAATATGTGTATTACTACGATCGAGATCCAACAAACTATTTTCATTGGGTGTACGACCATCGAAGGTTTTATTCATGTAAACAGAATAACAATTATTCTATGATTTAAAATGAATAACCGTATTGCAACAAACATGATCAAATCATATTCATGCTCAACGCAAATACCAAATAACATTTATTTAGGTTCTACAATAATCCCGAAATTATAGGGAGTGTGCGATGGTGATCATATCAATCTTAGAACCACTTCCAACACATATCATCACTTCAGCTTTAACTAGTCTCTGTTCATTCTGCAACTCTTGTTTCGAGTTACTAATTTTAGCAACTGAACCGGTATCAAATACCCAGGGGTTTCTATGAACACTAGTAAAGTCACTACAAAAAAATACACTTCCGTGATGATACGTGTTTGTCACAATAGGTCACGTTTTCTGTCATGCATGTACATCCATGACAAATTTATGACAAAATGAAGATAGTCATACATGTGCTGTCGTAGAAGTATTCCATGACATTACCAAAAGGATCATCACGGAAGAGTCCACTTCCATGATGATAAATCGCGCGTCACAGAAGTGCTTTCGTCAAGGGTGACCGACACGTGGCATCCACCGTAATGGAACGCCGTTAAGCTATCGGGTCCGGTTTTGGATCCGATAACCCGTTAACAGCACCGACCAATGGGGATTTTCCACGTGTAAAATCATCATTGGCTGGAGGAAACACGTGTCAGCTCACTGTTGGGACGGATGTCATCCACTCATTGGACCAAAAGCGCCTATGATACGTCGACATGTGGCACGGCCCAACAGAAGCCCATTCCTGTGAAAAGGCCGGCCCGTTTGACTTGGTCAAAAGGTGGCGGGCCGGCCCACGGTAAGCCTGTTAACGGCATGTTCGCATATAGCCCATTTACAGCCCGCTAACCCAGGGCCCGTTTACGACCTATCTGAGTTAGGCCCAGTAGCGTCATCTGGGCCGTCCAATATAATTCCAGCCCATCTTAACTTCCGACCCATGTATGGCCCATGATGTCTTTCGGCCCATATGAGGCCCTTAGTAACCCTCGGCCCATTAACGGCCCATGGTAAAACTAACCCATATTGAACAGTGCCCAACAGAGGCCCATTCCTGTGAAAAGGTCGGCCTAGGCAAGCCTGTTAACGGCATGTTTGCATATAGCCCATTTACAGCCCGCTAGCCCAGGGCCCGTTTATGGCCTATCTGAATTAGGCCCAGTAGTGTCATCTGGGCCGTCCAATATAATTCCAGCCGATTTTAACTTCTGGCCTATGTATGGCCCATGACGTCTTTCGGCCCATATGAGGTCCTTAGTAACCCTCGGCCCATTAACAGCCCGTGGTAAAACTGGCCCATATTGAACAGTGTTTCACTTTATACCCATTAACGGCCCATTATTCCGTTGGGCCGTTTCCAGCCCATGTTATCTTTCGGCCTTCTCATGGCCCATGTATTCTTGGGCTCATTTCCAGCATTCGTTTACTTTAGGCCCGTTACTGTCATTTTCTGCTTGTGGGCCAAATTCAGCCCGTGGTTACAGTCGGCCCGTTTGTGGCCCGTTTTTATAGTGTCATCAAATAAGGCCGATTAACGATGGCCCGTTATGGTCGGCCCATGAACGGAGGATTTCAACTCTAGCCCATTTACGACCATAATGTGGTCTGTTATTGGCCCAGGTTTGGCCAACCGATCATACGGCCCGTAGAAGGCCCATTGTGTCTACGGCCCGTATAAGGCCCATTGTTTCTACGCCCCCTAGAAGGCTCGTTGTTTCTACGGCCCTTAGAAGGCCCATTGTTTCTACGGCCCGTAAGAGGCCCATGTTAACTACAGTATATGTAGCCCATGGTTAATGTGGCCTAGTTTTAAAAAATAGGCTATTGCGGCCACTAGCAAACCATGGAAAAAGAACTGCTCTGACTACAAGTAAACAAATAAACAAGACAATAAGGAAATAAATAGGCAAGCAACTTATGCTAGGCTATCACGGCTATTACACATATTACATCCACTGGCATCAAAGTTCACCACCAGTGCAAATATAGGGAACAAGCAACATATAAACGCCGCAGCAAAACAAGTCCAGAATTGAAACCACTTTAGAAGAGCTCAAGAAACAACATCCTGGGTACCCATAATGCTGGCAAGATGCTTAGCAAGCTTATTAACTTTCTCTTGTTTGGCGCTTAAATCCTCCAGCACTTGTTGTTGCACCAGAAAGTATGCATCTAAATTCTGCAGGGACTTCCTCGGTCCTTCGACTTCCTGTCGCATAACATCTGATCGATGTCTTTCAACTTGAAGTTGAGACTCAAGAAGTCGAACTGATTCAGGTAGCAAGTTCGAAGAGCTGGTGCCAGCAGTAGTAGCCGGTAACTCGAACACTACATCAAGACAGGGCTTTGGAGTTTTCTCAGTGTCTTCAATATAGTTTTTATCAGCATTCATGGAGAACAACAGGGATGTCTCACTATCTTGAACCTGATCTGCATTACTTCCTTTACCATTGCATAACAGGGTACTCTTCTCCAATATTTTTTCCGCGTTCTAAAGAAGAAACAAACAAACACATCACAGATTTACAATGTAGTATATGAAACTCATTTTGGTAAACCAGTTCAATAGTAAGGTGGACAGGATAAAAGCATTAAACAAACATATATCTATGTAGTATGGTCACTGTATGGTCTATATCATTCTAGTTTATGTTGCCAAATCAAGATAGATACAATTCGAATCATATCTATGTAAGACAAAGTAGCATAGAAAAATATAAGTGTGGGAAACTACACAACAATAACAACACTTGTAATGTGCATGGCATGAGAACATAATTGTTTATTCAATTGAAACTGAAATCAAAATAGAGCAAGTTACAACAGCAAACACGTTAAAGAACCAGGTTTAAAACATACCTGTTGCGCCATTGGAGTTTCAATTGCATCCTTCAAATTTGAAATTAGTTGGTATGAGTAAATACAGTGATGCAAGTGCAAAGTAGTATGAACCATACCTATGGAACCTGACCTAAGAACAATTCTTCTTCTACTTTAAGCGTTGACTTGGGGTTCGGAGTGGTGGTCCTCGTGCTTTGGGCACTGTAGTTGCCTTACTAACTGCTCGTGCTTGGGTTCTTTGTGGTGGAGACGGTGTTGTGTCAACGGGAACTGGGTTACTATCTGCCGGGGTTGGGGTTAGAAGGGGTGCAACTGGTTCTCTGTCCAACTGGGTAGGGGTACAATCTGCGTGAGTCTGGGTTATGCGTGGTGGGGCTGGTTCTTGGGCGAGTACAACCGTGGTTCTATCTCCATCTACAGGTAGCACGATCTTTTCTGAAGACCGTGTTTTTACTCCCACAGATGCTGCCATCACCCCCTCCAATTGAAATGGCTGATAAACAAGAAAAGTAATTGAATGTACAGACATTGTAAGATAGACATGTGCAATGGATAGTAGGGAAGAAAACAGGGCATGAAATAATTCACATTTATGTTGTCTAACCAAACAGAATAGCAGGACATAATTTCAAATATATTATGGCTAATTAAACAGGATAGCATGACACAATTTCACATGTATGATGGCTAACTAAACAAGATAGAATGACATACTTCAAAATATGATGACTATGTAAACACGATGACATGATATAACTATACGATGTGTCTATTAAAGTGGTCAGCATGCCACAAATCACAAACATGACGTCGATGGAAACATGATGGCATGATGATTCACGGATAGAATGACATAATTCAAAATATGATGACTATGTGAACAGGATGAGATGATATAACTATATTATGTCTTTAGAAAATGGGTTGGCATGCCATAATTCAGATACATGCTATCTATGTAAACATCATGGCATGATATAATTCAAATATATGATTTATATACTAAGGAAGTGAGTAGAGGGCAATCGCATATACGATGTGTCAACTAAGGAGATGGCATTCAATATCGTGTATATGATGTAAAAACTAAGCATTGCAATACAACATATGCATGATATGAGTAATATAACCCTGCCAACTTTGAGCATACACCTCAGGGGGATAATAGGACTGGTCATCTGCCTCTGAATCCTCCTCTGAAGAGCTATCTGTAACCAGCAACATATCTGCTTCACCAGGTAGCATTGTCTGCTCTGAAGACCTTGTTTTCACTCCAGATTTCTCCATCACTAATTCAAATGGCTGATGCACAGGAAGAGAAGTTGAATATACAAACATTGTCGACAAAAGAAATGAGAAATACAAAAAAAGATGGCATGATATAATTCACAAATATGACGCTTGGCTAAACAGCATGGCATTGCATAATTCAAATATATAATGCCTTGCAACAACATAGCATTGCATAATTCACATATATAATGTCTTGCAAAAAGATGGCATTGCATAATTCACATATATGGTAATTAGACACTAAACAGGTGGCATTCGCACAAATTATGTCTAAACTAAGCAAATGACATAGCAATGCAAGATACCATATGCACGATCTGAGCAACCTAACCCTGCCAAGTTAGAACATGCACCTCGGGGGGGATAGGACTGGTCATCTGTCTCTGAATCCTCTTCTGAGGAGTTATCTTCATCTTGATTACGATCCGAAATGGGTGGAGGGGGGCTGCCTTTGCACCCACCATGGAGTGATGTCTGCATGAAATTTTATTCCCATGCAAGGCTCATCTCTTTTGCTCTACATGTTCAGTTCCATTGTGTGCAATAACTGACATGCATAGGAATAAAACAAAGTGAGATTATGTAAGGAGTGCATGCAAAAATCCAGAGTGAAGGTAGCAAACTGTGGATAGACCCAAAACCAATGATAGCAGGCAGATAATAGCTTTAGTTAAAAAATACAGATAATGGCTCCTTTAATGTTTGTTTGCACCCAACATGAAACTCATAGTAGACACCTGAGATTAACCAGATAGTAGACAGATAGTACTGATTGCTGGCCCAATATGTACCCCACACCCATTTAAAAACTCAAGTTTCGGCATAAGTTTGGACCTAAGTCGGTGTCTAATAGGTGAACACGACGATAAAGTAGCATGTCATCATATTAAGCGATGCATAACGTAAGCAGACACGGAAGAGTGCGACCTCTCTTGCGGACCCGTGTAGTCCTCAAGGTCATCTGCTCAGTTGATGATGGTAATGCAGTTGTCGTGGCGGCCGGCGTCGGGGAAGAAGATCTGAGGCGGCGAAAGACAGTCTGGAGAGCGGATCCCGGCTGTGGTGAACCCTTCCATCGTTGGAGCAGCTGAGCTGGGGTGGAACACATCACCGTAGGAGCAGGACAAACCACACAAGGTTTTCTTTGACACATATCTATAACAGAAGTAATTGTGTAAGGGCTTGTTTGAATTTGAGGATTCTAACAATGGAGGGATAGGAAATAGATAGGAATAGGATAGGAATGCACGTGCAAAACAGAGAATTTAAAAACCCAGGATTTCTGCCAATCTTGGTGTTTGGTTCACAAGAATTGGAAGATCACAGGATGCAAAGAAGCATGGTGAGATTATGTCAAACCACAAGAAGTGTACAACCTCTTTGGCGAAGTCATGTCGATCTCAGCGTGATTGGGTTGGCTGGTGAGGATGCTCCGGCTGACTTGGCTGTCGGAGGAGGGGAAGAAGATCTTAGGCGTTTGGAGATGGAGCCCGAGGTACTGCTTCACTGTGATGGAGGGTTTTGTCGTTGTAGCAGCTCCGGTGAGTTGTACGACGCTGAGGCTGAAGCAGGACAAGAGAGACAACGTTAACCTGAGTGGAATTCTAATAGCATCTCCAATACATGACATAAAATACATAACCACAAAGTGCTAGATGTATACATCAGCCGCTCATCTTTGAGCTTAACTGTCGAAACTGAATTTAACTGTCGAAACTGAATTTTGCTGTCGAAACTGAATTTAAGTGTCGAAACTGAACTTAACTGTCGAAACTGAATTTTGTTGTCGAAACTGAATTTTACTGTCAAAACTGAACTTAACTGTCGAAACTGAATTTTGCTGTCAAAACTGAATTTTACTGTCGAAACTGAACGCACTAGAGGTGAGCCTACACGTCAGTCGACTGGCCATTTCATCTCTGGTCAGTCGATTTTGCAGCCATTGGATACGAAATCAAGGGTGTGCAGTTCATCTTCAACCTCCACCCCCTGAGCCGCCAGCCACCACAGGCCAAACAGCTGCCCCCCGCCGCCCCGCCCGCCCGGAAAACACTCCCCACTGCCGGTCCGCCGCCGCCCTGGCCATCCCTGTAGGTCCCCCCATGCCGAGCTTTTTCTCCGGCGATCCCCACGCCACCGCCCCACCACTGCTGGCAACGACCGCCCCACCCTAAACCCTAAGATAGATAGTGGGGTACCTCTCCGGCGAGCCCCCCTCCCCGCTGCGGCTGGTTCTCCCTTAACTCCGGCGAGCCCCCCACCCCCTGAAAATCGACTGACCAAAAAGTCGATTCACTCGACTGAAGTGTAGCTAAATCGGAGCTGCATCGCAAGCAAGAGCAAGAGCGAAAGCAGCAGCGCGAGTAAGAGCAAGAGCAAGAGCAGACCAGGCAGGGGACCGAGAGCAAGAGCAGAGCAGTAGCGCGAGCAAGAGCTAAAGCAGCAGCAGCTCCTACTGATATGGACGTCGCCACAGAGGGAGCGACGCCGAGGAGGAAGTGGCCGACGACGCCGCTGTGGATGGAGCCGCACCGTGTCGGCTTGGGACCGAGCGCCGGCAGCACCGTGAGATCAAATCAAGAAGAAAATGCGGCGATTAATGTACAACCTCTTCGGTGGTGCCGATTAGGCCGCAGCTTCATCCGAGGAAATGGTGATGATGATGCCCTTCCGGTGGTGCAGGTGAAGACGGCGGTGAGGGAATGGAGGTGGAGCGAAAGACGAGGGGAACGTCGGGGCAGCTCCTTGGAGGTGGAGGACGGGGTGGCTGAACCGGCGGGACGACCAGATCGACGACGGATCCTCATCCGGTACGGTGGATGAGGGACGTCGAGGTGTTGTTGTGGACGACGTCGTCAGGGAAGAGGCTCCGGCAGGGTGCCGGCTGGAGGAGGTTGTGGGGCTTCGCGGGTTTGGCCGTCCTCGGTGTACGAATGGGTGGGCGGATGGGATGGGAGTGGGGAACCATGGCTTAGGGACGCGCTTGTCCGAAATGTGGGGTAAGTTACGAAAGTACCCCCACCGATTTGAGGCGGTTCTTTCGGTTCAGGGGTATCACGGGTACTTTGTTTGTCGGGATTTCACAGGAGATGGGAGTTTTCGCGCGCGTTGAAATTTTGGAATAACAAGGCGCGGGTTGAGATGCAGGGAGTTGTCGGAGCACAATGAGACAAAGATATATCTTTAATATTACGGGCTAACAAGGCGTGGGTTGAAGAGGCGGGCGTTTCGCAGCATGATAGACAGAGACGCTAGCTTGAAATTTCGGCATAACAAGGCGCAGCCTGGAATTTCGGGAGAACAAGCTTAACGTGTACCCAAAAAAGACAATTTAGACTAGTATGATATACTACATACAATTTGGTTAACACGCACAACACACACACAGACACAATTTAGACTAGTAAGGTACACGTCATTGCACGCATGAGATTGGGCAACCAAATTGTAAATAAATACCACACTATAGCATGTAAGCTTTGAGTCATATATGCATGATGTAGATGTTCGTTTAATTCTTTAGTTCATTTCATTCAAAATCATCTAGTTTTTATAAGAAAGCTAATCTATTTTAAGATTCATGGAATTGTGCGTTGTAAGGCATAAAGTAAATACAAATCATGTAGAAACATTTGGGCATTCCTGATACGGAAGATTCTAGAATAAAGAAGAAGTGCTTGTGTTTTGAGGTTTGTGCATTATGCTTAAGTTCAACCATAGAGTCTTCTAGATTGTACATGTGGCAAAATCTGGTGGAATCTAGATGATATCCAACGGCCAGTAGTGCTCAAATTTGCCACCTCTGCACCATCGGATTGGCCTCATCCAACGACCATCTTTCAAAGTTAAAGTTATCCGCACACTATATAAAAAATATAAAATTTAATATATATATATATATATATAGGGGTATAGATATAGATATGTGATGTGAAAGCCACCCATCATCTCCAATTAGAATAGTGTGTCCATGCACGGATGCAATGTGGCCAAACGATGTCTGCCATCGGTATATCAGATTCAAACCAATCTGACCTTGTTCAATGTGTATACATTGCAACATGCTCGTTTCCATAACACACCGCGCAGATCTCCGTTATATTCATGCATGCATGGGTATCAAACATCATGATCTCTTATTCAAATATTTGAATTCAACTTTACATTGATTATGACCTCACCTAGTCTTTTACACCCACACATTGGTCTTCTCTTTATAATTGTACCACTAACTTTCTCTCATGCATGCATGCACACACACTACCAGTCGGCATTATCCATCGCACACGTGCAATCTTTTTTGTCAGGTCGGTCTCCCATGAAGGCACACACACACACACATCCCCCTCTCCATCATATCGGGCATTCTTTATCTCTCATGTGCATGCGCAACGATCGATGTTCCTCTATGTGTGTGTGTGTGTATAGCTAGGTCTTTCATAGTTTTCCACATAAACCGACGAATCTATATATCTAGTGAGGTATCACCTTCTTTCCCTCGTCCACATCGATCAATCTATACCTCTCTATATAGGATTACATATATAGCTAATACACCCACATTAATTATATATCCAACGCCCCCCTATCATCATCCATGCCTTCCGCTTCATCTCTCAGACGCGTGCACAATGGCGAAGACAGGGGGCAGCAAGGGCCCTGCCCCCCCCCCTACATCACTATATATTGAGGCTAATATGAATGTGATCGTTAGACAATTGCTGGTAAAAATGGTTTAAGTTGATGAATTGGCCCTCCTCGTAAAGGATTAGCAATGCTTGGCCCCCTAGCTCATGGGACATTTTTCATGGCTCCGCCACTGCGCGCAACAGCGCACGTTCTCGCCCCCTCTCTCTAAATATCAATCTCGTAGTTGTGCACTCCTTCAGTCTCCCTCCACTCGGCCCCTCGCACCATCTTCTAGCCCCCCATCAGATTTGCCACATGCACAATCTAGCAGACTCCATGGTTGAACTTAAGCATAATGCACAAATCTCAAAACAACAGTGGTTCTCCTTTGTTCTAGAATCTTCCATATCATAACTACCCAAACTTTTTTTCTAGTTGAACTGCCATTATTTGTTTTTACTTTATGCTTTACGACGCACAATTCCATGAATCATAAAATAGATTAAGGGCTTCTTTGATTCAAAGGATTCTCGAAGGAATTTTGGAGGATTCTAATCCTTAGGAATTTTTCCTATCTTGGTTGTTTGATTCGTAGGATTGTAAACCATAGGAATTTTTCCATATGATTCATTTGCACTAGATTTCATAGGAAACATCCCATCCACTCAAGCCTCTTTGAAAGAATTCTGCGTTTTTTCTATGCACAATCAAACACTCGTACCCATTTGCCTGTAGGATTCAAGACGACATTCCACTCTAATCCCATGTTCTTCCTATTCCCGCGTTTTGGAAATCCTGCGAATCAAAGAGGCCCTAGGTTTTTTATAAAAACTAATTGATTTTGAATGATATGAACTATAAGAATTAAACGAAGGTCTACATCAGGCATATATGACTCATAGCTTACATGCTACTATGTGGTATTTATTCGTATTTGGTTGCAAAATCTGACGCGTGCAATGCACGTGTACCTTACTAGTACTTCGAGTATGTGCAAAATACAATTAAATCTGAGAATGGTTTCATACTTAAACCATACTTAAACCATACCCGTACATGTATCTCTCAAAACCATACTTGAACCATACCCGTTTAATGTCATTTTCAGCCCACCCAAACCTAAACCCTCTATTTTTTTCACCCAAACCAATTTAAACCCAATACATAACCGTGGGTTAAACCCAATACATAACTACGGGTTTGCTTCAATGTATATATGATTGGACAAATCGACATGTTAAGAAGCAAATGACATAGAAAAGGCATAAGTGCATCTACAACAGTTTGGGAACAAAGTTATCATTGAGATACGGTCAACACACAACAAGAGTAAAAAAGACAGTGACCATGACTGAAAAGCTCACTGACAAGTGTATTAAAACCAATTGCTTAGCTAAAGCAAAAGCAAACACATTCGATTTGCATGTGTTTCCCCATAATACATAATTACATAGTGCATCGCAGCATGTATGCGGATCAAACATACTCGTTGTCGATGCATTGTTGCTTATTGCACATAACCAATGCCCAGAAACCGGTTTGAACCCATAGTTTATAACCGTTAATAACCAAACTGTTTAAACCCATAACCAACTATACCCAAATTGGTTTCTTCACATACCCAAACCAAAACCAAACTAAAAAACATTCAGCCCAATTAAATCTGAACCAATCAAACCCAAAGTAAGAACCAAACCGTTTCACCCAGTTTTTTAATAACCATTCTCAGGTTTAAATACAATGGCATGCTACACAGTGTCTCTCTTACAGTTCATGAAGCCACGTGGCACATATGGAGGCGTTGTCGCGACATCCTTGTGTGGATTGATCACAGTGACGTGTTGCTGGTTCCAGAAGAATGTACTCGTCCTCCCTGAGCCGCACTGGCGGTACATGCACAAAGCAATGATGTGCACGCATGCCATGCACGCACTCATTCCCTCGCACGGACATGTGGGTACACGGGCGGGCGCAATTTTGTACCAAGATCCACCCCATGTGATAATTTGACGCATGTAAAGTCCTTCACTTCATTGATGGTCAATTAATACAGCGCATGCAAATTGAGTGGACGTGAGGGCGGAAGAAAGACATTACCACTTCACTGCGCGCATGCGAGTAGTTAAATCATGGGTTGCTAGTAGCATTGTTCAAGAACTCGGCCGAGTTACCATTTAAATGGCCATTTAAACGCTACTCAGTGCCTAACTGAGGCGAATAGCACATACTCGGTTCATTACATGGTCAAGCCGATTAACTGACATTTAATCGGTTGTCAGACGTTTAACTGGTTGTCAAACCGATTAATCGGTTTGACAACCAGTTAATTAATCGGTGATGGGTCAGGTAACTGAAGCGGCATCCATAAAAAAAGGGGTACTGAAGTGGCAATCCAGACCATTTTTTGGCCCCGTAACCTCCAGCACTGCATCCTCCCTCTCTCAAATCGCAGCGCCCCTTCCTCTCCTGAATCCTCACGAGTCACGACCATGGCTTCTCCTCGCCGGCCCTAGTCATCGCCGGCGATCGCCCTACTCCCGTCGCCGGCCCTACCCTTGTTCTCTAACCCCCATCCCCTCCCATCCTCTTCTCCCCGTCTCTCCTCTAGCCCCTACCTGCAGGCTGTAGCAGCGGCGGCATAGGACATTCAGCAGCATCGACCTAGGCCAGGCAACAGTGCCGGCGACCTAGGCCAGGCAGCAGCGCCGGCGACCCCTCGAACCAGGTCCCCAAGGATTCACCAACCAACAAGGTATAGTTCTGCTAAGATTCATCTCATGTGCAGTTGTGAGCATTGCATTATGTCGTGTACAATACATGAAAAACTAGTTACATGTTGCCAATATATTCTCATGTGCAGCCGATTAATGATCGACCGATTAATTTAGTTAAATGGCCGATTAACCGATTAATAACTAATCAGTAGTCGACCGAGCAGTTACCAGTTACCGAATTCCCGAACAATGGCTAGTAGTACTTCCATTGGTATCCTTCGTATTTTGTGCCAATTTTTGACAGTAGCATAATATTTACGCATCTGAGCAGTGTAGTCTACTTGAAATTTATGTTCCACTAAACTCATCGGGAGCTGTTTCGGGCCTCGAAACCAAAAACCATCAATTAATCTTTACCTTGTTCCCATCACTTTCGAAAGTACTAGTGCTACAATTAAGTGCAAGCCTGCTCACACTTACCAGTACGTACCAAACCTGAACATGTTCCATGTAGGTTTTAGTACAAGTGCTAGTACTTAGGTTATAAAAAGAGGATCTACCTAACCGAAAATTACTCTACCTTCCTCCTCATAAGTCCTCCTTCTTCGTCCGTCCTTGCCATGGCCGGTGTGCAGAGCTCTAGGTCGAGAACTACTCGTAACAAGCGAGCGACAACCATGGCCGCGGAAAAAAAAAGAGGGCTCGCTGCCACGCGGAGACCTTGAAAGATCTCTCACGGGCAGGCGATGGCTCCCAGGAGTGCCCTAGATGCGAAGGCGAACATGCCGAGTTGGCGGCGCTGGAGTCTTTCTCCCTCGACGGCATGCCCAATCAGCTCAATAAGCACCTAAATAAGAAGAAGGAGTTCATCCATGGCTTGGTGGAGCTGCTGAAGGAGAGCCTCGACGACATGCCCGCTGAGCTCAATGAGCAGGGGGGCTGACCGCCGGCTTGGTGATGTTGCTGAAGAAGAGCATTGCCTCGGAGAAGAAGGCGACCGGCGAAATCCTACAACTTCAGGAGGACAAGGCAAAGCTCTGCCATGAGCATGACCTGCTAAAGGAGGAGAACGCCAGCTGGAAGAAGCTTCATGAGAATAGTAGTTCCTCGATGAAGATGTTGCAGGCCCTCATCATGGAACAGAAGGAGGAGTTGGCGAAGCTACGCATCGAGCACCCGGCTGCTATCAAGGTACGTAATGCAGCCATGGAACAGATGATGAAGGCTCGTGTCGAGGAATCTCGCGTCATGGTCACAATGATGAAGATGGCGGAGCAGACGCGCAAGGAGATGGAGGTCGTGGAGGCGATGAAGAAGCAGTTACGACTCCGCGGCCAGCAACCCTTCATGTAGTGAGAGCAGCGCCCCAGACTTGTGTGTGCGTCTTCCTTCTTTTTGGGGGGTGATAATCCTCCTTCTTCTTTTGCTCCTGTGTTTCTTATTTTGCTTCGGGTGTTTCGCCGCACGTGTCACCTTCTCTATGAGGCATGAATAGAACAATGCTAAAAATGAGATGACTAGCAAATTAGATCATTCTTTATCGCCAATAGAACAATGCCTCTTGCTAGTAATATATAATAAGAGTAGAGAGTAGAGGATATGGCGCTGGGCTACCGTGTTTCGTGCTCCTCCGTCGTACTCCATTGGAAAACTCGAGTATACCGCACGGTTCTTTGCTCCTCCTCAGGTCATCGGCACATTTATACGAGCAGTCAAATCATAAGGCCCCGCCTTCCAGCAGTAATGAGCCATCAAATCACAAAGGCCCCTCACCCTTGTGAAAAGGACCAAGCTAGACTGCCCTGCCCTCAAGCCTTTTAATAAATTTTGAGCGCATCTCGTCACATTCCAAATTACTACTACTACCATGCTATATTTAATTGCAAACCTGTTCACACCAATCACAACCTAAACGGTATCCCACTAAGGAGCGCATTAGTAGTACTCGGTTATAAGATGACTGCACATTCCTCCTCAACTCCTCATCCACAAAAAACAATCAAGTCAATCAAGCCATAGCCAGCGTGAGTTCTGGGTCGAGAGATTCCCACCAGGGAGAGGTGAGCATGGAAGAGGAAGCACGAGAGATGTCCCGCCTCGCCGCGAAAGCAGCCGACATGTCCAGCCATGCAGCAGTAGCAGCACAGAGGTCCCACCGTGCCGCCGAAGCAGCACGGAGGTCCCGCCGCGTCGTCGATGTAGCAGATGGTCCGGCCACGCCGCGAAAGCAGCAGAGATGTCCCGCCGCGCCGCCAAAGCAGCAGGGACGTCCTGCCACGCCGCGGCGGCCTGGGAAAATTTCTCACGGACAGGCGAGGACTCTTATAGGCGCATGCATGCGATAGTCCATAGCCAGATGGATCAGATCTCCGGCTGGGCGAGGATGCAGGACGAGGCTACCGGCAACATCAGGCAACTAGGGGAGAGCAATGCGAATCTCCGGGGCGAGCGCGACCAGCTGAGGGTGAAGATCGCCAGAAGGGCAAAGCAGGAGGAGGAGACTGTTGCCGTGTTACAGAGGACGGGCGTCATCATCAAGAAACTTATGGACGAGAATGCCATGCTCCGCATCGAGCACAACAGGCTGGTGGAGGAATCCATGGATGCTGCCAAGCAGCGTATTAAGGACATGAAACTGATGAAAGAGATCATCGCCCGCCGCGAGAACTAGTCTCCGTGACCTGCAACGCATAAAGAAGGTAGAGATCAGCGAGCCAGATCGTTGTATGCGTCTTCCTTCTTCTTTTGTCCTTGTGTATTTTGGGCGTATCCGCATGTGGCTTTTCTAATTATCTTCCTAATTATGTAAGATAATTATTATCCACTCTCGTCGTCCTTATATATATTCATCAGTCTTGCTATAAGTCGCAGTAGATGCTATATAGGTCCGTCGGATCTTACATCAAGATCCGTGCAAAATTTTCTTTTCAGGTTTTCCTTTTTCAATCTTAAATCTCAGTAGAGTGAGACATTGCCACGCCATTAAATAGAGGCTCGGGCGCCATTAATGGAGACCTTGGGAGAGAGGTGGACGACAGATGGAGGTCAAAGGGCTCTCCTCCCGATAAGCAGACGCAGGGGTCTGATCGCACGCCTCCCGTACTCAAATAGCTACCCTGCATGGCGCCTCCTAGCTAATAAAAAAGGGTACGCATGGCGGCACATAAATGGTAAATAGAACGCCCACAGTTTCAATAATACTTGTGTTTCCGATTGTAACGTGACAACACTTGTTACAAAATGACTTTGTTGATTGTTAATGTGTGCGCCTTCGCAAATCGGACAGCAAAATTACCACAGCATGTTGGTGCTATGTCATGGCACCCAGGCAAGTTTCATGATTTTCATGCGTGTTTCGGAATTACAGTTATTAAAAACCAAGTTTCTCAATGTTTCCAGCCGAGCTATGACGCCCAGATGTTTGAATTTCATTCCCATTTCAGGCATGGGACCTAGAAATTTACCCGACACACATGTGATTGTTCAACCAGCTTTAGTGCACTGGAGCATGTGCTTGTATTTAAAATTTGAATTATGCACACAAAGATGACACGTTCCCTCTCAGAACCACGAGCCTTCTTGAGAGAAGCTCCGGTTTGCAAGAAACTTATACCAAAATTTGTTCCTACTCTGCAATTTTTTTACCACAGCATGGTAGTACCATGACATGACACCATGCCAAGTTTCATGATTTTCAGGCGTGTTTTGGATTTACAAGAATTTTAAAACCAAGCTTCTCAATGTACTCGACCGAACCACGATGCCCAGATGTTTGAATTTCATTCCCATTTCTTGCATGGGACCTAGAAATTCACCCGAGGACACACATGTGATTTTTAAGTCAACTTTGGTGCACAGGAGCATGTGCTTGTAGTTCAAATTTAAATTATGCACATTAAATGAACAGAAACTCAATTAATGTATAAAAAAAGCTAAATGAACCAGGAATAATTCTGAAATTTAACAGGTCACTCATATAGTTCTATGTTGCCTCTGTAAAGAAAATCTGGCGGGAGGCAGCGTATATTGTTTCTCACACAAAGGTATAAAGAAATAAAGAAATAAAGAAATTAGCCCTACTTAATTCTTGGGTTCTTATTATTTATGCCACTAGTTGTGTATCACTACTCTGTTTTGCCATTAGAAGTTACAACTACTCAAAAAATGCCATCAATTCGTGAGATGCCTGCTCAAAAATGCAATTAGATATCTAAAAAATGCCATCGTTAAGTTAGATGTTTGCTCAGAAATGCCATTAGACATTGTTATTTTCACGTCAAACCCGTTGACCATGTTACATGACAAAAATAAGCATATTCTCACAATGATAAGTTAATGGTGTCCAGCAGAACACACCCCTCAAATAAAACTAAGTACCCCGGAATTCTTTGACAAAAGTAAACACCCTGGAATTCTTTGACAACTAAACTGCTGGCTATATGATGTTGGACATATATATATTGTACGTATATAATGTCAAGAAACAAGTGGTAGTACTATACCAACAAAAAGATGACATGTACGAAATATAACAAGAAGAAACATAATATAGTTCTGCTGGGGGCTCAGCACAACACACCCCTCAAATAAAACTAAGCACACCAGAAATTAAACTAAGCAACTAATCTGGTAGACACTGCATTAGAACCACCATGAGCAACGACACTGCCACCTTACTCGGAGTCCTCGTCCACGCCCTCGACTTCGTCCTTGTCCCTCTTCCTCTTGGATGATACTTCTTTGCGTGAACCGCACACTTGGCTCTTACTCTACATCCAACCCTTGTAGGTATTGAAACAAAGGTAGCCATCCATTACAACATAGTGGATGTGGTCTATATCTAGTACAGTCCACTGCCATGCACGATGAAACGTGTGTGGACGTTTCTTCAGTTCACCGTACATAGGATGAACCATGGCTCCTGCCAGGGTCAGCATTGAAGGCTGAGAGGAGGACACCAGGCTCTCCTTCTGGAGATCGAAGGGCAGGCCTACAACAAGGCCTATCCGACCCAGGATTTCCTTGTCGTTCCTAAAGTCTACAGTAACGAATTTGACTCGGCCGTCCTTGAGGAAGTTCTTAAATTCCTCGCACTCAACGTAGGCATGGCATATGTGGTAGACCGAGCATAAGTCATGCACGCAAACCTGGATCACGGCGTGCTTCTTCTTCTCTGCCTCCTTTAGTTTCTTCTCGATTCCCAAGAATGTGGTGTACTCAACATCTAGCCCAGCGACCCACTCATCATTTGAGTTTTCGAACATGCGTTTGATGCGAGCAAGGCATTCTTTCACCGTTGCGGAAGAACGGGTGTAGATGACGTCGAACTCATCGCCGGTGATAGTTCTAAACTTGTACTCACCGCCGATCATGGAGATTTGGGACACCATGCATTTGCGAGGAGGGTTAGGATTAGTGGAACTGCCGTAATGTGAAAGGACGGGACGACTAGGAGCGGTTTATGTCGAGTAGGGGCGCGTGCGAATGGCAGGGTAGTGGCTTGCCTAGTGGATAAATGGATTCATGCACAGTACTATGGGGGGCCAATTAGATGTCATGTCTACTCGGCGCCCAATTAAATGGCTTTCGATGTCATGTCAAGCGTCGGGAAAATTACAGGTGATACGAAGCTTTCCATTCTCCCATGATACGGGCTTCCGAGAGCCCTTGGATCTGAGATCGAACGGTTGCATGGCGTGATTCTAGACCTATGGGTGAATATCCTATGCTGGAGGGTTATTCTGCAAATTTTCAGCAACTTAGCCTGCGACCGTTCGATCTCAGATCAAAGGGCTGCCAGTAGCCCGTATCATGGTTGCACCTACCACAACCGTCGCCTTGCTCGCGGTGGTCGCGCCCTTGGAGATTTAACACGGTGTGTTAGGCTATCTGATGTTGGCATGACATACATAGTCATCAAGGTTGGCTATAAGAGTATTTTTTTTTGTTTACTTCTCTCTATCTCTTTCTTCGTAGTATTTATTGCATCTGCCAAGGAGTGACCTCTTCCAATGAAATGGTGCTTAGATGAGGTGCTATGCGCATTAAATGGCTTAGCAACTCAAGTCCCCAATGCATAGGTGCTTAGCTTTTTGTTGCTAAGTTTGCTTCATCTAGGTACACGCGCTTATCACCGTTTCTTCCTGGGGTCACCAAGCTAGTCTCTCTCTTCTTAATTAACTTGGCACATCAGACTTTATGCCTATGTGGCAGGCTTAGCACCTGTAGGATCAAGTACAATAGTGGGCTATAAACCCGCTTTGCATGGCATTTTTGCATATGTGGGGTTTAGGGTTTAGGGTTTAGGGTTTGCATATGTGGGGGAAATAGGCAAGGAAAAAGTGGAGGAGTCTCAAGCAAGAGCCAGCCTCTACATGGTGGAGCATCGGGATAGGCACCTATATGGAGGTGGTCAGGAATCCGGCTTGGTAGTTAAAATGATAATGGCAAGTCAAATCACTGGGCCCCACCTGTCCAGCAGTAAATCACTGTCAAATCACACAGCCCTACGTTTGCAGCAGCCTACTCCCTCATCTTCTCGCGTCACTGTCGAACCGACTAGGCGGAACTGCCTCGCCTACAGCGCGGGAAAAGCCCCGCCATCGACTTTTAAACAATACAGTATACTAATTTTGTATCCATGGATTGCGCCATGGAGCAAAGCCTCAAGAAAACGGCGGTACATATGTACGGAATATACAGCGCGCCTGTCGCGTTCGCGTCGCACCCCAGACGGTCGCTCGGTCTGGCACGCCGCTCTCCGAATAGAACACGCGGCATATTGCGTTTGCACACACATGTGGCACCGCAATTGAGAACTGACCATAGGCACACTCCCCGGCCCCGCAAGTCGGGTGAGTTAATAGAAGTACATGCGTTGGTACCTGGACGATCCCTGCAAGACACAGAAGATCAGTTCGTCCATGCATGTGACCAGACTCCAGCAAACATGCCTGGATTGGCTATCGTCTACATATCGTGCAGGTTGTGTTGTACAGAGCTGTAGTTCTGGCGAGAAATCTAAAAAAAGGTTTCTTGTCATCTCGCAAAATTAGGTGTCATGTGCTTCGGATCACTGCGAGGGTTAAACAGCGACAACTGAGTTGGGCTAGTCATTGGGGGCACATGCACGAAGACTACTCGGCTGCCATCTAGGTCAAGCCGGCTATGTTAATTAGGACATCTATCGACGGACCCCTTTTCTACGAGTTTATCTTTAATTTGAGCTTTGATCCTCGTCTAGTTTGTCCGTCGGGATTCATCTTGTCTCCTTTGGGCAGTGAGGTTATGATTTCCTGTCATGTGGCATTTTTTCGTGTTATATGTTATAATTCGGTGCTTTAGATCAAAATGACGACAACTGTGCCTCCGGGGCACGTGCATGAAGACTTCTCGACAGTCATTGCCAAGGTCAAGCTGGCTCCGGTCGGTAGACAAAAGAAAACTAGTACTCCACTATATAGGCAGGAGCCTCCGCGCTTGCTTGCTAGTGTTTCTCTCTTCACACTGTCTCGTCCTCTCCAGATCTAAACACAACAGCGGTAGCCACACTCTCTCTCTCTCTCTACTCATCGCTGGTCACAGATCCAGCCGGATCCTCTCCGCTGGGGAAGGTGAGAAGGTGCAACATTCACGCGGTCATCCTCGGCGACGGCTCTTACCCATTGCCGGCGCATCCCGATCAGCGTGCCTTGCCGTTCTCTCCCAAGCATCACTGGCGAGGGAGGGCCTCCCACCCCTTCTTCCTTCCTGCCGTAGTGTGGGCAGATCCGGCCTCCCACCGCCCACCTAGCGACATCCCAACGACCCTCAGGTATAACTTCCTTCAAAACCGGCCTTGCTCTACTTCCCGAGCTCCTGACGTCGCTGTATTTGTATCTTTTACTATTTCTTAGGCCCCCTCGTGTAGATAGGATCGATCGGCTGTTTGAAAACCACCTAATCTTTTATTGTTAAGAGGTAAAACTAGTTCATTCACTCGAATCTAGTAGTACTTGGTTCAAACAAGGAAGCAAGGGGGTGGTGGTGGGGGAAGATTTGTTACCTGAATCTAGGACTTGGTCGAAAGAGGAAATAATGGGGGGGGGGAAGTAGCAGAGACTGGCTATCCAACTGGTCTCTAGGTCTAATAGGGAAATAAAGGGAACGCAGTACAAACTCAATATAAACCCGATCTATTGGTTGAAAAAGGAAAGAAAGTGGGGACTGGGGGACAAGTCAACAGAGTAAGTCCAGCACTAGATTTGCTAGCCTCACACAGTATAAGGTGGCTATATGCCGAACAAAAATGGGGCCAACCCAGATTTCATCTTCTGATGTTTGTTGCCCCGAGCTGCTCTTATGTAATGCCACTGGTAAAATGTAGCAGTCACACTGTTAAAAGTAAGGACACGTTAAACCAATGTTGTTTTCAATGTAATGCCTCCAGTAATATGAATCAATGGCACGTTTTTCATGTCCTGCTAAATTTCCCATTAATATAAGTTGCTTATTTTTGTTTTCTGATGGAAATGGAACCGGGGCTGGAGCCCTTTTCTTAAAAGAAGAAGAAGAAGAAGCTGCTAGCTCATGGGACATTGCTTCATTTTAGGTGAACTGCACCAAAAGGTCCCATGAATTGAATCATCCATGTTGGTGACTGGTGTCATCCCTTCTATGATGGCGTTGACTGCAGATATGGTTCCCATCACGAGGTATGTTCCTTTTTGGTCTGACCGTTTGCCAGAGATCCTGCATGTTGATCATGCTCTTGTGCTACTGTTTTGGCACTGCCATGATAAAGCAGTAGTGTTATTATTTTACACCTTATTCTAGTGGCACTATTAATTTGAGGAAATGCTTTGGCATCGCTAGTGCCACTGTTTTTTTATATATCGAAAGAGGGGGTTCCCTCCGATTTCTTTAAAGAAACCCAACCATAGAGAACCATTATCCGACAACATCTCAGTGTAAACAGGCAGTTATACAACTACTACTAGAACGGACTGAGTACTAGCAGGAGACAAGTTCGCCACATAAGCTAGGCAGGTAGGGGGACGCAACACCAGCTCGACCAAGTTTGGATTACAACCCAAATGCTACCACAGAAACCTCAGGGGGAATATAGGGACTGAAAGAGCCAGCTTTAGCATCCCAGACTAAGCACCCCCGACCTTCATCCTTGCGACGCACGGTACACGTCATTTGCCACCTACTCGACCCTAGTGTCACTGATAAAATGAAGTAATAATACAGTTAAAAACTTAAAATAGAGCGAGTGTCCTCTCTATCATTTCATTTTCAATGTAGATAAAGAAAGTGCTTCTCTTTGTTAATGTATGTTTCATCAACTGGTCCCATTGCTAATGTTTAAGCGTTTCTGCAAACTGGGGTGCTTAATTTTAGTTGATCTGCACGAAAATAGAGATTTGAATGTCTCAAGGCCCCTCCTTGTACTACTGTTGTACACTGATGTTCATCACTGGCAGAAGGTGTATCGGGGAGACTTGGATCGATTTCCAGTATGATGTAATATTTTATTTTGTTTATTAGTGTATGTTTCATCAACTAGTGCCACTATAATATAATCACGCATTTTCATTATCTGTGCAAACAGGGTTATTCAGCTGCATTTTGGTGGAACTGCACAAATGTACGAATGGACCTGGCATATATTACCGACACCAACCCTGCTCCACCTAAGCATTGGCATCCACCACCATCAGTGGGATGTGTGGCGCTCACTATGGAGTATCAATCCGAGATGGAGCATCCACCAGAGATTGAAGGATCGAGCATCTACAAGGTGCCGTTTGTGAGGGTGTCGTGCCAGAGCGAGTCGGTGGAGTCTTCGTCGACCGAACCCAACTGCAAGAGGAGAAAAACAGTTGGCCCGACGACGCAGCCCCGCCATCCTCTCCCTCGATGTTCACATCGTCTCACGGGGCGGCTGTCTGCCGCCGAGGAATAGGAGGGATCCCCCCCCAGACCAATAGTCGGGCAGGTTATGAATTGTCAGGAGGAGCTTAGGGTTGTTAGTATTTGCAGGTTGTGAATTGTGTTTTGTGTTGTGTATTTTGAGAGTACTTTCAGATATGATTGTCTTTTGAATTTCAGATTTGCAGTATTGAGCATATGAAGTATTCTTTGAATTCTAGATATCTATTTTTAGCACTTCAAAAATGTCGTTTCATAGGACTATAAAAGTGCAGACAATGTGATTCTCACAGAAGAAACTACAAGTTTCAATTTCAGATAAGAAACTGCAACTTTCAGAGGCAGAGCATTTATATTAACACGGCCTTTTCAAACAGTGTTAACATCATGCTGGAAGTTTTATTCATGGTCAAAACTGGAACTACCAACTAGTTAACATCATGCTGATCAACATTCATGCATAGCACAACTTCATATGATGCACAGTCAAAAAGATATGCTATTTTCAAAATGCCCACACAATGTCTAGTGTGCGAAAAACAGAGAAAACGAGGGACGAAGTTTTGGCAACTGTAGGACGTGGTGTGCATAGATGACAATTGGGACCCACGTGTCAATAAAGGCAGAGGCAAAAAAAATGGCGATATTTTCTCTGCACTTAAAAAATGTAGTTTCATAGGAGTATAAAAGTGCAGACAATGTGATTCTCAGAGAAGAAACTGCAAGTTTCAGTTTCAGTTAAGAAACTCCAAGTTCAGTTTCAGATAAGAAACTGCAACTTTCAGAGTCAGAGCATTTATATTAACACGTCCTTTTCAAACAGTGTTAACATCATGCTGGAGGTTTTATTCATGGTCGAAGCTGAAACTACGAGCCAGTTAACATCATGCTGATCAACATTCATGCATAGCACATCTTCATATGATGCACAGTCAAAAAGATATGCTATTTTCAAAATGCCCACACAATGTCGAGTGTGCAAAAAACAGAGAAAACGAGGGATGAAGATTTGGCAAGTGTAGGACGTGGTGTGTGTAGATGATAATTGGGATCCACATGTCAATAAAGGCAGAGGCAAAAATTTTGGAGATATTTTCTCTGCGCAGGTGGAATCGAACCCGAGCGGAACAGCTGTCGGGTAGTGTCACTCGGCCACTGGGCTAGTTCAGTTGTTTCGTTACTAATAAGGCACTTCCTCAGGTGGACGGATCTCCTCCTGCGCCTTTGTGCGCTCGCCGTGACCCCGCTGTCTGCCGTTGTGAACATGCTGAACAAACGAGAGGAATCTGGAGAGGACTGTACGTTGAGAGGCGGATAGTCGGGACCCACCAGGTCTATGGCCGTATGCAAGCAAGTGCCTCATCGAGAAAATACTTCCTCCTAATGCTATACTGACGTTGGGGCCCATGGGTTTGTCAACATAGTTACATTTTTTAGGTGCTTCAGCGTAGTTACTATAGGAGATAAATTCACAACGAAGCCGGGGAGTTGGCAGGTATCATTTATTATCACTAGGGCAGCAAGTATCAGCTGAGTTTTGGGCTGCCCCGTCTAGGCTTTCTTTTTTAACATGCGCAGCCCACGACCTTGGATGGGAGGTCCATAGGCCTGCTTGTATTTTCTTTGAGGACCGTCATGTATCGACCGGCCTATGGACCTCCCATCCGAAGTTTTATTTTTCCTGAAACATCGACAGCCCAATTTATGTTTTTTTTTTGAAGAAAACGCAGAGGTCTGTTCTATTTTTCGATATAAGAATAGGAACGCCTGGTCCAACTTATGTTTCCCTTCTAACTATATTATATATTTAAATTATTTTGTATGTTATTATATATTGTTGTTATGGTCATCATATATTTAACAGATACTTACATATGTAAGAAAACAATATCCCACATCTTGTTAACTTATAAAAATAATTTCTGAACAATAAAATTCTGGATTTGTTTTGGCAACGAAAATCCTGGTGATTGTGTACAAAAATTTGGTAAGATTTACGGACCAATGTAATAATAAATTACTTATTATTTAAATAAATAAATAAAATGCTCAGCCCCTGTTTATTTTTTGATAACATTCCTGCGCCCGCCCCAACATTATAATTAGAATCAGCCCAACAAAATCGTGTCTTTCGAGAAAGTGCAAATGGCCTGTAATTTTTTAGGAAAAATATAAATGGGCTGTAAATTTGAGAAAGTGCTAATGGACTGTAATTCAAAAAAAGATCAAATGGACTGTAAATTCTACCCCGCAAAAAAAAGACTGGAAATTATGAAAAAATGGGATAAATAGGTGCCACATTTTTGGAGGCTGAAATATGGGCCAATAGGCCGAAGCCAATGCAAGTCGTTGTCAACTTAGTCAACAAATGATTCTGACATCGTTAGCCGTTGGATTTAGATCCAACGACCAGCATCCATCTTCAATCTCTCGTATTCTTCCTCCAGCGCCACCGGGACCACCTGCTAACGCCTCCTGCTGCTAGCAGCTCTAGTTAGCACGCTTCGGTGTGAAGCGCTACTCCACCGTTAGCCAGGCCATCCCTCCGCCCCTCCACACCTCCTGTTCTTCTCCACCGACTGCCGAACCACACCGCACCAGAACCAGTTAACCCTTGTACACCTCTCCGTCTGCGACTCTACTCCCGCGTCTTCCCATCTCTGGCTCGTTGCTGTCTGGGGCCTTGCCGTCGTCCACCACCTTGGATGCGCTTGGCGCGGAGTGGTCAACATGGTCAACGAACGACACCATCGTAAGTAGACTATGCGTGGAGAGGCTGACAGTTGGGTCCACGGCCGCACACAAGGAAATGCCTCCTTATTACGCGCAAAATAACGATGCCTCCACCTGACAGCTGGGACCCACCGGAAGGGCCTCTGTATTTCGCGATAAAAACGTTTCCACCGTAGATAGGTCAGACCCACCAGCTATATCTTCGCACGCAAGGAAGTGCCTTCTTATTACGCACAAAAAAATAAATACCCCCCTGCTAGTTGGGACCCACCACAGTGGGAGGCTGACTTGTGGGCCTACTAAGTTGACGGGGACGGAGTGCTTTGTCAACTTAGTGAATATGAACGATTCTAGCTCCAGTGACTATATGATGTCCATCCAACGCCCGTAGTGCTTCTTCAACCTCTGGTCTTCTTGCTCCAGCTGCCCAAAGCAGCGCCGGTCGTGCCGCCTGCTCCTGCCTCCCATGGTCGGCTGTGCTGCCGCGGAGCCTCACCGCCCCCATACTACTCCCACCGCTGGCCAGGCCATCCCTCCACTCACCCACACCCCCTGTTATTCTGCGGCGACGGCAGCCTCACACCGCAGCTGAACCAGTGAACCCTCGTACTCTTCTCCGCGTGGGCATCCACTACCGCGTCTTCCCCGGCTCTGCGTCGTCCCCTTCCTAGGCCTCGCCGTCCTCCACCACCTTGGTGCTCTTGGCGCGGTGTAGTCAATGTGGTCAATGACCGACTTCCATCGGAAGAGTACTGTACATGGAGAGGCTGACAGCTGGGTCCACGGCCACAGCCTATATTTTTGTGATTTGCCAAGTAAGTCGCTTTGTCGGGCCTGTTGAGCTGCAAATCTTTCAAGACGAGGAGAGCTTCATTTGGCTGGCCGAGAAAATGACCTATCAATAATGAGAAATGGGCTGTACATTTTTTAAACACATCAAACCGACAATTAGTTTCAAATTCCTTTTTTTCATTTCGAGATTTTAAATGCATTAATTTTTATGCGTGGACAATTTGTTGGATTTTATATTGATATACATTTATTTCTAAAATCAGTTTGAATGTGACTCGAAATTTCAGGATTAAAAATAGTTCGGACCGCATCGAAATATGAAAAAATTCGTATAATTTTTTAACCGTGGCCACAATATGGGCTGTAATACTAACAAAAAGAATATGGGCTCAAAAAAACCTTAAGAATTAGCAAATGGGCTGTAAATTATTAGAAATAATGGCAAATGGGATGATGATGTTTTCCACAGATTTGAGGCTTTCCTAAAAAAAGGTTGACGCACAAGAAGTGACTGTTGGATGTCCATCCAACGGCTGTCGTGCTTCTTCAATCTCTGCTCTTCCTACTCCAGCCGCTCAAACAAGCGCCGGCGGGACTGCCTGCTCCCTCCTCCCCGCGGCCGGCTGTGCTACCGCACAGGCCTCACCGCCCCACCGTACTCCCATCGCTGGCCTAGCCATCCCTCTACTCACCCACACCTACTGTTATTCTCCGGCGATGGCAGACGATCTAGTGAACCCTCGTCCAGTCGTACTCCCCTCCGCGTGGGAAACAACTGCCGAGTCTTCCCTGCCTCCGTGTCGTTCCCTTCCTAGGCCTCGATGTCGTCCACCGCCCTGGTGCTCTCAGCGCGGCCTGGTCAACGTGGTCAACGACCGACATGTATCTGAAGTGGACTGTACATGGAGAGGCTGACAGCTGGGTCCACGGCCGCACGCAAGGAAATGCCTCCTTATTACACGCAAAATAATGATTCCTCCACCTGACATCTGGGACCCACCGAAAGGGCCTCTGTATTTCGCGAAAAAAACGTTACAGCCGCTGACAGCTTGGACCCACAAGCTATATCTTCGCACGCAAGGAAGTGCCTCCTTATTACGCACAAAAAAATGAATACTCCCCTTGCTAGCTGGGACGCAGTATAGTGGCAGGCTGACTTGTGGGCCTACTAAGTTGACAGGGATGGAGGGCTTTGTTAACTTATTCAATATGCACGATTCTAGCTCCAGTGACCGTACGATTTCCATCCAACGGCCGTAGTGCTTCTTCAACCTCTGGTCTTCTTGCTCCAGCGGCCCAAACTAGCGCCGGTCATGCATCGAGCTCCTGCCTCCCGTGGCTAGCTGCGATGCGGCAGAGGCCTCACCGCCCCCTACTACTCCCACCACTGGCCATGCCATCCCTGTACTCACCCACACCCCCTGTTGTTCTGCGGTGAAGGCAGCCTCACATCGCAGTGAACCAGTGAACCGTCATACTCCTCTACGCGTAGTCATCCACTGCCGCATCTTCCCCGGCTCCACGTCGTCCCCTTCCTAGGCCTCGCCGTCGTCCACCGCCCTGGTGCTCTCGGCGCGGCGTGGTCAACGTGGTCAAGGAATGGCTTCCATCGGACGTGGACTGTACGTGGAGAGGCTGACAGCTGGGTCCACGACGGCAGCAAGGAAGTGCCTCCTTATTACGCGGAAAATAATGATTCCTCCACCTGATAGTAGGGACCCACCGGACGGGCCACTGTATTTCGCGAAAAAAACATTTCCCCTCCCCCAACTGATGGGACCCAGCGGACGGGCCACCGTATTGCGTGAAAAAAACGTTCCCCCCGCTGTCAGCTCGGACCCATCGGGAGCGCCTCCTTATTACGCATAAAAAAATCAATACTCCCCCTGCTGGTTGGGTCCCACCTTGGTGGGAGGCTGACTTGTGGGCCTACTAAGTAGACGGGGACGGAGTGCTTTGTCTACTTAGTCAATATGAACGATTCTAGCTCCAGTGACCGTACGATGTCCATCCAACGGTCGTAGTGCTTCTTCAACCTCTGGTCTTGTTGCTCCAGCCGCCCAAAGCAGCACCGGTTGTGCAGCATGCTCCTGCCTCCCATAGCCGACTGTGCTGTCGTGGAGGCCTCATCGCCCCCTACTATTCCCACCGCTGGCCAGGCCATCCCTCTACTCACCCACACCCCCTGTTATTCTGCGGCGACGGCAGCCTCACACCGCAGCGAACCAGTGAACCCTCGTACTCCTCTACGCGTGGGCATCCACTGTCGCGTGTTCCCCGGCTCCGCGTCGTCCCCTTCCTAGGCCTCGCCGTCGTCCACCGCCCTAGTGCTCTCGGCACGGCGTGGTCAACGTGGTCAAGGAACGACTTGCATCGGACGTGGACTATACGTGGAGAGGCTGACAGCTGGGTCCACGGCCGCAGCAAGGAAGTGCCTTCTTATTACGCGCAAAATAATTATTCCTCCACCTGACATCGGGGACCCACCGGACGGGCCACCGTATTTTGCGAAAAAAACATTTCCCCTGACTGTTGGGACCCACCAGCTACATCTTCGCACGCAAGGAAGTGCGTCCAGGCAAAAAAAACGATTCGCCCCCTGACTGCTGGGACCCACTAGCTACATCTTCGCAGGCAAGGAAGTGCCTGACAGTCGGGACCCACATGGTCAAAGTGTACGTACTGTTGTCATTCTGGTCGCGAACGTGTACGTACATACTGGTCGATGCAGAGGCACGCACGTGTCGTAGCAGAGGCGCGCACATAGCATGTACACGTACGTACAGCGGCCAGTGTGCAAGAAAGAAAATACGGCCACATACGTACATACGGGCAGGGTCTCGAATGCCTACTCGCGCATACGTACGGTCAGGACTCGTGTACATGGCTGGGTCGGAACAGAGAAACATTGTCGTCGTCGTGTTCATGGGGAGCCAACCGTCTGGGTCGGAATGGAATGAGTCGTCGTGTTCATCGGGAGGGCTTGGATGGAACAACCGATGGAAACGAGGCCTGGCGTACCGCAGAACAGAGGAAACGGCCTTGTGTTTGACCGACCACGGTCGAAACGGGATCCTGTTCATCGGGAGGGGTCCGGCGTACTGCAAAACGGAGGAAACGGACCTCCTACGGCCGAAACGGGGGTTCTGTTGATCGGGAGGGGTGTGGCGTACCGCAAAACGGAGGAAACGGACCTCCTACGGCCGAAACGGGGGTCCTATTGATCGGGAGGGGTGTGGCGTACCGCAAAACAGAGGAAACGGACTTGTGTTGGAGCACTACGGTCAAAACGGGGGTCCTGTTCATCGGGTGGGGTGTGGCGTACCGCAAAACGGAGGAAACGGACTTATGTTGGAGCGCTATGGTCGAAACGGGGGTCCTGTTCACCGGGAGGGGTGTACTCCACGGGATACTGTTCATCACCACCGTTGGCCCCCTCCAGCCTCCGCGGTCTACTGTTCATCCACCGTCGACCTCCTCCAGCCTCCACCTGCGACTGTTCAGCCTCCACCGCGCGCTACTCCACCGGCTACTGTTCAACCAGCCCTCTCCACGGGCTCCTGTTCAACCACCCCTCCACGGGCTACTGTTCATCCAGCCCTCCACCGTCTACTGTTCATGCCGCCCTCCACAGGGTGGTCCTGTTCATGCAGCCCTCCACGGGGTCCTGTTCATGCAGCCCCAACCGGCTCGATCGAACGGGGTCCTGTTCATGCAGAGGCAACACCACGGGGTCCTGTTCAGCCACCCCCACCGGGAACTGTTCATCCAACCCCCCCCAGCAACGCTCACTGTTCATGCAGAGGCAGCATCGATCGGCTTCAGTTAGCAGCAGTAGCGAAGGAATCGCTCGATCAGGTTCAGTTAACAGCCAGCGATCGATCGCTCGGGTTCAGTAACGCGTAGCCAGCAGTGCAATCACTCGGGTTCAGTTAGAGCCCAACGCCTCGCTCGGCTTCAGTTACAGCCCAACGCCTCGCACCCACGCGCGTGCATGTACGAGAGAAACGTGCATCGCTCGGCCCCGACCACCCACCGTAACCGGGAACGCCCACATATTTTCCTCGCCCTCGCTTCTACCACGGTTTTTTCCGTCATGGACGGCCCAAAGAATGTAATGCAGCTACGTCTTCGGCCCTCCGAGGACGAAAAGCCCATTTTCTGTCATGATTTTTTGTCATAGAAGTAGGACCCCACCACATCTATGATGATACCGTGTTTTGTCACAATTATTGTCATAGAAGTGTCATAAGTATGACAGACAAAAGTTTCGTTCGGCCCAAAATGTCACGGATGTGTCTTTTTTTGTAGTGAGTACACATCAATAATCTACATATCAAATATACCTTTGTTCACTTTGACATCCTTCTTATCCGTCAAGTATCCACGGCAGTTCTACTTCAAGTTACCATTTCCTTTGCAGTTGAAGCACTTAGTTTCGGGCTTGACTTTAGCTTTGGGTTTCTTCACGAGAGTGACGACTTGCTTGTCATTCTTCTTGAAGTTCCCCTTCTATCCCTTTGCCCCTTACTTGAAACAAGTGGTCTTGTTAACAATCAACACTTGATGCTCTTTCTTGATTTCTACCTTCGCCGATTTCAGCATCGCGAAGAGCTCGGGAATTACTTTTGTCATCCCTTTCATATTATAGTTCATCACGAAGTTCTACTAACTTGGTGATAGTTACTAGAGAACTTTGTCAATTATTATCTTATCTGGAAGATTAAATCCCACTTGATTCAAGCAATTGTAGTACCCAGACAATCTGAGCACAGGCTCACTGGTTGAGCTATTCTCCTCCATCTTGTAGGCAAAGTACTATCAGAGGTCTCATACCTCTCGACACGGGCATGATTATGAAATACTAATTTCAACTCTTAGAACATCTTATATGCTATGTGGTGTTCAAAACCTTTTTGAAGTCCCGGTTCTAAGCCGTAAAGCATGGTGCACTAAACCATTAAGTAGACATCATATTGAGCTTTGCCAAACGTTCATAATGTTCGCATCTGCTCCTGCAATAGATTTGTCACCTAGCGGTGCATCAAGGACATAATACTTCTGTGCAGCAATGAGGATAATCCTCAGATCACGAACCTAGTCCGCATCATTGCTACTAACATCTTTCAACTTAGTTTTCTCTAGGAACATATAGAAATAAACGGGGAGCTACATCCCGAGCTATTGATCTACAACATAGATTTGCTAATACTATCAGGACTAAGTTCATGATAAATTAAAGTTCAATTAATCATATTACTAAAGAACTCCCACTTAGATAGACATCCCTCTAGTCATCTAAATGATCACGTGATCCAAATCAACTAAACCATATCTGATCATCACATGAGATGGAGTAGCTTTCAATGGTGAACATCTTATGTTGATCATATCTACTATATGATTCACGCTCGACCTTTCGGTCTGCAGTGTTCCGAGGCCATGTCTGTACATGCTAGGCTCATCAATTTTAACCCGAGTATTCTGCATGTGCAAAACTGTCTTACACCCATTGTATTTGAAAGTAGAGCTTATCACACCCGATCATCACGTGGTGTCTCGGCACGACGAACTTTCGCAACGGTGCATACTCAGGGAGAACACTTATACCTTGAAATTTAGTGAGAGATCATCTTATAATGCTACCGTCATTCTAAGCAAAAGAAGAAGCATAATAAGAAAAACATCACATGCAATCAAAATATGTGACATGATATGGCCATCATCATCTTGTGCTTTTGATCTCCATCTCCAAAGCATCGTCATGATTTCCATCGTCACTGGCTTGACACCATGATCTTCATCGTAGCGTCGTGGTCGTCTCGCCAACTATTGCTACTACTACTATCGCTAACGCATAGTGATAAAGTAAAGCAATTACATGGCCTTCGCAATTTATACAATAAAGAGACAACCATAAGGCTCCTGCCGGTTGCCGATAACTTTACAAAACATGAACATCTCATACAATAACGTATAACTCATGACGTCTTGACCATATCACATCACAACATGCCTTGCAAAAACAAGTTAGACGTCCTCTACTTTGTTGTTGCAAGTTTTACGTGGCTGCTACGGGGTTAGAAAAAACCGTTCTTACGTACGCATACAAAACGACAACGATTTTTCGTCAAGTATGTGTTGTTTTTAACCTTCACAAGGACCGGGCATAGCCACACTTGATTCAATTAAAGTGAGAGAGACAGACACCCGCCGGTCACCTTTATGCAACGAGTGCTCATAACGGTGAAACCAATCTCGCGTAAGCGTACGCGTAATGTCGGTACAGGCCGCTTCATCTCACAATACCACCGAATCAAAGTATGACATGCTGGTAAGCAGTATGACTATTATTGCCCACAACTCATTTGTGTTCTACTCGTTCATATCATCTATGCATAGACCTGGCTCATGATGCCACTGTTGGGGAACGTAGTATTTCAAAAATTTCCTACGATCACGCAAGATATATCTACTAGAAGCATAGCAACGAGAGGGGAGAGTGTGTCTACGTACCCTTGTAGACCGAAAGCGGAAGCGTCTAGTGACGCGATTGATGTTGTCAAACGTCTTCGCGATCTAACCGATCCAAGCACCGAACGTACGGCACTTACGCGTTCAGCACACGTTTAGCTCGATGACGTCCCACGAGCTCTTGATCCAGTTGAGTGTCACGGGAGAGTTTCGTCAGCACGACGACGTGGTGACGGTGATGATGAAGCTACCGGCACAGGGCTTCGCCTAAGAACTGCAATGATATGACCAAGGTGTGTATCTGTGGAGAGGGGCACCGCACACGGCTAAAATCAAATTGTGTGTCCATGGGGTGCCCCCTGGCCACGTATATAAAGGATGGAGGGAGGAGGAGGCCGGCCCTCATAGGGAGTGCCAAAGTGTGGAGTCCTACTAGGACTCCCTAGTCCTAGTAGGATTCCACCTCCCACATGGAATACGAAAAGGGGAAGGGCGAAAGAGAAAGAAGGAAGGGGGCGCCCCCTTTCCCTAGTCCAATTCGGACCAGTCCATGGGGAAGGGGCGCAGCCACCCTTGAGGCCTTTCTCTCCTTTCTCGTATGGCCCATTAAGGCCCAATACAAATTCACGTAACTCTCCGATACTCCGAAACATACTCGAATCTTGACCATTTAGAGACTGTTCGTCATGTCTGTGATCTCATCCGGGACTCCGAACAAACGTCGGTCATCAAATCACATAACTCATAATACAAATCGTCATCGAACGTAAGCGTCCGTGATCTCATTCGAGAACTATGTAGACATGACCGGGACACATCTTCGGTCAATAACCAATAGCGGAACCTGGATGCTCATATTAGCTCCTACATATTCTACGAAGATCTTTATCGGTCAAACCGCATAACAACATACGTTGTTACCTTTGTCATAGGTATGTTACTTGCCCGAGATTCGATCGTCGGTATCATCATACCTAGTTCAATCTCGTTACCGGCAAGTCTCTTTACTCGTTCTGTAATGCATCATCTCGCAACTAACTCATTAGTCACATTGCTTGCAAGGCTTATAGTGGTGTGCATCACCGACAGGGCCCAGAAATACCTCTCCGACAATCTTAGTGACAAATCATAATCTCGATCTATGCCAACTCAACAAACACCATCGGAGACACCTGTAGAGCATCTTTATAATCACCCAGTTACGTTGTGACGTTTGATAGCACACAAAGTGTTCCTCCGGTATTCAGGAGTTGCATAATCGCATAGTCATAGGAACATGTATAAGTCATGAATAAAGCAATAGCAACATACTAAACGATCAAGTGCTAAGCTAACGGAATGGGTCAAGTCAATCACATCATTCTCTAATGATGTGATCCCGTTCATCAAATTACAACTCATGTCTATGGCTAGGAAACTTAACCATCTTTGATTAACGAGCTAGTCAAGTAGAGGCATACTAGTGACACTCTGTTTGTCTATGTATTCACACATGTACTAAGTTTCCGGTTAATACAATTCTAGCATGAATAATAAACGTTTATCATGATACAAAGAAATAAATAATAACTTTATTATTGCCTCTAGGGCATATTTCTTTCACAAACACTATTATCCCATGTATCAATCTTTCTCTCTGGACCATTCCGGAGTTCCTCGTCATATCCGTGATCACATCTGGGACTCTGAATAACATTCGGTCACCAACATACATAACTCATTCAATACTATATCATCAACGAACGTTAAGCGTGCAGACCCTACGGGTTCGAGAACTATGTAGACATGACCGAGACATCTCTCTGGTCAATAACCAATAGCGGAACCTGGATGCCCATATTGGCTCCTACATATTCGTCGAAGATCTTTATTGGTGGAACCGCATAACAACACACATTGTTCCCTTTGTCATCGGCATGTTACTTGCCCGAGATTCGATCGTCGGTATCATCATACCTAGTTCAATCTCATCACCGGCAAGTCTCCTTACTCGTTCCGTAATACATCATCTCGTGACTAACTCATTAGTCATTTGCTTGCAAGGCTTATTATGATGTGTATTACCGAGAGGGCCCAGAGATACCTCTCCGACACTCGGAGTGACAAATCCTAATCTTGTTCTATGCCAACACCACAAACACTTTCGGAAACACCTGTAGAGCATCTTTATAATCACCCAGTTATGTTGTGACATTTGATAGCACACAAAGTGTTCCTTCGGTATTCGGGAGTTGCATAATCTCATAGTCAGAGGAACATGTATAAGTCATGAAGAAAGCAATAGCAATAAAACTAAACGATCATTGTGCTAAGCTAACGGATGGGTCTTGTCCATCACATTATTCTCCTAATGATGATATCCCGTTGATCAAATGACAACACATGTGTATGGTTAGGAAACACAACCATCTTTGATCAACGAGCTAGTCTAGTAGAGGCATACTAGGGACACTCTGTTTTGTCTATGTATTCACACATGTATCACGTTTCCGATTAATACAATTCTAGCATGAATAATAAACATTTATCATGATATAAGGAAATATAAAATAACAACTTTATTATTGCCTCTAGGGCATATTTCCTTCAGTCTCCCACTTGCACTAGAGTCAATAATCTAGTTCACATCGCCAAGTGATTCAACACCGATTGTTCACATCGTTATGTGTTTAACACCCATAGTTCGCATCACCATGTGACCAACACCCAAAGGGTTTACGAGATTCAATAATCTAGTTCACATCGCTATGTGATTAACACCCAAAGAGTACTAAGGTGTGATCATGTTTTGCTTTGTGAGAGAAGTTTAGTCAGCGGGTCTGTTACATTCAGATCCGTGTATATTTTGTAAATTTCTATGTCTACAATGCTCTGCATGGAGCTACTCTAGCTAATTGCTCCCACTTTCAATACGCATCAAGATTGATACTTAGAGTCACCTGGATTAGTGTCAAAGCTTGCATCGGCGTAACTCTTTATGATGAACTCTTTATCACCTCCATAATCGAGAAACATTTCCTTAGTCATCCAGTAACTAAGGGTAATTTTGATCGCTGTCCAGTGATCTACTCCTCGATCACTATTGTACCTCCTTGCCAAACTCATGGTAAGGTACACAATAGGTTTGGTACACAGTGTGGCATATTTTATAGAACCTATGGTTGAGGCATAGGGAATGACTTTCATTATTTCTCCATCTTCTGCCGTGGTCGGGTTTTGAGTCTTACTCAACTTCATACCTTACAACTCAGGCAAGAACTCCTTCTTTGACTGATCCATTTTGAACTTCTTCAAAATCTTATTAAGGTATGTACTCATTGAAAAATCTTATCAAGCATCTTATTCTATCTCTATAGATCTTGGTGCCCAATATGTAAGCAGCTTCACCGAGGTCTTTTATTGAAAAACTCGTTTTAAACAATCATTTATGCTATCCAGAAAATTCTACATCATTTCCGATCAACAATATGTCATGCACATATACTTATCAGAAATGTTGTAGTGCTCCCACTCACTTTCTTGTAAATATAGCCTTCACCGTAAGTCTGTATAAAACCATATCCTTTGATCACCTTATCAAAGTGTATATTCCAACTCCGACATGCTTGCACCTGTCCATAGATGGATCGCTGGAGTTTGCACACTTTTTTAGCACTTTTAGGATCGATAAAACCATCTGATTGCATCATATACAACTCTTCTTCAATAAATCTATTAAGGAATCTAGTTTTGTTATCCATTTGCCAGATTTCATAAAATGCGGCAATTGCTAACATGATTCGGACAGACTTAAGCATCACTACGGGTGAGAAGGTCTCATCGTAGTCAACTCCTTGAACTTGTCGAAAATCTTTTCGCAACAAGTTGAGCTTTGTAGACGGTCACATTACCGTCAACGTCGGTCTTCTTCTTAAAGATCCATTTATTTTCTATGGCTTGCCGATCATTGGGCAAGTGAACCAAAGTCCACACTTTGTTCTCATACATGGATACCATCTCAGATTTCATGGCCTCAACCATTTCACAAAATATGGGCTCATCATCGCTTCCTCATCTCTACTCCTAATGGAGCAGTTGGTAGTCTTTGTTCCGGGTTTTTTTCGTCCCACCTCCCACTTCGTCTACTTATATTTCGCCTGGTTTATTTTCGTCCGGTTTATTTTCGTCTCGCATCCCACCACCATATCTCCTCATGTTGATTTTTTTACCCTCACAATAAAAACTTTCCTAACATTTCCAAAGTTTCCTAACTAGACACGTTATAAACGGCAGGAACTGATAGCACATTACCAATCAATAAAATTTTGTTTCATGACGATCAATTCCAAATCCTAATTTTCCTAATGCACCGATCATTGCCTTTTCTAAGTGATTGTTTGGATAAGGAGGATTAGCTACGGATATATCTCTACTCCTAATGGACGACTTGGTGAATAGTCTCCACGGTTTATTTTCGCTGGTTTTTTTCGTCATCCTCCCACCTCCCAATTTTGTCGGGCTTTTTTCGTCGGTTTTTTATTCGCCCCCCTCCCACTGGCCGGACAAACCCAACATTTATTTATTAATATAATGAATTTACATATAATGATTGATTTCTCTTTTGGTAACCCAACTAACGGATGGTAATCAATCTTCAAATACCAAAACCAAACGTACAAGGCAACAATCAATTCATTTTTTTCTGACCGGTTATTTTTCGTCTCCTCTCCCACCTGCCTTTTCGCTTCACCGCCCACATAAACCCATCAGATTAGTTTGTTGGAGATATGCCCTAGAGGCAATAATAAAAGCATTATTATTATATCTCCTTATTCATGATAATTGTCTGTCATTCATGCTTGAATTGTATTGTACGGAAACAACAATACATGTGTGAATGCACAGATCACAATGAGTCCCTGGTAGGCCTCTAGTAGCCAGCTCGTTGATCAACAGATGGTCATGGTTTCCTGACCATGGACATGAGATGTCGGTGATAACGGGATCACATCATTAGGAGAATGATGTGATGGACAAGACCCAAACTTGAGCATAACACGAGATCGTATAGTTCGTAATGCATAAGCTTTTCGGTGTCAAGTATTTATTCCTTAGACCATGAGGTTGTACAACTCCCGGATACTGTAGGAGTGCTTTGGGTGTGCCAACCGTCACAACGTAACTGGGTGGCTATAAAGGTACGCATCGGGTATCTCCAAAAGTGTCTGTTGAGTTGGTACGAACCGAGACTGGGATGTTGTCACTCCGTATGACGGAGAGGTACCTCTGGGCCCACTCGGTAATACATCATCATAATGAGCTCAATGTGACTAAGTAGTTAGTCACGGGATGATGGATTACGAATCGAGTAAAGAGACTTGCCATAACGAGATTGAACAAGGTATTGGGAATACCGACGATCGAATCTCGGGCAAGTACCGTACCGATGGACAAAGGGAATAACATACGGGATTGAGTGAATCCTTGACACGGTGGTTCATCCGATGAAGATCATCGAGGAACACGTGGGAACCAACATGGGTATCCAGATCCCGCTGTTGGTTATTGACCGGAGAGTGGTCTCGGTCATGTCTACGTGTCTCCCGAACCCGTAGGGTCTACACACTTAAGGTTCGGTAACGCTAGGGTCATAGAGATTAATGCACGTGGAAACCCGAAAGTTGTTCGGAGTCCCGGATGTGATCACGGACGTCACGAGGAGTTCCGGAATGGTCCGGAGGTAAAGATTGATATATGGGAAGTCCAGTTTCGGCCAACGGGTGATCTCCGGGGGTCACCGGGAGCGTCCCGGGACCACCGGAGGGGCCCCGGGGGTCCACCAGGTGGGGCCACCCATCCCGGTGGGGCCCCTAGGTCACGAGGGGATGTGACCAGCCCTCTGGGCTGGCGCACCACCATAGGGGGCCCACCTCTCCTGCGCCTAGGGTTCCAACCCTAAAGGGGAGGGGGGCTCCACTTGCCTTGGGGGGCAAGGAACCCCCCCTTTGGACGCCGCCCCCTTGCAGATTGGATCTGCAGGGGGTACAGGCGCCCCCCCTGGCCCCTATATATATGTGGGGGGGAGAGGGCAGCCGCACCTGATCCCTGGCGCCTCTCCCCCTCCCGTCACACCCCATACTCCCAACGCAGGGCAGCCCGGCGAAGCCCTGCTGCGACATCCACTGCATCCGTCATCACGCCGTCGTGCTGCCGGATCTCTGACGACTTCTCCTCTCCCCTTGCTGGATCAAGAAGGAGGAGACGTTGCTGCACCGTACGTGTGTTGAACGCGGAGGTGCCGTCCGTTCGGCGCTAGATCATCGGTGACGAAGAACGTGAAGAGTACGACTACTTCATCCTTGCTTCGTTGAAAGCTTCCGCACGCAATCTTCATAACGGTATGTAGATGCACTCTAAGTTACTCGTTGCTAGATGTCTCCATACTTGGATCTTGGTGAAGACGTAGAAATTTTTTGATTTATGCTACGTTCCCCAACAGTGGCATCTGAGCCTAGGTTTTATGCGTAGCATCTTGGCACGAGTAGAACACAAAGCAGTTGTGGGCGTATGATCTTGTTCAACTTTCTTACCGTTACTAGTCAATCTTGATTCGGCGGTATTGTGGGATGAAGCGGCCCGGACCGACCTTACACGTACGCTTACGTGAGACTGGTTCCACCGACAGACATGCCCTAGATGCATAAGGTGGCTGGCGGGTGTCTGTCTCTCCTACTTTAGTCGGATCGGATTCGATGAAAAGGGTCCTTATGAAGGGTAAATAGAAGTTGACAAATCACGTTGTGGTTTTGGCGTAGGTAAGAAACGTTCTTGCTAGAAATCCTATAGAAGCCACGTAAAACTTGCAACAACAATTAGAGGACGTCTAACTTGTTTTTGCAGCATGTGTTTTGTGACGTGGTATGGCCAAGAATGAAGATGTGATGAATGATATATGTGATGTATGAGATTGATCATGTTTTTGTAATAGGGAATCACGACTTGCATGTCGATGAACTTGACAACCGGCAGGAGCCATAGGAGTTGTCTTAATTATTGTATGACCTGCGTGTCACTGAATAACGCCATGTAATTACTTTACTTCATTGCTAAACGTTAGCTATAGTAGTAGAAGTAATAGTTGGCGTGACGACTTCTTCAAGACACGATGATGGAGATCATGATGATGAAGATCATGGTGTCGAGCCGATGACAAGATGATCATGGTGCCCCGAAGATGGAGATCCAAGGAGCAAGATGATATTGGCCATATCATGTCACTATAATTGATTGCATGTGATGTTTATCATGTTTTTGCATCTTGTTTACTTAGAACGACGGTAGTAAATAAGATGATCTCTCACTAAAATTTCAAGTAATGTGTTTCCCCTAACTGTGCACCGTTGCTAAAGTTCGTTGCTCCGAAGCACCACGTGATGATCGGGTGTGATAGGTTCTAACGTTCACATACAACGGGTGTAAGACAGATTTACACACGCAATACACTTAGGGTTCACTTGACGAGCCTGGCATGTACAGACATGGCCTCGGAACACGGAAGACCGAAAGGTCGAACACGAGTCGTATAGAAGATACGATCAACATGAATATGTTCACCATTTTTGACTAGTCCGTCTCACGTGATGATCGGACACGGACTACTCGATTCGGATCGTGTATCACTTAGATGACTTGAGAGATGTCATTCTGAGTGGGAGTTCATTAAAATTTGATTAAGATGAACTTAATTATCATGAACTTAGTCTAAATTCTTTACAATATCTCTTGTAGATCAAATGGCCCACGCTCCAGTTTCCCTCAACTTCAATGCGTTCCTAGAGAAAACCAAGCTGAAAGACGATGGTAGCAACTATACGGATTGGGTCCGTAACCTGAGGATTATCCTCATAGCTGCCAAGAGAACTTATGTCCTAGAAGCACCGCTAGGTGATGCACCTGCTCCCGATGCTGACCAAGACGTTTTGAACGTCTGGCAGACGCGTAGTGATGATTACTCCCTGGTTCAGTGCGGCATGCTTTACAGTTTAGAATCGGGGCTCCAAAAGCGTTTTGAGCACCATGGAGCATATGAGATGTTCGAAGAGCTGAAAATGGTTTTCCAAGCTAATGCCCGAGTCGAGAGATATGATGTCTCCGACGCATTCTACAGCTGTAAGATGGAGGAGAATAGTTCTGTCAGTGAGCACATCCTCAAGATTTCAGGATTGCACAACCGCTTGTCTCAGCTGGGAATGAATCTCCCAGATGAAGCGGTCGTTGACAGAATCCTCCAGTCGCTCCCACCAAGCTTCAAGAGCTTCGTGCTGAACTTCAATATGCAGGGGATGGAGAAGTCCATTCCCGAGGTGTATTCGATGCTGAAATCAGCGGAGGTTGACATCAAGAAAGAACATCAAGTGTTGATGGTCAATAAAACCACTAAGTTCAAGAAAGGCAAGGGTAAGAAGAACTTCAAGAAGGACGGCAAGCAAGTTGCCGCGCCTGGCAAGCCTGTTGCTGGGAAGAAGCCAAAGTATGGACCCAAGCCTGAAACAGAGTGCTTTTATTGCAAGGGAACGGGTCACTGGAAGCGGAACTGCCCCAAATACTTAGCAGACAAGAAGGCCGGCAACGTCAAAGGTATATATGATATACATGTTATTGATGTGTACCTTACCAGCACTCGTAGTAGCTCCTGGGTATTCGATACCGGTGCAGTTGCTCACATTTGTAACTCAAAACAGGAGCTGCGGAATAAAAGGAGACTGGCGAAGGATGAGGTGACGATGCGCGTCGGGAATGGTTCCAAGGTCGATGTGATCGCCGTCGGCACGCTGCCTCTACATCTACCCTCGGGATTAGTTTTGAACCTGAATAATTGTTATTTAGTACCAGCTTTGAGCATGAACATTGTTTCTGGATCTCGTCTTATGCGAGATGGATATTCTTTCAAATCGGAGAATAATGGTTGTTCTATTTATTTGAGAGATATGTTTTATGGTCATGCCCCGCTGGTCAATGGTTTATTTTTGATGAATCTTGAACGTAGTGATACACATATTCATAGTGTAGATGCCAAAAGATGTAAAGTTGATAATGATAGTCCCACATACTTGTGGCATTGCCGCCTTGGTCATATTGGTGTCAAACGTATGAAGAAGCTCCATTCGGATGGACTTCTAGAGTCTCTTGATTATGAATCATTTGACACGTGCGAACCATGCCTTTTGGGCAAGATGACCAAGACTCTGTTCTCCGGAACAATGGAGCGAGCAACCAACTTGTTGGAAATCATACATACTGATGTGTGCGGTCCAATGAGTGTTGAGGCTCGCGGAGGCTACCGTTATGTTCTCACCCTCACGGATGACTTGAGTAGATATGGGTATATCTATTTGATGAAACACAAGTCTGAGACCTTTGAAAAGTTCAAGGAATTTCAGAATGAGGTTGAGAATCAACGTGACAGAAAAATAAAGTTCTTACGATCGGATCGTGGGGGTGAATATTTAAGTCATGAATTTGGCTCACACCTTAGAAGCTGTGGAATTGTTTCACAATTGACACCGCCCGGAACACCTCAACGTAACGGTGTGTCCGAACGTCGAAATCGTACTCTATTGGACATGGTGCGATCTATGATGTCCCTCACCGACTTACCGCTATCTTTTTGGGGTTATTCTTTAGAGACTGCCGCATTCACTTTAAATAGGGCTCCGTCAAAATCCGTTGAGACGACTCCATATGAACTTTGGTTTGGCAAGAAACCGAAGCTGTCGTTTCTGAAAGTTTGGGGTTGCGATGCTTATGTCAAGAAACTTCAACCTGAAAAGCTCGAACCCAAATCAGAGAAATGCGTCTTCATAGGATACCCAAAGGAAACTATTGGGTACACCTTCTACCACAGATCCGAAGGCAAAGTCTTTGTTGCCAAGAATGGATACTTTCTGGAGAAAGAGTTTCTCTCGAAAGAAGTGAGTGGGAGGAAAGTAGAACTTGATGAGGTGACAGTCAGCACTCCTGTACCGGAAAGTAGCGCAGCACAGGAAACTGTTCCTGAGGTGCCTGCACCGACAAGGGAGGAAGTTGATGATAATGATCAAGAAGAAACAGATCAAGTTACTACTGAACTTCGAGGGTCCACAAGGGTACGTTCCGCACCAGAGTGGTACGGCAACCCTGTACTGGAAATCATGTTGTTAGACAACGGTGAACCTTCGAACTATGAAGAAGCGATGGCGGGCCCAGATTCCAATAAATGGCTTGGAGCCATGAAATCCGAGATAGAATCCATGTATGAAAACAAAGTATGGACTTTGGTGGACTTGCCTGATGATAGGCACGTCATAGAAAACAAATGGATATTTAAGAAGAAGACAGACGCGGATGGTAATGTGACCATCTATAAAGCTCGGCTTGTCGCTAAGGGTTATCGACAAGTTCAAGGGATTGACTACGATGAGACTTTCTCTCCCGTAGCGATGCTAAAGTCAGTCAGAATCATGTTAGCTATTGCCGCATTCTATGATTATGAGATATGGCAAATGGACGTCAAAACAGCATTCCTTAATGGCTTCCTCAAGCAAGAGTTGTATATGATGCAACCGGAAGGTTTTGTCGATCCAGAGAACGCTAACAAAGTATGCAAGCTCCAGCGCTCGATTTACGGGCTGGTGCAAGCATCTCGGAGTTGGAATATTCGCTTTGATGAGGTGATCAAAGCGTTTGGCTTTATACAGACTTATGGAGAAGCCTGTATTTACAAGAAAGTGAGTGGGAGCTCTGTAGCATTTCTCATATTATATGTGGATGACATATTGTTGATGGGAAATGATATAGAATTCTTGGAAAATGTAAAGGCCTATTTGAATAAAAGTTTTTCAATGAAGGACCTTGGAGAAGCTGCTTACATATTAGGCATCAAAATCTATAGAGATAGATCAAGACGCCTCATTGGTCTTTCACAAAGTACATACCTTGACAAGATATTGAAGAAGTTCAATATGGATCAGTCAAAGAAAGGATTCTTGCCTGTTTTGCAAGGTATGGGATTGAGTAAGACTCAGTCGCCGACCACGGCAGAAGATAGAGAAAAGATGAGTGTCATTCCCTATGCCTCGGCAATAGGTTCTATCATGTATGCCATGCTGTGTACCAGACCTGATGTGAACCTTGCCATAAGTTTGGTAGGAAGGTACCAAAGTGATCCCGGTACGGAACACTGGACAGCGGTCAAGAACATCCTGAAGTACCTGAAAAGGACTAAGGATATGTTTCTCGTTTATGGAGGTGACGAAGAGCTCGTCGTAAAGGGTTACGTCGATGCTAGCTTCGACACAGATCTGGATGACTCTAAGTCACAAACCGGATACGTGTATATTTTGAATGGAGGGGCAGTCAGCTGGTGCAGTTGCAAGCAAAGCGTGGTGGCAGCATCTACATGTGAAGGGGAGTACATAGCTGCTTCTAAAGCAGCGCAGGAAGGAGTCTGGATGAAGGAGTTCATCACCGACCTCGGAGTCATTCCAAGCGCGTCAAGCCCGATGACTCTCTTCTGTGACAACACTGGTGCTATTGCTATTACCAAGGAGCCCAGGTTTCACAAGAAGACCAAGCACATCAAGCGCTGTTTCAACTCCATCCGGAATTATGTTCAGGATGGAGACATAGATATTTGTAAAGTGCATACGGATCTGAATGTAGCAGACCCGTTGACTAAACCTCTTTCACGAGCAAAACATGATCAACACCAGAACTCTATGGGTGTTCGATTCATCACAATGTAACTAGATTATTGACTCTAGTGCAAGTGGGAGACTGTTGGAGATATGCCCTAGAGGCAATAATAAAAGCATTATTATTATATCTCCTTATTCATGATAATTGTCTGTCATTCATGCTTGAATTGTATTGTACGGAAACAGCGATACATGTGTGAATGCACATATCACAATGAGTCCCTGGTAGGCCTCTAGTAGCCAGCTCGTTGATCAACAGATGGTCATGGTTTCCTGACCATGGACATGAGATGTCGGTGATAACGGGATCACATCATTAGGAGAATGATGTGATGGACAAGACCCAAACTTGAGCATAACACGAGATCGTATAGTTCGTAATGCATAAGCTTTTCGGTGTCAAGTATTTATTCCTTAGACCATGAGGTTGTACAACTCCCGGATACTGTAGGAGTGCTTTGGGTGTGCCAACCGTCACAACGTAACTGGGTGGCTATAAAGGTACGCATCGGGTATCTCCGAAAGTGTCTGTTGAGTTGGTACGAACCGAGACTGGGATGTTGTCACTCCGTATGACGGAGAGGTACCTCTGGGCCCACTCGGTAATACATCATCATAATGAGCTCAATGTGACTAAGTAGTTAGTCACGGGATGATGGATTACGGATCGAGTAAAGAGACTTGCCATAACGAGATTGAACAAGGTATTGGGAATACCGACGATCGAATCTCGGGCAAGTACAGTACCGATGGACAAAGGGAATAACATACGGGATTGAGTGAATCCTTGACATGGTGGTTCATCCGATGAAGATCATCGAGGAACACGTGGGAACCAACATGGGTATCCAGATCCCGCTGTTGGTTATTGACCGGAGAGTGGTCTCGGTCATGTCTACGTGTCTCCCGAACCCGTAGGGTCTACACACTTAAGGTTCGGTAACGCTAGGGTCATAGAGATTAATGCACGTGGAAACCCGAAAGTTGTTCGGAGTCCCGGATGTGATCCCGGACGTCACGAGGAGTTCCGGAATGGTCCGGAGGTAAAGATTGATATATGGGAAGTCCAGTTTCGGCCAACGGGTGATCTCCGGGGGTCACCGGGAGCGTCCCGGGACCACCGGAGGGGCCCCGGGGGTCCACCGGGTGGGGCCACCCATCCCGGTGGGGCCCCTAGGTCACGAGGGGATGTGACCAGCCCTCTAGGCTGGCGCACCACCATAGGGGGCCCACCTCCCCTGCGCCTAGGGTTCCAACCCTAAAGGGGAGGGGGGCTCCACTTGCCTTGGGGGGCAAGGAACCCCCCCTTTGGACGCCGCCCCCTTGCAGATTGGATCTGCAGGGGGTCCAGGCGCCCCCCTGGCCCCTATATATATATGTGGGGGGGAGAGGGCAGCCGCACCTGATCCCTGGCGCCTCTCCCCCTCCCGTCACACCCCATACTCCCAACGCAGGGCAGCCCGGCGAAGCCCTGCCGCGACATCCACTGCATCCGTCATCACGCCGTCGTGCTGCCGGATCTCTGACGACTTCTCCTCCCCCCTTGCAGGATCAAGAAGGAGGAGACGTTGCTGCACCGTACGTGTGTTGAACGCGGAGGTGCCGTCCATTCGGCGCTAGATCATCGGTGACGAAGAACGTGAAGAGTACGACTACTTCATCCTTGCTTCGTTGAAAGCTTCCGCACGCAATCTTCATAACGGTATGTAGATGCACTCTAAGTTACTCGTTGCTAGATGTCTCCATACTTGGATCTTGGTGAAGACGTAGAAAATTTTTGATTTATGCTACGTTCCCCAACATAGTTACCATATAAAAAAATTAATCACAATCAATCAAGCATTGATGGGATATTTCCTTACATTGATGTGATTTTCATTTCTTATCATGAATCATACACGTCAAAAAAGGTAGGGCGTGCGAGGATCATGGGCACATGCCCTACAAATCCGAAAATGCCTATAAAAAATAAATCAGAATCAATCAAGCATTGCTGGTATATTTTACTTGCTTTGATGGGATTTTTGTACACGGTACCATTAACGCGATCCTCCCATCGCTGCCCTCCTCACGAGCATGGACGGCCGATCCTCTCGACTCCTGCCCTCATGTGTCCTCGCGCGGTGCGCCGCCCTCCTCTTCTTCTCTCCGATTTCTTTGACCAGGAGGACTCCTCTGTGCCCCAGGCCCTGGCCGACCTCGGCGACTCCTCGGTACTCAGCCCGCGCCGTCACATCCAGGCAAAACTCCAGTTCACCGTACTACCACGCCGCCGCCGCCACTAGCGCGGAACCCTAGGGCAGGGCACTAGGATACCCGGAGCAGGGCGGGCAGCAAGGAACGGCGCAAGGAGGCTGTGTCGGTCGTTCCCGCCACCAGCGCTAAACCCCAGGTATTTACGTTCCATGTCCTCCCCGCACTCTATGCTGATACATCAGTGAGGAGCTGAAGGTGGAAATGCTACTCCTCCCCGAACTCTATGATGCTTGATTCGATCTCGTGGACTGGAGCCATTAAGGTGGGCAAGGCTATTAAGTTTGCTTCTAACACCGGCTTGGGCGATGGGTGGGACGAATGCGAGCAGCGGCCAACGGCGGATATGGACTCAAGCCAGCACAGGTCCACGGCGGACCAGCGCCCTGCTGGTCTTCACTTGGTAGGCGGCAGCAGTTTCCGCATCAAGGTATGTGCTCTTTTTACATTCTTATCATTTCTGATTGAGAATCGTCGTATTAGCTCATGGGCGCCCGTACCAGCAGTCCAGATTTGATTCTCCGTCAGCTCGGGTGTTGTGGAGCACAGGGAAGGAGGAGAAGGAGGGCAGGTGTTTACAATTCGGTGCCAAGGAAGATAATCGAGATGGTGGCGCAGAATTAGAGTATGCCAGGTGACCAGGTAGAGGAGAGACACCACCCAACGCCCATCGATGCAGTGAGGAGTGTGATGTTCTAGAGTATGGTAATTGGTAAAAGTTTTTGGTCCGATAATATCAGTGTGTGTGTGTGTGTGTCAGTGAGAGAGAGAGAGAGTGTGTGTGTGTGTGTGTGTGTGTGTGTGTGTCTGAGAGAGAGAGAGAGGGAGAGAGGGAATTTAGATAAAGATAATGCATATTACATAAAAATAACGCTGATAATTTAGATGTATTGTTTGTCATGGAGCTGTGGCTGGCCGATTTACATGAAATTAATTCCCTCATTTGTGGTGGCAAATATAATAGACATAATCCATATTGTTATGCACTAGCGTGTGTGTGTGAAATAGATGGATTATGGTTCCATACCCAATAAGATGGATATGTGTGTGTGTTAGAGAGAGAGGGGGGAGAGAGATTGAGGAAGAGGGAGGGAGAGTGTGTGTGTCTGAGTATTTGATGGTAAAAAAGGTCGCAAATGTCACTTGATATGTATGAGAATATTAAATGTAATATTATCATGATTAATATTGAACTCTTAAAATTAATGTGGCCCCGTTGCAACGCACGGGCGTTCTTCTAGTAGTTTGTAGGTTCATCATGGTCTAGTAACATGACTTCCAGAACCGTGTTTCCGTACCACTCTATTGCGGAACGTACTCTGGTTGTCCTACGAGGTTCAGTAGTAACTTGATCCGAAGTTTCATAATCATCATCATTAGCTTCCTCGCTGATTGGTGTAGGAATCACTGGAACTAATTTCTTATTCGGGAGAAGGTACAATTACCTTATCAAGTTCTACTTTCCTCCCACTCACTTCTTTCGAGAGAAACTCCTTCTCTAGAAAGGATTCATTCTTACCAACGAATATCTTGCCTTCGGATCTGTGATAGAAGGTGTACCCAATAGTTTCCTTTGGGTATCCTATGAAGAAACATTTCTCCGACTTGGGTTCGAGCTTATTAGGTTGAAGCTTTTTCACATAAGCATCGCAGACCCAAACTTTAAGAAACGACAACTTGGGTTTCTTGCTAAACCACAGTTCATATGACGTCATCTCAACGGACCTAGATGGTGCCCTATTTAACGTGAATGCAGCTGTCTCTAAAGCATAACCCCAAAACATTGGTAAGAGACATCATAGAGCGCACCATCTTTACCTAATATGAAAGGACGGAGGCTTTCATAGTTCTCCATACGTCATCTCTTTATAACCGTTGATTTTATATTAATCATTGTTTTGACGGCTGAGATTTAAAAATAGATAGACATCATTCGGACTTCAAAAAACACCACGAGCTAGCACACGCAAGAGAGCGCCCCCCAGCAGCGCACCTGGCCACGGCACGCACGCTCGGCGACCAGCAAACGAGATTGGCACGCATTCCCAGTGGCCAATAGACCAAGGTGACGATGAAGTCCTAGTTGCAGGGCTACGGTAGTCACGCATGGTCCCATCTCCGAAGCCGGAGCAGGCACCATACCTGCGGAACACATCCCTGGCGAAGCCGGACGTCGAGACGGCTGCACGGACGACGCACTCACGCCGAAGCATCCCAGCAACCAGGACGGTGTGAGCTCGGGTGGCCTCGCCGGCGCAGCCCACCTAAGAGCGTGTCTCTCGTCCGTGCCCGTTGGCGACATACACGCAGCACATACATGGGCAAAGCATGCACGCATGCACCACGCAGCAGCATACGCGGGCGTGGGAACTCCTGTCCGGCGGGCCCGAGCGGTAGCAGCGATCAGCTCGTGGCCGGCACCCACGCCAACAACGGCAAGCACTGTTAGAATAATCCTTGCTTGTTCAGATTCAGTTAGTTCAGATAGAGTAGGTGTGTTTTTCCTTCAGTTTCGTTAGTTAGCTCAGTTTCGTCAGATAACGCTGCCACGGGAATAGCTCGTCAGGCAGCGATCGAGTCCGAGTCCTGCGCCCTCTAATCTGTTCGTGGGATGGCATGAACGTTGTGGAGAGGAGTGGCGCACTGTCCGGAGGCCATGAGCCCCGTTTCCTTCGATATAATCCTGCATAAAAGGTGGATCAGTAAAAACAGAAAACTGCGGCAAGTTAGCGCAGGCAAAACCTTGTCTTCCACCTCGGTTAGTTGCTAGTTCATCGTTCTCAACTCTGACAATTGGCATCAGAGCCTCTCACCGGTCCAAGGCATGGCGACCGATGACACCGGGAGCAACAAGTCGCCACCAACGCCGCGCGCAAAGATCACCGACGGCACAGAGGTTGCCGTGGTTGAGAGATCCATGGCGCGGGTGGTGCGCGACACGGGCGGCACGGCGTGGCCACAACTGACGAGGACCAACTACACCGATTGGGCCGTCCTCATGCAAGTCATGATGGAAGGGCGGCATCTGTGGGACGCCGTGCAGACGGGCACGGCGGAGCGCAGCGACGATCGGCTCGCGCTCGAAGCAATCCTGCACGGGGTGCCGCCGGATATGGCACCCACCCTCGCCGGCAAGGCCACGGCGAAGGATGCGTGGGACACCGTCAAGACAATGCGCCTCGGTGTGGCGCGCGTCCGCGAGGCAAAGCTCGCGACCCTCTCCAAACAGTACGACGACATCCGCTTCGCCGACGGCGAGACCATCGACGACTTCGCCATGCGCATCACCAACATGGGGGCACAGATGGCACAGCTCGGGGAAACCGTGCAGGAGAAGCGGATGGTCCGCAAGTTCCTCTCCGTCGTCCCGAAGAGGTACTCTCAGATCGCCTTGTCAATAGAAACGCTCATCGATCTGGACACGCTCTCTATGGAAGAGCGCACCGGGCGACTAAAGGCTGCCGAGGAGAGGTACGACCTCGACCAGGTGGAGTCGGGCGTGGGACGGCTTCTCCTCACGGAGGAGGAGTGGCACGCACGTCTCAAGAGCAGGGGCGACTCTAGCAGCGAGGCACAGCGAGGCGGCGGCCGACGCGGCCGCGGCCGCGGGCGGGGCCGCGGTGGTGGGCGTGGCAACGGAAAGAACAAACAGCCCGTCACCGACGCCGACAAGTGCAGGTACTGCGGCAATGTTGGCCACTGGGTCAGGGACTGCCGCAAGTAGAAGAGGGAGGAGGAGGCGAACCTCGCTCAGGCGGAGGGCGCTGACGACGAGGATCCCACCTTCCTCATGGCACAGGTGTGCACCGTCACCGACGACGGCAACATCAGCGACGACTACGTCGAGCTCGTCGAGGAACACGCCGAGGTCCACCTCGGGCGCACGGAGGAGGAGTACGACTCCAAGTGGTACCTGGACACGGGGGCTTCCAACCACATGTCAGGCAGCGCGGCGTGCTTCAACGAGCTCGACCACCGCGTCGGAGGCACTGTGAAGTTTGGGGACCGCTCGATCGTGTCGATCTGCGGACGCGGGTCAGTGCTCTTCACGGACTGCAACGGTGGGCACCGCGTGCTCACCGGGGTCTACTTCAGCCCTCGCCTGCGGAGCAGCATCGTCAGCGTCGGGCAGCCCGACGAGAGCGGCTGCAAGACAGAGATTGCAGGCGGTGTGTTCACTCTCAGCAATCGCCGCGGGCACGTGTTCGCGCGCGCAACGAGAGCACGCAACCGCCTCTACCCCTACGACATGCAGCTGGCCCGGCCGGTGTGCCTGGCCGTGCGCACCACCACTGACGAGGCATGGCATTGGCACGCGAGGTATGGGCACATGAATTTCAATTCACTTCAGATGTTAGCCCGGCAGGACATGGTGCGCGGCCTGCCTGCTATCGACCACGTAGATCAGCTTTGCGATAGCTGTCTGGCCGGCAAGCAGCGTCGATCGCCGTTCCCGGACGCGGCGAACTACCGGGCCGAGCAAGTTCTGGAGCTGGTCCATGGCGATCTCTGCGGCCCAATATCTCCGGCGAATCCTTCAGGCCGACGCTACTTTCTGCTCCTGGTGGACGACCTCTCCAGGTACATGTGGCTGACCCTGTTGAGCAGTAAGGACGAGGCACCGGACGCGATCCGCCGCTTCCAGGAGCGCGTCGAGGTGGAAACCGGGCGCAAGCTGCGCGCTCTCCGGACTGACCGCGGTGGTGAATTCACCTCCATCGAGTTCGGCGAGTACTGCGCTGACCGCGGCGTTCAGCGTCAGCTCACGGTGCCGTACTCACCCCAACAGAATGGGGTGGTTGAGCGCCGCAACCAGACGGTGGTGGCCATGGTGCGGAGCATGGTGAAGGCGACGGCGATGCCCGGCAGGTTCTGGGGCGAGGCGGTGACCACAGCCGTGTTCATCCTCAACCGCGCACTGACGAAAAGTGTGCGTGGTATGACCCTGTATGAGGCGTGGCATGGCGGGCGACCAGCGGTGCACTTCCTTCGCACTTTTGGGTGCGTGGCACATGTCAAGAATGTGCGCCCGCACTTGAAGAAGCTCGACGACAGGTCGACGCCAATGGTCTTCATCGGCTACGAGGAAGGAGGCAAGGCGTATCGTGTCTTCGACCCAGTTGGAGGGCGCGTCCACGTGACGCGCGACGCCGTCTTCGACGAGGCGGCGCACTGGAACTGGAATGCCGAGGAGAGTCCCACCGGCACAAACGCCTTCACTGTCGACTATGAGGTGCGCCGCGTCCCTGCTATGGCAGGGAAGATCATCCCCAACACGCCGCTGCGCACGCCTCCCACTGAAGCCGGAGCGTCGACTGAACCAGGGAGCCCGGCAGTAGATATGTCTGATGACCCTGAAGACGCAGCTGCGACAGCGACCCCAACACAGATCGAGCCCGCTACGCCCGGCACGGCAGCGACTTCTGCATCTCCTACAACACCTGACATGGCAGCAAGCTCTGCATCCTCTACGAGCACCACACCGATCACCTACGTGACGCCCCCGACGCCGTGCTCAGAGATGCATGACGTCGCCGTTGACGCCCACGGTCCCCTTCGCTTCCGGCGCGTGAATGACCTGTTCGGTGCGCGCCCGGACACGACTCGTGATCAGGAGGAGCAACTGATGCTCACATCTGCAGAAGAGCCGTGTACTTTCTCTGAAGCAGAACACAAGCCCTGCTGGAGGAAGGCCATGCTCGAGGAGATTGCGTCGATCGAAGAGAACCAGACGTGGGAGCTCACTGATCTTCCCCCAGGCCATGAGCCCATAGGCCTGAAGTGGGTGTTCAAGGTCAAGCGCGATGAGAGCGGCGTGGTGATCAAGCACAAGGCACGGCTTATCGCAAGAGGCTTCGTTCAGCAGCAGGGAATTGATTTCGATGAGGCGTTCGCGCATGTTGCACGCATGGATTCCGTGCGCTTGATGCTTGCTCTCGCCGCACAGGAGGGCTGGGGCGTACATCACATGGACGTGAAGTCATCGTTCCTCAACGGCGATTTGACAGAGGAGGTGTACGTCCGGCAGCCGCCGGGATTTGTCGTCGCAACGGAAGAGCACAAGGTACTGCATCTCAAGAAGGCGATGTACGGTCTCCGTCAAGCTCCACGCGCCTGGAACGCCAAGCTCGACGCCACGCTCGGCGCTCTGGGGTTCACCAGGAGCAGGTCGGAGCACGCCGTCTACGTCCGCCGAGGGCTCTTGGTGGGCGTGTACGTGGACGACCTCCTCATCACCGGGCCGAACGATGACGACATCCGCGACTTCAAGAGGGAGATGATGGCCAAATTCCGTATGAGCGATCTCGGCCTGCTCTCCTACTACCTCGGCATCGAGGTTCACCAGAGCGTGCACAGGATCACGCTCGGCCAGGCTGCGTACGCACGCAAGATACTGGAGAAGGCCGACATGTTAGACTCCAATCCTTGCCACGCACCGATGGAGCCGAGGCTCAAACTGAGCAAGGACAGCCAAGCTCCTCCAACAAACGCCAGCGACTATAGAAGCCTCGTCGGCAGTCTCAGGTATCTGGTTCACACTCGACCGGACATTTCTTTTGCCGTCGGGTATGTGAGCAGGTTCATGGAGGCGCCAATGACGGAGCACCTCGTGGCGGTCAAGTACATTCTTCGCTATGTGGCGGGGACGATCGACTACGGTTGCAGCTACCGGAGGAGCGGCGGCGCAGTCCTGTCCGGGTTTAGCGACAGCGACATGGGCGGTGATCCGGACACCCGCAAGAGCACCACCGGCCTCCTCTGGTATCTTGGTGACAGCCCGGTGACTTGGTAGTCGCAGAAGCAGAAGGTGGTGGCGCTCTCATCTTGTGAAGCAGAATACATGGCCGCCACGGCGGCGGCATGCTACGGCGTATGGCTGACCCGTTTGCTCAAGGATCTGACGTGAAGAGTTGCTGATGCGCCTGTACTGAAGATGGACAACAAGTCTGCAATAGCTCTTGCCAAGAATCCTGTTCACCATGATCGCAGCAAGCACATAGACCTGCGATTTCACTTCATCAGGGATTGTGTGGAAGAGAAGAAAATCACACTGGACTACATCAGCACAAATCTTCAGCTCGCGGATAGAGTCAAGTTTCAGGAGCTGAGGAGCAAGATTGGAATCGTCAAAATAAAGTAGGAACAGCAAGGCTTAGGAGGAGATTGTTAGAATAATCCTTGCTTGTTCAGATTCAGTTAGTTCAGATAGAGTAGGTGTGTTTTTCCTTCAGTTTCGTTAGTTAGCTCAGTTTCGTCAGATAACGCTGCCACGGGAATAGCTCGTCAGGCAGCGATCGAGTCCGAGTCCTGCGCCCTCTAATCTGCTCGTGGGATGGCACGAACGTTGTGGAGAGGAGTGACGCACTGTTCGGAGGCCATGAGCCCCGTTTCCTTCGATGTAATCCTGCATAAAAGGTGGATCAGTAAAAACAGAAAACTACGGCAAGTTAGCGCAGGCAAAACCTTATCTTCCACCTTGGTTAGTTGCTAGTTCATCGTTCTCAACTCTGACAAGCACGTGTGGAAGTGGAGGCTGTTCACGCCGCGGCCAGTGCAACGCACGGCACGCCAGCCAGCACAAGGCTGCTTGCGCGCACACGGTAGCAGCCCGCTACTTAGCACACATGCAACTCTAGGTACTTCCTTCATTCTTAAATATTTGTCTTTCTAGAGATTTCAACAAATGATTACATACAAAACAAAATGAATGAATCTATACTCTAAAATATATCTACATACACCTATATGTTGTAGTCCACTTGAAATGTCTAGAAAGACAAATATTTAGGAACGGAGGGAGTAGCTAGCAAGCACGTTGTGGGCAGCGGCTTGCTAGGTCGCACGCCCGCCACAGTCAGTGGCTACCACACACGCCAGAGGCCAGAAGCTGTGCCCGCCAGGCCGGGAGCATCTGCGGCAGGGCGAGCAGGGTGCAGTAGGTCCGGCGAGATTCGTGGGTAGTCGACCGAAGATGGCGGGCCGGCTGGTGGCGCCGTGGGCGAGGTTACGTCGGTGTCTTGGCGGCCTTGGGTGCTCCGCATCAGCAGGGATGAGGCGAAGGAACGACAGAGAAAAAGATAAGGCATCCTTAACTGCATGTGGGGTTGGATGTGTTCTATGCTATCTGAACACCTCGAAAACAAATCTAACTTATCATTTTTCTTAAAGAGAAATCAAGATATCTTAAGTTTTGTCTAACAAGTAAATAGTCACACGCCGCTTCTTTATCTGAAATCTCATCAATTATATATGATTCCTGAGTTATGTGAGAATCAATAAGGGCATGTACAATGGTTCTATCTTAGCAACGCCATGTAGGATGAATGATGAGGTGGAGGAAAGAGAAATCATAAGAGAAGGCTTGTCTTCTCTTATTTAAGAGAAGACAAGAGATGATCTCTTAGCACAATATGTCTCACCATGTTTTTAGGAATAGCTAGTTATTGATGATAAGGCTAAGAGATGACCCATTGTAGACATGTCTTTTTTGTCATCTCTAAATTACATACAAGATTTAAGATAAGACTACCTTATCAACCATTGTACATGCCCTAAGCCACCTTAAAATTTCATAAAAGGAGGGTAAGGTGTCTGGCAGCATGGCTGCGTTAGCTTCTAATTAAGGGGAATATTGCCTTCTAATTAATCAATCGTGATTAGCTGGTTTGGGTCTTGGCGTTGTATGTGGTGATGGATGTATGGTTTTTAATTACTAGGAAAATGTTGCGTGCATGAGCATTGCATGGCCTCCTCTGGCACATTAGCTCGATCAAGCATGAAGTTTACAAGATGGTTCAAGGCCGTGCTCGGTCAGAACATCACTATCAACTACCACTACAAGTCGAGGATATTGATTCCGAGGCGTTCATGTACATGGACATGTTGCCCATTATGAACATTTATCAAGATGTCGTCTATTCTACACCCTCATATGTTATTTCTTTCTGCAAAACTTAGGTGAATTGTTTTGAAATGGCAAATTTCTTTTTAGAGTAGAGGAAGAAGATGCATACATAATAAAATTGCGTTGAGGAAAATTACAAATGTTGTTCATTAGTTAGATGATGTTTGAATTTGGTACTTCCAGCAAGTTTCTTTCTGTTTGTTTGAAAATGATTAGACACGGTGTTCATTAGATCAATGATGTTTACATCTGATATTTGTACCAAGTTCTAAAAACCAATGTATGATGCTAAAAACCGATGTATGATGCTTTGTGTATTCTTCTGTTCGTCTATCTGAATGGCATATGGTGGGAGGACGATGCTCCACATGGTAAGTTTTTTTAATAGTTGTGGATGTTTTTCTGATGTGTTTGCAATTCGGCATGAGAGGTGTCCGTTTATGCATGTAGTTATTTTGGTCTAGATATTGACAAAGGATGATGCTTCCTCATTTGAAGAGGCTAAATTCTTCCCCGTTGACAAGTGTCTGCATTCCGTTGAGTATCTGAGAAATAAGAATCAAGAGTCTATAATGAATTCATTCTGCCAACGAGAGGTTGTCTTGATATTGGACGGTTGTCATGTCCCTCCTGCACAGACGCGGTTCATTGACATGTGTGCTCTTAACATCTTGAGATTGGCAATATTCGACTGCGCTATGATCAGCTCGACACGTAGTTCCTTGATTAGGGTGGAAAGGAGGAAAAGTGGCCACACGAATAGAGGCTTATTAGGTTAGGGGGCGTGTGTGATAGTTTTTTTTCTTTCTGCCGTTGCATCGCACGGGCAAGTTTGCTATAATATTAAAGGGAGGAGGCTCTCATAGTTCTCCATAAGTCACTCTTTTATATCCGTTGAGTTTATGTTAATCATAAAGATTGACGGCTGAGATTTAAAAATAGGTCTGCATAATGTTACGTAAGAAAATACGTACAACTATAGGATGTAAAGGTTTTATTTCCCCACCTCGATTAGCATCCTATAGTTCACGAGTGGCTGAAGTTAAAAGATGCGGAAGGATAGATCTGGAAATAAGTGAGCAATTGATATTAATGGAGTATAAGGGTTGAGATTAATATTTTTCGCGAGTGGCTGAGAAAAATTAAAAGATGCAAAAGTTACAAGCAACAATAGTTATGAACATATCTCTATCTTTTTTTATATCTATTATTTCTCTAATAATAAAGGGAGGAAGATTTCATGATTCTTTTTCCGTCACTCTTTTATATTCATTAATTTTATGTTAACGACAAAGATTAGCGACTGAGATTTAAAAAAGAGTTGTTTATACTCTAAAAACAACCGTGTGTCATTGACTTCTTTTAGGGGAGTATGTCGTTTGATAGTTTTTTTTTTTTGAGATCAGAGTAAGTCATTGATTGAAGATTCGTCCGGTCATCTGTACACGCTGGGCCTCACGCCGTGTGCTGTAGTTAGACCTGGCCATGGGCAGCCCGGCCCGACCCGGCCCAGCCCGAAAAAGCCCGACCCGGCCCGGCCCGACCGTGTCCATGATCGGGCTCGGGCCTAGAATTCAAGCCCGACGGCCGGGCCGAGCCCGGGCCTGACATATTTGCACATTAACAAAGAGGCCCGGCCCGTGGCCCGAGGCCCGCCGGGCTTTTTGTGTGATGGGCCGGGCTCGGGCCCAATTTTCAAGCCCAACGATCGGGCCGGGCCGGGCTCGGGCCTGGGGTTTTTGCGACGGGCTTTGGTAGGCCCAGCCCGAAGCCCGGCAGATGGCCAGGTCTAGTTGTAGTTCTTCAGTTTATGGTCAGGCTCATGTCAAAAAAGGAATTATGGCCAGGCTGTATTTGCCTCGGCTAACGCCATAGCTGCTGTCCTGCTCCGATCGGATTCTCTTTTTTTATTACTTGACTAAACTGAGATTCAATTCCCCCAGAAAAAGCTGAGATTGGATTGAGGGATTGAGACCATACCACAACCATTGCTCTGTATATCAATTTTGTTTTGTTTTGTGAAGACGCGTGTACAAACATGCATGCATGTGTTGTCTCATATGTTCCGGTTACCAATTTTCACATGGTTTAAAGAAAGGGTCTGTCTATATCACATCTAGATATGAGATATTATCTCACATCTAACTTCCTCATCTTTCAAATTCATTCATGGAAGACTTAAAAAAAACTATGGTGAGAGAGTTTTTTTTAACACTAGGATGAGAGAGTTAGATGTGAGATAATATCTCACATCTAGATGTGAAATAACAAACCTGTTAAAGAAAATGTTTTTCGCTAATTATCCTGGAGAGAGAACATTTGTGTTCACTCATTTTTCTGCGAAAAAATGATTAAGCCCATATATAAGTGTCACAAGTATTTACAAACACATCCTTAATAAAAAATACATCTGATTTTTTAGCTGTGTGGAAATTTCTCCCACATGTATCCCCTGGCGGCATGCCATGAGCAATGCTCGATGCCGCCTATGGGTCTCCACCTCGGTGGAGCAAACTCAATCAAACACTGGAGCTTGTACAAACAGAGGACAAGAAGTCATCAATGTAGACCAAAAGACGTTGAATCTGGGAGGATCCGGTGTAGACACACCTCGACACGTCCTCCACAAGACGCCAAGCGCATTGAGAGAATGGAGATAGAAAGGGGAGGACAATATTCCTAAGCTGGAGCAACGCCGCCGTCTCAAGCAAGGCATAGAGACCCCACCAAAATCGATGTTCCAGAGCACCATCAACATGTAGGACCTCTGCCACCGCTGCTACGTGGGTATGCCAGGTCGTGTACTGTAGCGGCGACAAGATGAGAATGGGGTGGTTCTAGAAACGTGGTGCTTACTTACCTTGAGCCATACGCACTCATGATACTTGATTGTATTATTTCCTCTGCGCTCTCTCTACGACCCGTTCCTATTTTTCAGTTGAAGAAGGCGTCCATTTTCACTCCCATTGCAACGCACGGGCATATATACTAGTATCTAATAAAGTACGGTTACGATGTTCGAACACACCATTATGCTGTGGTATTCTAGGTGGCGTGAGCTGTGAAACTAGTCCACATTGTTTCAAGTGAAGACCAAACTTGTAACTCAAATATTCGCCTCCGCGATCTGATCGTAGAAATTTTATTTTCTTGCTACGATGATTCTTTACTTTACTCTGAAATTCTTTGAACTTTTCAAATGTTTTATACTTGTGCTTCATCAAGTAGATATACCCATATCTGCTCAAATCATCAGTGAATGTCAAAAAATAACAATACCCGCCGCGAGCCTCAACACTCATTGGTCTACATACATCAGTATGTATGATTTCTAACAAATCAGTTGCTCGCTCCATTGTTCCGGAGAACGGAGTTTTAGTCATCTTGCCCATGAGGCATGGTTCGCAAGCACCAAGTGATTCATAATCAAGTGATTTCAAAAGTTCATCAGTATGGAGTTTCTTCATGCGCTTTACACTAATATGACCCAAACGGCAGTGCCACAAGTATGTTGCACTTATCATTATCAACTCTGCATCTTTTGGCTTCAATATTATGAATATGTGTATTACTATGATGGAGATTCAATAAACCATTCACCTTAGGTGTATGAGCATAGAAGGTTTTATTCATGCATGCAAACAGAATAACAATTATTCTCTGACTTCAATGAATAATCGTATTGCAATAAACACGATTCAATCTTGTTCATGCTCAACGCAAATACCGAATAACATTTATTTAGGTTTAACCACTGTTCAAGAAATCTTCCGATTCAGCGATTTATCGTCCGATTTATCGCTACTCTTGGGGTGACCGATAAGATTATGCCTTATCTTCATCATTTATCGTTTGGGCAGATTTATTGCTATGACAAGCGATTTATACGGAATCTACCGATAAATCGGGTATATTTGTAGCACTATGTTTGTAAGAACTATGTTTATTTGTGTTTTGTGGACCTTGTTACGCAATATGTAATGTTTTTCTATTTTGTTTGTCATTATATCAGGATTCAAAGGCTAGGATTCAAGGTAACACTTCTATCCAATATTGTTTTGGTCTTGAATATAGCATTATTTAGTGTTGGGAACCTGGGATTTGAAAAAATGGCCGATAAATAGTCGACCGATAAAATCGATTAATCGTCCGATTTGCGATTAATCTCTAATCCCCAGCTGACCGAGACGATAACGATAAGCGATATCCTGAACATTGGGTTTAACACTAATCCCGAAAGTACAGGGAGTGTGTGATGATGATCATATCAATATTGGAACTACTTCCAACACACATCGTCACGTCATCCTCAACTAGTCTCCGTTTATTCTGCAACTCCTGTTTCGAGTTACTAAAGTTAGCAATCGAACAAGTATCAAAATACCCAGGGGCTACTATGATTACTAGAGAGGTACACATTAATAACATGTATATCAAATATACCTTTTGTTCACTTCGCCATCCTTCTTATCCGCCAAATATTCGGGGAACTTCCGCTTCTAGTGACCATTTCCTTTGCAGTAGAAGCACTCAGTTTCAGGCTTAGGTCCAGCTTTGGGCTTCTTTACGGGAGTGACAATTTGCTTGTCATTCTTCTTGAAGTTCCCTTTCTTCCCCTTGCCCTTTTTCTTGAAACTAGTGGACTTGTTAACCATCAATAATTGATGCTCTTTCTTGATTTCTACATTCGTTGATTTCAGCATCACGAAGAGCTCGGGAATCGTTTTCGTCATCCCTTGCATATTATAGTTCATCACGAAGTTCTAGTAACTTGGTGATAGTGACAAGAGAACTTTGCCAATTACTCTCTTATCTGGAAGATTAACTCCCACTTGATTCAAGCAATTGTAGTACCCAGACAAGCTGAGCACATGCTCACTGGTTGAGCTATTCCCCTCCATCTTGTAGGCAAAGTACTGTCATAGGTCACATACCTCTCGACACGGGCATGAGTATAAAATACTCCCTCCATTTTTGTATACAAGGCCACTATCAAAGTTATAATTTGCAACTATACAAGGCCACTAACACCAATCGAGATAAAATTGATGAGGTTTGCCTCGCACTAGCAACCGAAGACATTAATATCCTATGCATGCATGAGGGAGTTAAAGGTTGGTTTGCATGCACCACATTAATCAACCAATCAGGAGTGAGAGAGTTGTCTTGTTGTGTGTTGAAGAGAAAAAATACACATTAATTAACACGTCAAACGAGGAGGAAAGACTAGTTTCTAGAAATCACTAATTCCTACCTTGGTACCTGTAATATGAGTTTGTGGCCTTGTATACAAAAATGGAGGGAGTACTAATTTCAACTCTTGGAACATCTTATACGCTCCGTGGCGTTCAAAACCTTTTTGAAGTCCCGGTTCTAAGCTGTAAAGCATGACGCACTAAACTATCAAGTAGTCATCATACTGAGCTTTGTCAAACATTCATAACGTTTGCATCTGCTCCTGCAATAGGTTTGTCACCTAGCGGTGCATCAAGGACATAATACTTCTGTGTAGCAATGAGGATAATCCTCAGATCACGAACCTAGTCTGCATCATTGCTACTAACATCTTTCAACTTAGTTTTCTCTAGGAACATATATATCAAAAACATAGGGGAGCTATAACGCGAGCTATTGATCTACAACATAATTTGCAAATACTATCAGGACTAAGTTCATGATAAATTAAAGTTCAATTAATCATATTACTAAATAACTTCCACTTAGATAAACATCCCTCTAGTCATCTAAATGATCACGTGATCCAAATCAACTAAACCATGTCCGAGCATCACGTGAGATGGAGTAGTTTTCAATGGTGAACGTCTTATGTTGATCATATCTACTATATGATTCACGCTCGACCTTTCGGTCTCCAGTGTTCCGAGGCCATGTCTGTACATGCTAGGCTCGTCAAGTTTAACCCGAGTATTCTGCATGTGCAAAACTGTCTTACACCCGTTGTATTTGAATGTAGAGCTTATCACACCCGATCATCACGTGGTGTCTTGGCACGACGAATTGTCACAACGGTGCATACTCGGGGAGAACACTTGTACCTTGAAATTTTTGTAAGGGATCATCTTATAATGCTACCGCCGTACTAAGCATAATAAGATAAACATCACATGGAATCAAAATATGTGACATGATATGGCCATCATCATCTTGTGCTTTTGATCTCCATCTCCAAAGCATCGTCATGATCTCCATCGTCACAGGCTTGACATCATGATCTTCATCATAGCGTCGTGGTCGTCTCGCCAACTATTGCTACTACTACTATCGCTAACTCATAGTGATAAAGTGAAGCAATTACATGGCCTTCGCAATTCATACAATAAAAGAGACAACCATAAGGCTCCTGTCGGTTGCCGATAATTTACAAAACATGATCATCTCATACAATAACGTAGAACTCATCACGTCTTGACCATATCACATCACAACATGCCCTGCAAAAACAAGTTAGACATCCTCTACTTTGTTGTTGCAAGTTTTACGTGGCTACTACGGGCTTAACAAGAACCGTTCTTACCTATGCATACAAAAACCACAACGATTTTTCGTCAAGTATGTGCTGTTTTAACCTTCACAAGTACCGGGCGTAGCCACACTTGATTCAACTAAAGTTGGAGAAACTGACACCCGCCAGCCACCTGTGTGGGAAGCACGTCGGTAGAACCAGTCTCGCGTAAGCGTACGCATAAGGTCGGTCCGGGCCGCTTCATCCAACAATACCGCCGAAACAAAGTATGACATGCTAGTAAGCAGTATGACTATTATCGCCCACAACTCCTTGTGTTGTACTCGTGCATATCATCTACGCATAGACCTGGCTCATGATGCCACTGTTGGGGAACTCAGTATTTCAAAAAAATCCTACAATCACGCAAGATCTATCTATGAGATGCATAGCAACGAGAGGGGGAGTGTATCTTCATACCCTTGAAGATTGCAAAGCGGAAGCGTTTATCAATGCGGTTGATGTAGTCGTACACCTTCACGATCCGTCCCAATCAAGTACCAAACGTACGGCACCTCTGCGTTCAGCACACGTTCAGCTCAATGACGTCCTCGCCTTCTTGATCCAGCAAGACGGGCGAAGTAGTAGATGAGTTCCGGCAGCACGACAGCGTGGTGACGGTTGGTGGTGAAGAACAATCACCGCAGGGCTTCGCCAAGCACTACAGAAACTAGACCAAGGATAAACTAGAGGAATGGGCTTGTCGGCACACGGCTTGGTGTATCTTGATGTGTCTTGGGTGCTAGCCCTGCCCCTCTATTTATATGTTGAGCCCTGGGGTCGAAATTTGGAGCAAAATCCTCCTTAAAGTCGGTTTTGCCAAAGGCAAGAGTCCCACTCGGACTCTAGGGTTAGACGCCAGGGTTCCCGGTGTCTACCCCCTAGACGCCAGGTTTCCTGGTGTCTAGCCTCTGGTCTCCGCAAAACTTCCTTTTATGTTTTCCAAAAGCCTCGTGGGCTTTCCCCTTTGGCCCAAATAAAGTGTTCTCGTACCCAAACATTTCGGGAAACATCCGAAACCCCTTCCGGTGAATTCCGGAACCCTTCTGGAGGCCAAACTCTATTATCCCATATATCAATCTTTATCTCCGGACCATTCCAGAGTTCCTCGTCATGTCCATGATCACATCTGGGACTCCGAATAACATTCGGTCACCAACATACATAACTCATTCAATACTATATCATCAACAAACGTTAAGCGTGCGGACCCTACGGGCTCGAGAACTATGTAGACATGACCGAGACATCTCTCCGGTCAATAAGCAATAGCGGAACCTGGATGCCCATCTGGGCTCCTACATATTCTTTGAAGATCTTTATCGATCGAACCGCATAACAACATACGTTGTTCCCTTTGTCATCGGTATGTTACTTTCCCGAGATTCGATCGTCGGTATCATCATACCTAGTTCAATCTCGTCATCGGCAAGTCTCTTTACTCATTTCGTAATACATCATCTCATGACTAACTCATTACTCATTTGCTTGCAAGGCGTATTATGATGTGTATTACCGAGAGGGCCCAGAGATACCTCTCCGACACTAGGAGTGACAAATACTAATCTTGATCTATGCCAACACCACAAACACTTTCGGAAACACTTGTAGAGCATCTTTATAATCACCCAGTTATGTTGTGAAGTTTGATAGCACACAAGGTGTTCCTCCGGTATTCGGGAGTTGCATAATCTCATTGTCAGAGGAACATGTATAAGTCATGAAGAAAGCAATAGCAACAAAACTAAACGATCATTGTGCTATGCTAACGGATGGGTCTTGTCCATCACATCATTCTCCTAATGATGTGATCCCATTGATCAAATGACAACACATGTCTATGTTTAGGAAACACAACCATCTTTGATCAACAAGCTAGTCTAGTAGAGGCATACTAGGGACACTCTGTTTTGTCTATGTATTCACACATGTATCAAGTTTCCCATTAATACAATTCTATCATGAATAATAAACATTTATCATGATATAAGGAAATATAAAATAACAACTTTATTATTGCCTCTAGGGCATATTTCCTTCAATTAGTACAAGGGAACATTAACCGGAGAACATAAAAAAATTTATCACCTCGCGGGGAAGTTAAGACAACTCCAACCCCCGAGCCTTCCGACTGCCTGGATCCATCAAAGTGAATAGTCCAACATGTGTTATCCGGCTTTTCCTCGGGCGTCTACAACTCTGTCCAGTCATTGATAAAATCCACGAGTGCTTGTGACTTGATGCCCGTACGAGGCACATATTTTAAACCATGGCGTCCCAGCTCAATGGCCCACTTGGCTACCCGACCTGTGGCTTCCCTGTTTTGAATGATATCCCCTAAGGGAGCAGAACTCACCACAGTAATAGGATGCCCCAGAAAATATTGCTTGAGCTTTCGGCTTGCCATGAAGACCCCATACACTAGCTTCTGCCAATGCAGATACCTCTGCTTGGACTCAATAAGTACCTCATTGATGTAATAAACCGGCCGTTGAACCAGATACTCCTTGCCTGCCTCTTTCCTTTCCACCATGATGGCCACACTGACAGCCCGGCTATTAGCAGCCACAGATAACAACAAAGGCTCCTTGTCAATGGGAGTAGCAAGAAACGGTGGCTCAACCAGTTGCTTCTTAAGTGCCTCAAACGCCTCATCAGCAGCATCACTCCAGAAAAAATCATCCGTCTTTTTCATCATATGATACAGAGGGATAGCCTTCTCTCCTAGGCGGCTTATGAACCAGCTCAAAGCCGCTATCTGACCTGCCAGGCGCTGGATGCCATTAACACACTTTGGCCTAGCTAGGGAAGTAATAGCCTTTATTTTCTCCGGGTTAGCTTCAATGCCCCGTTCTAAAACCAAAAAACCCAAAAGCTTGCCTGCTGGTACGCTGAAGACACACTTGGCCGGGTTAAGCATCATCTTGTAAACCCGGAGGTTGTCAAATGTCTCCTTCGAATCGTTTATCAGGGTCTCCTTCTTTCTGGATTTCACCACAATATCATCCACGCAAGCATGAACATTACGCCCGATCTGACCGTGAAGGCAATTCTATACACACCACTGGTAAGTCGCCAGGGCCCTCTTGAGCCCGAAAGGCATAGATACATAAAAGAAGGCTCCAAACGGAGTAATAAAAGTTGTCTTCTCCTGGTCCTTAACTGCCATCTTGATCTGAAGATAACCGGAATAAGCATCCAAAAAACTCAAACGATCACAACCCGCCGTAGCATCAATGATTGGATCAATACGAGGGAGAGCAAACGGATCAGCCGAACAAGCCTTGTTTAAATCAATGTAGTCCACACACATTTGCCAAGTGTCATTCTTCTTAAGAACCAATACCGGGTTAGCCAACCACTTAGGGTGAAATACTTCAACGATAAACCCGGCTGCTAAGAGCCGGGCCACCTCTTCACCAATGGCCTTCCGCCTCTCCTCATTAAAACGGCGAAGGAATTGTCTGACCGGCTTAAACTTTGGATCAATATTAAGAGTGTGCTCAGCGATTTCCCTCGGTACACCTGGCATATCTGAAGGCTTCCATGCAAAGATGTACCGGTTCTCACGGATGAACTCAATGAGCGCGCTTTCCTATTTCGGATCCAGATTAGCACTGATGCTGAACTGCTTAGATGAATCGCCAGGAACAAAGTCAACTAGCTTGGTGTCGTCCACCGATTTAAACTTCAACAAAGGTTCATGCTCTCTGGTTGGCTTCTTCAAAGATGTCATATCCGTCGGGTCAACGTTATCCTTGTAAAATTTCAGCTCTTCTATGGCGCAAACAGACTTTGCGTAAGCATCGTCGCCTTCCTCACACTCCAAAGCTACCTTGCGACTCCCGTGCACTATTATAGTGTCCTTGTGACCCGGCATCTTAAGCTGCAGATAAACATAACATGGCCTCGCCATGAATTTAGCATAAGCCGGCCGTCCGAACAGAGCATGATACGGGTTGTGGATCTTAACAACTTCAAATGTTAGAGTTTCTATTGTAGCATCATACTCATCCCCAAAGGTTACCTTCAAATAAATTTTGTCCACCGGATACGCCAACTTACCAGGCACCACTCCATGGAAAACAGTATTAGACGGTTTAAGATTTTTGTCAGTTACTCCCATATGACGGAAAGTATCATAGTAAAGGATATTGATGCTGCTGCCCCCATCCATGAGCACTTTAGTGAACTTATATCCCCCAACCTGAGGCGCCACCACTAAAGCCAACTGACCCGGATTGTCAACCCGGGGCGGGTGATCCTCACAACTCCACACAATGGGTTGCTCAAACCATCGCAAGTAACGGGGAACAACCCGTTCAACGGTGTTCACAGCCCTTTTATGAAGCTTTTGATCCCGCTTGCATAAACTTGTGGTAAAAACATGGTACTGCCCACTGTTCAATTGTTTCAGGTTGCTCTAATAACCAGACTGCTGCTGCCGATTCCCTTGATTGTTCTGCTGATTGTTACCACCTTGATTACCTTGGCCTTGAAACCCGGAACTTGAGCCGCCGCCTCCATGACTCGGACCATGAGAACCGGACCCTGAACTGCCGCTCGGACCATGGTTGTGCTGGATAGACTCCCTGAAACGTCTCATAATGTTGCAATCCTTCCACATATGGATAGATGGCCTTTCCTCATTTCCGTGCTTCGGACACGGTTGATTCATGATTTCATCAAGGTTATATTTTTGAGCCGGCCTCCCCTTACGACGCTGGTTAAAATTTCGTGTAGCGGTGTTAGCTACAAAATCATCAGCTTTGCGCTTACCGCCACCGCCCTGATTGGCCAGGTTAAACTGATGTCCCCTCATATCATTGCTCCTTTTTCCCTTTCTCGATCTTTTAGCCTCAGAGTCGAAGTCTTTGGTACTATCAGAGTCAACATATTTGACAAGAGCCGCTATGAGCTCCACCATATCATCGCAATGACGTGTAAGCCACCCCAGCTTCTGCTTGAGTGGAAGGAAATGACAATTCTTCTCCAACATTAAAACTGTTGAGTCGGCGTTGATCTTATCTGAAGAATGTATAATGGTTGAGACCCGGCGCACCCAGCTGGTCGTCGATTCACCCTCGGCTTGAACACAAGAAGCTAAATCCACAATTGACAACGGCTACTTGCATGTATCCTTGAAATGTCGGATGAACTTGGCCTTCAGCTCTGCCCATGAACTAATAGAGTTGGCAGGCAGTCCTTTCAACCAATTATGGGTTGTGCCTTCCAGCATCATGGTGAAATACTTAGCATATGCAGCCTCACTAACATCCAGCATCTCCATAGCCATCTCATAACTCTCCACCCAAGCCTCAGGGAGTTGATCTGATGTGTAGTTAGGCACCTTACAAGGGCCCTTGAAGTCCTTGGGCAAACACTCATTCCGTAGAGCCGCCGTTAAACACGGCACGACCCAAGCTCTAGAAGCCACACCTGTCTCCACTGAAGTTGTTGGGTAAAACGACACCTGTTGATGACCTGTCGCCTGAGCCACCAGCTCGGCCTCCCGGCGTGTTCTGCCCTGATCCACCAAATCATGTGCATTGGCACCATTGTGCGCCGGGTCATGCCCACGAGGTTGGTTACGGTGCCGCTCCGTGAAACTGTTGGCGAGTCAATGTGCATGCTGTAGTTGACGCTTGGACGAGGGGTCGAATGAATCCGGTCACGATTATAAGAATAAGCCTGCTGCTGCGCCAGCGCTGTCTGAAGAAGCTCCCTGGCCCTCCGGGTTTCAACTGCCACCGGAGTCTCACCCTCGACTGGTAGAGCCGCCAATCACGTAGTTGCAGCAATCATATTATCCAGAGGGTTGGAATAATGACCCGCCGGCGTCACGGAGTGATGAGGTGGGGTGTGATTCACATGTAGAGAACCTGTCACGCATGGCTGAACCGGTGCTCCACCCCCTGGCGCTTCAGCCATTCAGTTTATCCCCGGTGGGTTACTGGTCCCTGCTACAGTTGTGTTGAAGATATTCCTCGACTCATAAACAAAGGGAAGATGACTCCGATGCTTTCTCCTCAAGACTTCATTGGTAGCGTTCTGATCCACCGTGAGCCGGTACAAATCCGCTTGAATCCGCTGAGCTTGAGCGTCCAAAACAGCCCGTTCTGCAATCATCCTAGCGTTCTCCGCCTCTAGCTCTTCCTTTGCTTGTGCTATGTCATCACGCAGTTTAGCCACGTCCACTTTGTGATGTTCCTGGTTGTCCGGGGTTACCTCCGTTCCCATCAGAGTCGCCAGAGCCTCCAGTAGATCTGTTAAAACTTGAGTCAGCGGGCGTGCTGATCCGCCTACGCCTGCTGCCGTTATCGCCGTTGCGCCGGATGTCATGGCCGTGGGGGCTGTCGAACCGAGAGCCGGCTGGGTGCCAGTCATGAAGATCGCCACTGAAAGTGCAACTAATCCCCGGGTGGTTTTGGTAATTAATAACAACATATATATCATTGAACTAATATTTACTTGAGAATCATTTCAGAGAAGTTCGATGATATGGGTATGGAAATGTCTGAAGAAGTGGACCCCTCAAAATGCTAAGACAAGCATTGGCAAAAGCTCAAGACTCCATTTTTGGTTTAGTGATCAAAGATCACATTGAGTCCATAGGAAAAGCCAATACTATTAAAAGGGGATGAGGTTGTGTTGATGATCTGGTTGCTCAAGTGCTTAGTGATCTAGCTCCCTCAACTATCAGCACCCTTCACTACTTAACACACTCATAAGTAATCTCTGACAAACCGATTCTGCAAACTCAGTCCCACCGAGATGAACCACCTCAGCTATTCTTCCAAACCCTAATTTTTCGGTCCATCCGATTTTGAGTTCGGTCTCACCGAAACTGGACTGCCAACCTTCTGTAACCTATTGACATCATATCGGAATATCCGAGTTGTTAATTTCGGTCCCACCGAGAATGGCAAGCTCCTACCTTTGACTCACATCGGACACACCGAGATGGTATTTTCAGTCCCACCGAAAATCCCAACGTTCACTATATTTGAACTTCGGTCTGACCGAGTTTTCACTTCGGTCTCACCGAGTTTGCTCAATTATGTGTGTAACGGTTGGATTTTGTGTGGAGGCTATATATACCCCTCCACCCCCTCTTCATTCGTGAAGAGAGCCATCAAAAAGTCTACCACTCCTACCATACACTTTCTGAGAAGAGAACCACCTACCCTTGTGTTGAGATCAAGTCATTCCATTCCTACCATATGAAACTTGATTTCTAGCCTTCCCAAGTTGCTTTCCACTCAATCCCTTCTTCCACCACAGCTATATCAGTGAGGAGAGTTGAGTGTTGGGGAGATTATCATTTGAAGCACAAGAGCAAGGAGTTCATCATCATCAACAACATCTATTACCTTTTGGAGGGTGGTGCCTCCTAGATTGGTTAGGTGTCGCTTGGGAGCCTCCGTCTTTGAGATGTGGAGTTGAACCAAGAAGTTTGTAAGGGCAAGGAGATCGCCAACTTCGTGAAGATCTACCCCGAGTAAGGCTAGTCCTCCGTGGGCGTAGGCCATGATGGAATAGACAAGGTTGCTTCTTCGTGGACCCTTCGTGGGTGGAGCCCTCCGTGGACTCGCGCAGCCGTTACCCTCCGTGGGTTGAAGTCTCCATCAACGTGGATGTACGATAGCACCACCTATCGGAACCACGACAAAAATCTCCGTGTCTCCAAACTGCGTTTGATCTTCTCCACCTCTCTTTTACATGTGCAATTTACTTTCCGCTGCTTATACTCTAGAATTGCATGTGTAGGGTGATACTTGAATTGATCTTAATTGTGAAACTGCCAAAAACTTTGCATAATCAAAAGGCAGATTTTTTTATATTGTCAAGTAGTCTAATCACCCCCCCTCTAGACATACTTTCGATCCTACAAGTGGTATCAGAGCTTTGGTCTCCATTGTTTTGGTTTTCATTGCATTGGACTCCATAAGCTTGGTTTCACAACCTAGGAGAGTATGGCGTCTAGTGAGGGTAATTATCGTAGAGGTCCTTACTTTGATGGTACAAATTTTGCTAGTTGGAAGCATAAAATGAAAATGCATATTCTTGGTCATAACCCAGCCGCATGGGGCATTATTTGTGTTGGTATGCAAGGTGATTTCTTCGAAGAAGGAAAAGTTCCGGATCGCGAAGCTACACCGGAAGAGTTGCGGATGTTGCAAAACAATGCTCAAGCTTGTGACATTCTCTTCAATGCTTTGTGTCCCGAGGAGTTCAACAAAATCAGCCGTCTTGAGAATGCAAAAGAGATTTGGGATACTTTGGTTGAAATGCACGAAGGTACTGAATCTGTGAAGGAATCAAAGCTAGATATTCTTCAAGGTCAACTTGACAAGTTCAAGATGAAGGATGGTGAAGGAGTCGCTGAAATGTACTCTAGGCTTGCTCTCATCACAAATGAGATTGCCGGCTTAGGAAGCGAAGAAATGACCGACCGATTCATCATTAAGAAGATTCTCAGAGCTTTGGATGGAAAGTATGACACCGTGTGCACTTTGATCCAAATGATGCCAAACTACAAGACTCTCAAGCCAACAGAAGTCATTGGAAGAATTGTTGCTCATGAGATGACACTTAAGGATAAGGAAGAGCTTCACAACAAGTCAAGTGGTGCCTACAAAGCTACAAGTGATGCTCCCACTACCTCAAGTGACAAGCAAATTTCCAATGAAGAGATAAGCCTAATGGTCAAGAACTTCAACAAGTTCTACAAGAATAGAGGCAAAGAAAGAAGCTCAAAGTCTAGATCATATGATGAAAAGAGATCTTCTAGTCGTGATCGAAACTGCTACAATTGTGGAAGACCCGGACACTTCTCAAATGAGTGTACGGCTCCCCACAAGAGAAGAGAAGAATCTCCAAGAAGAAGAGCAAGAGATGAGTCACCTCGGAGAGAGAGAAGGAGTAGAGATGATCGTTATGAACGAAGACCCTCTCGGAGAAGCAAGGATTCGGAGAGGAAAGACAAGTCATCAAGGAGCTACACAAGAAGAAGACATCAAGCTCATGTAGGTGAATGGGTCTCCGGCTCCGACTCTGACAATCAATCCGATGGAAGCTATCACTCCGACTCCGACTACAGTCAAGATGAAGGTGTTGCCGGACTTGCTCTCGTATCCTCCAACTCCAACTCCTACGACTTATTTGATTCACCAAATGAGGGAATTGGAAGATGCTTCATGGCTAAAGGTCCCAAGGTAACACACCCTGAATTCATTGACTTTGATAGTGATGAGGATGACTTGCTCGGTGAAGATGAGCTCTTGCAAGATAAATCTAGTGAGCTTAGTAATGATGAAAATGCTAGTAGTCTTTATAGTCGAGAAGAGTCGAATGACAATGCTATGAAGGAGATTGAGCGTCTAACTAAAGAACTAAACACTCTTAAGTTAGCTCATGAAACAACTCAAGAAGATCATAGAGAGCTCCTAAGATCTCATGAGAAGCTACGCTTCGAGAAGCTCACTCTAGAGCAAGAACATGAGTTTCTAAAAGCGATCAATGACGATCTTCAAAAGAAGAGTTCTTCATATCTTGCCAAACGACTTCTCTTGTCTAATTTCTTGCCACCTATTAAGACTAAACATGACAAGCATAAGAAAAATTCTTCCTCTAGTAGTAACAATAACCATGTTAAATCCAATATTGTTGCTTCTAGTAGTTCTCTTGATTCCACTAGCAATGTTTCAAGCCAAGTTACACTTGAGCAAGAAAATAGCTTATTGAAGGAAATCATAGAGAAAGGTGTCTACAAGAGTCTTGCCGGAAGCAAGAACTTTGAGGAGATTGTTCGCAAACAAGGAAGGCACCGGAAGAATCAAGGGATTGGTTTTGAGCGAAAGTTCAACGCCGAAGGTGTTGAGTGGGAAGAAGGTCAATACCCTACTCCACAGTTTGTTGCACAAAAGGAGAAGTATGATCCCACTTCTTCCAATGTGGAACAAGCTCAAGATGACCTTCTACCACAAGACCACAAGCTAAAGGCCAAGGACAAGCTTCAAGAGGAGATTGATGCATTCATTGAAGCACCTCAAGCCATGGTCAAGTGGGTTCCCAAGGACACATCAAGTTCTACTTCGTCAAGCTCAACTACAACCCCAAGGATTCCCATCAAGATGATGTGGATCCCAAAGAATAAGAACTAGAAGGTTCTTGAGGGTGACTCCGCCAACAAACTTCACTCATATTCATTTTGGCAAGAACTTGTGCAATCAACTTCCACATCATGCACTAGTTCATGGAGTCACAAACCCTCTTGTTGGTAAGTCAAGGGACAAGGTAATCATTGCTTTCATGGACATCATCTTTTGTGTACTTCAATCTATGTCTATGGATATTCTTGTTTGTTCCTTGTGGGACTAACCCATGTAGGTATTGAAAGTGCCCTAATCCAAAGGATAGCTCCCAACTCTTGATGATCTACATCAACATTGAGCATCCACATCTTCAACATCTACATGAAGCCTTCTACGACAACCCAAGGTTAGTTTGACCCTTTAAAAGGGGTTCTCACATCTAGGGGGAGCTTTGCTCTAAAAATTGAGCTAAAGCATCTCCAAATGATGTGGACACATAAATGCTTTATCTAAAAGTGGTAACCCCACTTGTGCTTAAACGATGAGTATGACCTATGATCAAATGTTCTCATTTGGCTCCTAAGTCAAAATACTCATATATAGATGACCTAGTCATCGACAAATTGTGTGCTAGTAGCTAGAGTATTGGTTGTGCATGTTTGACACATATTTCAGTTGCTATCTTATTGTGTGAGCATGTTGAATGCATGATTTTATCCATTCAAGGACATCCATTTGTTGTTTTGATTGTTTTGATTTTTCTGGCCAAATGGATGGACAAGAATGCCTAAGCACCTTCCCTAGCTATCTATGCTTTCTTGTCTCAAATTCTATTCATGCTCATATCACAACTTTGAACAAGTCATTTTCGGACCCTCCGAGTGAGGAGCACTCGGAGCCACCGATCCGTCTAAGGCTGACTTCCAAAACCTTCTAAGTCCATTTCGGTCTGACCGGCTTTTCCATCTCGGTCCAACCGAAACGCTTAGACTGATCTAGGTTTCATCTCGGTGAAACCGAGTTTAAAATCTCGGCGTGACCGATATGTGTAACTGCACAACAGTTAGCCATTTCGGTGTCACCGAGTTTTTCAACTCGGTCCCACCGACAGTTTGGGGATATATATACCTGAGGGCTGCGCGCGATTTAACTCTTCAAACCGTTTCGCCCCCAAGTCCCCTGCTGTCGTCGCCCTGGTCTTCGGATCGTCGCCGTCGTCGCCTGTGCGCCCTCGCCGCAGGTCTCCGCCGCCGTCAACGGTAATCCTCTCCGCGCCGTTGCCACCGTAGAGGGACTCCACCAAGTTAGGGTGAGTCCCGATCCCATTCGTGCTCCCCATCTGATTCTTGCACGATTGGCTTGCCATGAATCTATCCACGTTTGAGATATTCCCTAAACATCAGATCAGATCCTCTAGTTTCGAGCGAAATTCTTTGGTTTAGGTTTCCACGGAACGCATCTCGGTGAAGCCGATTTTGAAACTCGGAATGACCGATTGGGCCTCTGGCCATTGCACTGCACCATTCGGTCTAACCGAGTTGTGCAAATCGGTGTGACCGAAACTTAGTTTCAGTGAAACCCTAGTGTTTCGGTAGGACCGAAACCCATTTCGGTCTGACCGAAAGTGGTGTGTAGGTTTCTGTATACACTTCGGATTCACCGAAACTGAAAATCGGTTTGACCGAAATGCATTCTGTGAAAACTCAAAACTAAGATTTGAACTCATTTTTTTGCAAAAACCTCTGCAGTTGTGATAACTCTTCTACTCTGCCTATACCTTATCTTTTCACAGGTTGTCAGCCATGTCAGATGTCAGTGACAGCCAGAACAGGTCTGAATCACCGTTTGCAGAGATTCCAGAGGCAGATACCAGTCCTGAGGCTAGCAGTTCCAGTGATGATGGTGAGAGGAGCACCCCTAGTGGTTTGCCTCCTGCAGCCACCAGAACCAGGAAGAAGAGAAATTCTGATGATGAGGACTCTGACTTCGTTGCTGAGGAAGTTACCTCCAGGCCCAAGAGGAATGTTGTTGCCAAAGAGCACCAAGGGCAGCAGTCGAGGAAAGGCACAAGCAAGGTAAAGCAGTCAGCTGTTGCAAAGAAGCTAAACTTGGAAGAGCCAGCTCCAAGTAAGGTGAAGAAAACTTCCAAGAGGAAGAGGGTAGTATATGCTGAACCTCAAGTTGATGCAGCTGAAGAAGAAGAAGAAGAAGATGCACCCCAGCCTCCTCCTCAGAAGGCTAAGTTCATGGGTGATGCTATTAGGGCTCAAGCCTCTTCTAAGCCCAAGAAGCCTGCTCATGCCAAGGCAGCTCCAGCCAAGCCCAAGAGAACAACCAGGAGCATTCCAGCTTCTGAGAAGAACAAAGGTGAGATGCCACCGTCTGAGTCAGATGAAGATCATGTGTTGCTTAAGCTCCGTCCTAAGTTGCCACTCCACAATGATGCTCATCCTCAAGCTGAGGACATGAAGGCAAGGAAGGATAAAGGTCTCAGGCTATGGAGATAGTCTGATCCATATGCTGTGAGGAGAAGGACTGCTGTGGACCCCAGATTCCACACCAGAGAGCAGCAGGACTTCTATGAGACCGTGCTGATGGATAAGAAGCCTATTGTTGGTGACACCAGGTATGTTGACTGGAAATACATTGACAGTGAAGAGCACCGGGACTTCTTTCCCCATGTGCATGAGAGCTTTACTGCATGTGGAGTTGCTGATTTTGTGGGTCAAGAGCTGACAGCTTGGAATGACGAGATGATCATGCAGTTCTACGCCACAACCCACTTCTATCCTGATGGCAAGATCACCTGGATGACTGAAGGTCAAAGGTTTTCTTCGTCTGTTGAAGAATGGGCAGAACTTCTGAATGCTCCAGTGCAGAGAGAGGACGACATTGATGTCTATGGGATTCCTAAGAAGAGTCATGATTCCATGAAGAACATGTACAAGGAGATCCCCGCTGCTGATTTGGAAGGGTGGAAGCTTGGCTCAGTGTACTATCTCCAGGCAGGTCTGACTACCACTAACACTATTTTGAGGCATACCTTGATGCCCAAGTCTGGAGACCACCGCATGATTCGAGGCTATTCTATCAACATGCTGCACATTCTTGATGAGAAGGCACCTTTCAAGGTGATGGACTTAATGGTAGAGACCATTAAGAGGACTGTAGCTGACCAGAAGAGGTCATGTGGGTTTGCCCCGCAGATTCAGATGCTCATCAATGCCAAGTTTGGCACGGGCAAATTCATGTTGGATAGGAAGCACTTGCCACTGCAGCCAAAGCATGAGGACAACGTAGTTGTGATGGATGAGGAGGATCCAACCTCAGTTGAAGGACAAGCCAAAATCGAAGCTGCGAAGAAAGCTAAAGCTGACAAAGAGGCAGCAGCAGCAGCAGCTAAACCAAAGAGCTTCGGAGAGCAGATTCTTGAAGCTACCCAGAGGATTGAACAACGCCTGGCCAGCATTGAGAAATCTCAGGAAAGCCTAGAGAGGATTGTTGAGGACAAGATCCACGCTCTGGACGTGAAGCTGACAGAGATTCAGGTGTCCGTCAACAAGCTTGAGGCAGACATGGAGGAAGCAAGGCAGGAGAGAGCAGAGCTCATGCAGGATGATCTAGTCCAGGACTCTCATCGCCAGACTGCTCAGGTTCCCAGAGGATCCAGATCTGCAGCTATCCCAGTGACTGACTCCAGGGCTACCACTTCAGCACCAGCCACAGCTCCAGCAGTTACTCCAGCTCCAGCATCCACTCCTCCAGCGCAGACATCAGCAGAAGTCTTCGCCGATGCCGTCATTTCTACTCCGACATCTACCCAGACGGGAGCCGCCAGCAGAGCCCGCAGTGACGCTTAGCTCTATACCTTTTCGAACTTTTTGGTAACTTGTTGCCAAAGGGGGAGAAATTGTATAGATCATAGGGCTTCGAGAGAGAGAGTGCTCTTTCGTTCTTTTGCCGATTTCCTTTGAGATACATTGGTTTCTTTTGGTCTTTCGAAACTTTCAGTGTGCTTGCTACTACGTTTGATGCTACCTTAATGAGTGCTTGGTCATACTATGCTTTAATGTGTGCTTAATGCTTATCATATGCTATTCCTTATTGTATGGCTATTTACTCTTGTCTTGGTGATTGAGTGCATGTTATTCATTCTTATCATTTTGTGCGCTCCACCAAGATGTATGTAACATGGAAGAGTGACCCATAATCCTAATCGATTGTGCATTTGCATTCAAACGCAAATTTTAAATAATGCACAAATTTAGGGGGAGCTCTTGTTTATCACATACTTCTCAAAGCGACGATATTATTCATTGATTATATCTTGTGTCGAAGCTTTGATCTATATGTTGTCATCAATTACCAAAAAGGGGGAGATTGAAAGTGCAACTAATCCCCGGGTGGTTTTGGTAATTAATAACAACATATATATCATTGAACTAATATTTACTTGAGAATCATTTCAGAGAAGTTCGATGATATGGGTATGGAAATGTCTGAAGAAGTGGACCCCTCAAAATGCTAAGACAAGCATTGGCAAAAGCTCAAGACTCCATTTTTGGTTTAGTGATCAAAGATCACATTGAGTCCATAGGAAAAGCCAATACTATTAAAAGGGGATGAGGTTGTGTTGATGATCTGGTTGCTCAAGTGCTTAGTGATCTAGCTCCCTCAACTATCAGCACCCTTCACTACTTAACACACTCATAAGTAATCTCGGACAAACCGATTCTGCAAACTCAGTCCCACCGAGATGAACCACCTCAGCTATTCTTCCAAACCCTAATTTTTCGGTCCATCCGATTTTGAGTTCGGTCTCACCGAAACTGGACTGCCAACCTTCTGTAACCTATTGACATCATATCGGAATATCCGAGTTGTTAATTTCGGTCCCACCGAGAATGGCAAGCTCCTACCTTTGACTCACATCGGACACACCGAGATGGTATTTTCGGTCCCACCGAAAATCCCAACGTTCACTATATTTGAACTTTCGGTCTGACCGAGTTTTCACTTCGGTCTCATCGAGATTGCTCAATTATGTGTGTAACGGTTGGATTTTGTGTGGAGGCTATATATACCCCTCCACCCCCTCTTCATTCGTGAAGAGAGCCATCAGAAAGTCTACCACTCCTACCATACACTTTCTGAGAAGAGAACCACCTACCCTTGTGTTGAGATCAAGTCATTCCATTCCTACCATATGAAACTTTATTTCTAGCCTTCCCAAGTTGCTTTCCACTCAATCCCTTCTTCCACCACAGCTATATCAGTGAGGAGAGTTGAGTGTTGGGGAGATTATCATTTGAAGCACAAGAGCAAGGAGTTCATCATCATCAACAACATCTATTACCTTTTGGAGGGTGGTGCCTCCTAGATTGGTTAGGTGTCGCTTGGGAGCCTCCGTCTTTGAGATGTGGAGTTGAACCAAGAAGTTTGTAAGGGCAAGGAGATCGCCTACTTCGTGAAGATCTACCCCGAGTAAGGCTAGTCCTCCGTGGGCGTAGGCCATGATGGAATAGACAAGGTTGCTTCTTCGTGGACCCTTCGTGGGTGGAGCCCTCCGTGGACTCGCGCAGCCGTTACCCTCCGTGGGTTGAAGTCTCCATCAACGTGGATGTACGATAGCACCACCTATCGGAACCACGACAAAAATCTCCGTGTCTCCAAACTGCGTTTGATCTTCTCCACCTCTCTTTTACATGTGCAATTTACTTTCCGCTGCTTATACTCTAGAATTGCATGTGTAGGGTGATACTTGAATTGATCTTAATTGTGAAACTGCCAAAAATTTTGCATAATCAAAAGGCAGATTTTTTTATATTGTCAAGTAGTCTAATCACCCCCCCCTCTAGACATACTTTCGATCCTACAGCCACCCAGTTCGGCGGCTCATGGGGGTCCGGAATACTGTTACCATCAGAACAGCCCCCAAGCCATCCGTTTTGTAGCTGATACATTGAATTGGTCTCGCCTGTGGATGATTCACCCTCAGAGTAGACGGCCATCTCACTGCGAGATCCAGAGCCTTCAGCCCCATGGATATATCCAACAAAGGCACGCCTCACAGTAGGCTGAACTCAAGCAGGTCGCGCACGCTGAGCCGTCTCGATGATGTCAGTGCAGATGTCCGGCTCAGGGCCCGGTTCGCCGATCTTGCCAATGAAGACGTGGATTCCGTCGAAGGGGACCCGATACCCATACTCAATTGGGCCAGCCTCGGGGCCCCAGCCTGCATCGTCGATGTAGAGCTTGCCGCGACGACTCTTGGTCATCCGGCCCACAATGTATCCCTTGATCCCTTCAAAGCTGCCCTTCAAGAACTCGAAACCACCGTGCACAGGCCCCATGGTGGGCGCCAACTGTCGTGGAGTTTTCACGGCAGATGTCCTAAGGGAAGGACTTAGTTGTGGAGCCATTGCGACGTAGTTAGCTTTAAGGGGTTAAAACAGGACAAAAGACGTGGGGAGTTTATACTGGTTCGGCCCCTTGCGGTGAAGGTAAAAGCCTAATCCAGTTTGAGGTGGTATTGCTAGGGTTTCGATTGCTAGGGAGCGAATATGCTAGCCTGGCTTTCGATTTGTTGTTTCTTGCCCTAAGCCGCTGCCGGGTCATCCCCTTATGTACACGGGTTGACGCCCTGCGGCTTACAGAGTCCCAGCAGGCTCATACAAACGTGTCCGACCTGGTGACTTATCTTTATATGCCTTACAGTACAAGTCTAACATACATGGCGGTTTAAACTTATGGGCCTTAACCCGCTCTGGGTTTTGGGCCGTTTATATGCCTATCTTCCTGAACCGCCATCTTGAACATGCTCCTGGGCTTGGCCCATGAACGGCCATTTGGGTAACCCGGCCCCTCCTGGGCGGGTCATATCGAATAGTTATATCCCCAACAGAGGGAGTCGAGCATCTTGGCAATGTTGGTGTTCCCTTCCTCCATGGCTTCCAGGACTTGTCGCGTCACGACGGAGGGCTTCGAGGGCGCCGTTGCTCCTGCCTGAAAGGGGATTGAACCCCACGATGGAATTTGGGAGAGATCCAGCAAGCGGCTCACACCGTGCGCGGTGGATGTTACCGATCCACCTCCCAAGCTTCCGAAGGTGCAGCGGCGTTGAGGGGAAGAATTTTTTTTGGCTCTGAATACCAATGTAACACCCTGATCTGAGAGTGGAATTCGGTGATCTAGAATGTGTGAGAGGGAGCAGGTGAGGAGGGGGATGAGCTTGGAGAAGGGGTTTGGATTTCAGAGGAAAGTTTAGATACAGGGAAAGTGATCCACACGCCTGCCCCTCTCGACCAACAGGCTGGTCATTTTAAACACCAACGCTCTCACACCTACGCAAGGGGGCCCCACTTGTGAGCCCTGCCAGGTCACACCGTCCAGGGGTGGACGGGTGTGACACAAGACCTCGGTGAAGCTGCTTATAGATTAGGCACCAAGATCTATAGAGATAGATCAAGACGCTTAATTGGACTTTCACAAAGCACATGCCTTGATAAAGTTTTGAAGCAGTTCAAAACAGATCAGTCAAAGAAAGGGTTCTTGAATGTGTTACAAGGTGTGAAGTTGAGTCAGACTCCATGCCCGACCACTGCAGAAGATAGAGAGAAAATGAAAGTCATTCCCTATGCTTCAGCCATAGGTTCTATCATGTATGCAATGTTGTGTAACAGACCTGATGTGTGCCTTGCCATAAGTCTAGCAGGGAGGTACCAAAGTAATCCAGAAGTGGATCACTGGACAGCGGTCAAGAACATCCTGAAATATCTGAAAAGGACAAAGGATATGTTTCTCTTTTATGGAGGTGACAAAGAGCTCGTCGTAAATGGTTACATCGATGCAAGCTTTGACACTGATCCGGATGACTCTAAGTCACAAACCGGATATGTATTTTTGTTGAACGATGGAGCTGTAAGTTGGTGCAGTTCCACGCAGAGCGTTGTCGCGGGATCTGCGTGTGAAGCGGAGCACATGGCTGCTTCGGAAGCAGCAAATGAAGGAGTCTGGATGAAGGAGTTCATAACCGATCTAGGTGTAATACCTAGTGCATCGGGTCCAATGAAAATCTTTTGTGAAAACACTGGAGCAATAGCCTTGGCGAAGGAATCCAGGTTTCACAAGAGAACCAAGCACATCAAGAGACGCTTCAACTCCATCCACGATCAAGTCAAGGAGGGAGACCTAGAGATTTGCAAAATACATACGGATCTGAATATCGCAGACCCGTTGACTAAGCCTCTTCTACGAGAAAAACATGATTAGCACCAAGACTGCATGGGTGTTAGAATCATTACTACGTAATCTAGATTATTGACTCTAGTGCAAGTGGGAGACTGAAGCAAATATGCCCTAGAGGAAATAATAAAGTTATTATTTATATTTCCTTATATATCATGATAAATGTGTTTTATTCATGCTAGAATTGTATTAACCTGAAACTTGATACATGTGTGAATACATAGACAAAAAAGAGTGTCCCTAGTATGCCTCTACTAGACTACCTCGTTAATCAAAGATGGTTAAGTTTCCTAACCATAGACATGTGTTGTCATTTGATGAACGGGATCACATCATTAGGAGAATGATGTGATGGACAAGACCCATCCGTTAACTTAGCATTATGATCATTTAGTTTTATTTCTATTGCTTTCTTCATGACTTATACATGTTCCTCTAACTATGAGATTATGCAACTCCCGAATACCGGAGGAACACCTTGTGTGCTATCAAACGTCACAACGTAACTGGGTGATTATAAAGATGCTCTACAGGTGTCTCCGAAGGTGTTTGTTGAGTTGGCATAGATCGAGAATAGGATTTGTCACTTCGTGCTGGAGAAATATCTCTGGGCCCTCTCGGTAATGCACATCATAATAAGCCTTGCAAGCAAATGACTAATGAGTTAGTCACGAGATGATGTATTACGGAACGAGTAAAGAGACTTGCCGGTAACAAGATTGAACTAGGTATGTGTTGGAAATATGCCTTAGAGGCAATAATAAAATGGTTATTATTATATTTCCTTGTTCAGGATAATTGTCTGTTATTCATGCTTGAATTGTATTATACGGAAACAGTGATACATGCGTGAATACATAGACCACAAAGTGTCCCTGGTAAGCCTCTAGTTACTAGCTCGTTGATCAACAGATGGTCACGGTTTCCTGGCCATGGACATTGGATGTCATTGATAACGGGATCACATCATTAGGAGAATGATGTGATGGACAAGACCCAATCCTAAGCCTAGCACAAGATCGTGTAGTTCGTAATGTTAAAGCTTTTCCAATGTCAAGTATCTTTTCCTTAGACCATGAGGTTGTGCAACTCCCGGATACCGTAGGAATACTTTGGGTGTGCCAAACGTCACAACGTAACTGGGTGGCTATAAAGGTACACAACGGGTATCTCCGAAAGTGTCTGTTGAGTTGGCACGAACCGAGACTGGGATTTGTCACTCCGTATGACGGAGAGGTATCTCTGGGCCCACTCGTGTGACGCCTGAAGACCGACGTCCCAGAAGATTCCAGAAGATTCCAGATGTTCTGGGTTCTCCCGTGTGTTCCTTTTGTGCTTGTGTTATTTATTTTTTGTATTGCATCATGTCATCATGCCATCATGTCATATTTTTCTTTTGCATCTCAACCTAAATAAATTGTGTGGACCTTCGGTCCATTTAAATCGAGGGAAGGTGTCTTCTCTTTAAAACATATAAAAGCCTCTCAATATTATTAGGGAGCTATATAATAATATTCCATTTGTTTGGAATTAACCAACACACGTGCATATTATTCCCCATGATTTTCCTACTTCGAGTTTCACCATCAAACCTCCCTCTATTTCTTTTTCCGTTATATCGAGGCTCCTCCTAAAGTCTGGACTCCTTTCAAACTCCTTAAGGCAAGCTAATTATTTTAGTTTGCACTTCCCTATTTTGGTTGGAACTATTTTTTGTTGGGTTGGTAATATTCCTTAAAGCCTTACCAAAAATGTTCCATCTTTTATTTTTTTCCTATTCATGGCCTCTTTTCTTTTTAAATGTTGACCCCCTCCTTCTTCTCATTTTTTTTTCTTCTTGGCTTTTTATCTGCAATTGGGAGATGGCAGAAAAATAAAGGCAGATAGAGGCTGCAGGGCCCAGCCGCACCTGCTCTCCTCCCAGCCTCCAGGCCCACGGCCCATCAACTCTCCCGAACCCTAAGCCCACCTAGCGACCCCAGTGCACTCCCCCCTCGCTCCTCCCTCGACACCCCAGCCGCCGCATCGCTTCATCCCGATTCCCCTCGCTCCTCTTTCTCCCTCGCAGCCGCAGCGCTCTCCCTCTTCTCGCCCCGCGCGCCATGGCCCGGCGCGCCTCCCCCTCCAGCGGCCAGGCCCGCGGCCTCCTCCCTCCGCTGTCCCGTCCAGCAAGGCCGGCCCGCTCCCTACGAGCCCGGGCGCTGCGTCCTCAAGCCGCTGCAGCTCGCGCCTGGCTGCCTCCTCGCCTTGCCGTGGCGCCTGCTGCCTCATCTCCGTCGCCAGGTCGCCCGCGGCCACGAGCGCCCCACCGCGCAACTCCCCTCGAGCAGCTCCCCTGCACCGCGCCTAGCCTCCCGCATCTTCACCAGGGGCCTAACTCCGATGGCCGATGCCGCCTCTGCCTCGGGCCCTCCTCACCCCGTCGATCTCCAGCAAGGCCGCCGCCCTGTGTGTCCTCAAGCCGGTCGGATCCCGCGTCCCCTCCAGCCGGCGGCCTCGAGTACTACCGGCGCCCGTTCCCTGCGGGTTCCAGCCGCCTTGCTGTTGTCGGCCCCGCTGTCCTCCTCCTCGCTGCTCCGAGACCGCCAAGTGCGGCTGCTGTGCTTCTTCGTCGGCTCGTGTTTTTGTTTTGGTCCAGCAGTTTTTCCGTCAAGTTCATCTACCATGTTTCCGGAATCGACAAGTACCCCTCCGATGACAAGTACTTCTACGAACGGGAACGCCTACACGACGACACAAGACGACACGACAAGTACCTCTTCGGAGACGTGAACGACTACGAACGGGAACAACTACACGGCGATACGGCAAGTACCACGACGTCGACGACCCTCAAGTTCGACTACACGGCGTAACGTCAAGTACCTCTACGTCGCGAGAACCGAGTCCGGCAAGACCGCTACGAGAACGACTACACGATGCGTCAATGTTCCTCTCCGGTGCCGAGAATCGAGTACCCCTACCGATGCGCCAAGTACCTCTACGGACGTGTACCACGACCTCATGAACAACTACTTCCGCTACCGTCGACCCGTGTACCACTACTTCCTCTACGACCGCGAGTACCACTTCTTCCTCTACGATCTCGAACCGCTTCGAGAGAGAACGCTTCGAAGGTATAACCCCGAGACAATGACCGGTGTGATGCTTGTGGTTGTATGAAATGTTTTTCCTTGTGTGCACCGTGCCCGTTTAGTCTTTTGTCGTGCTCCTCGGTTGCCTCGTCGCCGACCCGTGGGAACCCGGTGACGGGATCACCCCGCCTTTCATCTCGTTTGACTCACTCACGCCATCTTTCCTTTTGCACCGGACTCTCAACGAGTTACCGGAACCGATATGTTGCCGTGGCATCATTTTCGGAATTGTTGCCGTGGCACCCTTTCCTTCCACCACGGTGACAAATGCTTCATATCTTCTTCATGTCAACTTTTAATAAACTTGCATAAAATTGCATAAACTTGATCATGTCATCCGCATCATGTTAACAACATTATAATGTGTGTTGGATGTTGCTTTAATAATTACTAAACATGCTCATGGGGATTTTCCGGAATTGTTGTTGTTATTTTCCGGCCTCATTTAAACTTGCCTAAATAGGTAGTTTGTTTTATGCTTCACCTCTTGCCATGTTAACCAACATTTAACCTTGTCTTGTAAATAACGAGAGTCAACTAAATAATTAAATGTGGTGTTTCGTCAATATGCAACTCGTTGCATATTGAGCTCCACTTAACTTGTAGTACTTGTTTGTGCACTTGCCATGCAATGCATAATTAAACCGCACATGCATCATACTTGGATGTGCATCGTATGCCATGTTTATGATATGTGTGTTTACCGTGTTGTTTGCTTCTTTCCGGTTGCTTCTCCTGTTAGCTTCGGTTTCGTTCCGGAGTTGTGAGGATTCGCTCGACTGTGTTGCTCCTTCTACTTCATGGATCCGTTCTTCTCCCTTGTGGAATCCCAGGCAAGATGATCATACCCTTGGATACCTTTACTACCATTGCCATGCTTAGTTGTCTCGATGCTATCGTTACATGTCGCGCTACCCATTTTTATGTCAGCCCTCTCCTTGTTGCCATGAAACCTCTAACCTTGACACCTTCCTAGCGAAACCACTGTTTGGCTATGTTACTCGCTTGCTCAGCCCCTCTTATAGCGTTGTTAGTTGCAGGTGAAGATGAAGTTCGTTCCAGGAGGGAACTTGTTGTTGTTATATCACAATATCTATAATTATTATTTAACACACCTATATACTGGGCATGGGTGGAAGGCTTGGCCTTTTGCTCGGTGTTTTTTTCCACTCATGCCACCTTAGGCGCCGATAAACCGGCATTATGTTCCTTGATTTTGCGTTCCTTACACGATGGGTGGATGGGGACCCCTTGACAGTTCGACTTTGAATAAAACTCCTCCAGCAAGACCCAACATTGGTTTTAATTTGCTCATAATAACAACTTAATTAAATAATTAAATTTGCATAGGGGGTCGCGCCCTCGAGGATTCTTTTCTACATAGCAGGGGGGCCAGTGCTGATAGTGTTGGTCCCAAACGGGGAGACTGCGGGGCCGCCTTGGGGAAACCCGAGGTATCTGGTATAACCTGTAGGATCACCCATCCGGTCGTGGCCTGAGACGAGATACGCGCGGCTACTATTAGGGTGTCGACACACCGGGAGGTCTTGCTGGACTTGTTTTACCATTCTCGAAATGTCTTGTGCTACCGGGAAGCCGAGCCTGATCGGATTTCCCTAAGATAAGGAGTGATGATATTATATTTATCGCTTCAGCTAATCGTGAGAGCTTGTGATGGGCTAAGTTGGGACACCCCTGCAGGGTTATGATCTTTCGAAAGCCGTGCCCGCGGTTATGTGGCAGATTGGAATTTGTTAATGTCCGGTTGTAGAACACTTGACAGATGATCCGAAGTAAAACACACAACTGTGTGAGTAACCGTGACTGTCTCTTTTCATTTTGAGAAGAGAACACGGTGGGGTTATGTTTGACTCGTATGTAGTTCAGGATCTTTAGCGATCACTACTTTTGCGACCGTTTGCGTAGATGCTCATCTTATTCTGGTACTCGTAAGTTAGCCACCATATTTTGCTTAGCCGCTGTTGCAACCTCACCACTTTAACTCTTCCTACCCATAAAGCTTTGCTAGTCTTGATACCCATGGTTATGGGATTGCTGAGTCCTCGTGGCTCACAGATACTACAACACCAGATGCAGGTTCAGCCGAGTTTGATGCAGAAGATGGTTCAGAGCTTCACCGGGAGTTCGATGAAGAGAGTGGCCGTTTGCTTGTGAAGTTTCGACGATCAGTAGTGGTTTCTACTAGGATTCGATCCTGACCTGTGGCTTTATGTTGTTTTGGTATCTTTCTTTTGGATCTTCGCCCGTAGTCGGGTTGTGATGTTTGAATGATGTTTGCTTATGTAATGTATTGTGTGAAGTGGCGAGTGTAAGCCAACTATCTTCTTTTGCAATTTAATCCCTCTTTTACATGAGTCGTGCAAAGATACCAAACTTGAGATCATTCTAGGATGGGCTTATACCTTTAAGTCGTGCCTCGACACGTAGGAGGTATAGTCCCATCCTGGGCATTACAAGTTTGTATTCAGAGCCTTCTCCGACCTAGAAGCCCCCACTGATTGATCGAATCGTTGACGGTTGAGTCTAGGCACACACTTGAAATGTTTTTGAGTCCTATATTATATCGGAGAGTAGGATTTCTTTTGCTCCTCATCTCTTTTCACTCTGGTAAGGACTCCTGACGATTACTCTTGCCTCTTCTACTCTCAAAATTGCACAATTTTTTTTAGGATCTCGCGAGTATTGTTTGGATTGTTTCGATGTCTTTGTGACGAGAACATTGTTCTCGATGCCTCCTGTTATTAGGGGTTGTGGCAGTGTCCCGGGGAGTTGAGCTCCGAGGTGTTGTCGTCACAAATCTATCGCGGCAGTACTAGAATACTTAAGACGGCCGACATCGAAAACTCTCCTATACGGTTAGTGGCAAGATAACCCCGACATCACCCAGTACTGGGGAGGTAGTTCGAGAGTATTGCCATAGCTTGTATAGTGGATGCGTTTCGAAGGTCCGAGGTAAACGGTTTCCGAGAACAACTGGTTATGTGTTGAAGGATGGATACAGCTGGATGTAGGATTAGAGTTGATTGCGCGGTGCTTCCCCAGTATCCCCAACACCTGATTGCATAACTGGAAACTTTCGGAAATTAATAGGTGGGTTCATCTAGTAGTTCTAGGCATTCTTCCAACGAGTGCATGATATGAAGTTCGGGGTTCTACATTGAGTGAAGTGGTTTTATGAACTTGTTCTGATCGGGAGTTGCATCTTAAAGGGTCCTTGGCTATGCTGATCCGGGGATTGCAAAACCCTTTTGTAACACGTTCCATGAGCTTTCAGCACGAATATGTCGAACGAAGCTTCTATCTTGTATTTGTTCTTCTGCTCCTTGTTGCTTTTATTTATCTTTTGTTCTTCCAAGTGGCTTCCCGACTAGTTGATGTACCTACGGAATTCATTCGTTCAATTCTCTGTTCGGATGATATTGTGAAGACCTGCTGCAACATATCTACCCCTTGTTTCATCTTGATTCTGGTATTCGAGTTGCTTCGATGTCAAATGTTGATTCCATACCTTTCCTAATCGGTATTCTCATATTTCTATGGGAGTGCTAATTCTTCTTGACCATCAAGATCTTCATGTTAATCCTTTTCAACCGGTGTGCCATCTCTTCAAGTTATTCCATACGGACGCCGTTGAGAAATCTGACGATTTGTCTGTTTCATTCATCCCAAGTTGTCTTTGTTTTCCCCACCCTCCCACCCTTCTTCTTCTCGGAGCAAGAAATTCTCAGATGAAGTATCCATTTTATTCTTGTGAGGTTTCTTCATTCATTTCCTTCAATGTTCTTATCCGGTGCTTTATCGTGAAGATGCTCAAGTGCTTCAAGTTCATCATTCTTTTGTTCTCAAATTCTGCCGGTGGATGTAATTCAAGATTTCGGTGTTGATCTTATCCTTTTTCCTCATTTCACAATGCTTTCTTATTCCGGTGCACCAATTAATCATTCTCCTCTTGCTATTCATATCCGGAGTGATGTAGATTCATAATTCCATTCTTAATCCGTTCAAATTCTTTTCACCATTGTCATCTTACTCAAGCCATTTAATTCAACCGGTGCAATATCTCTTAAGCAATCTTTTTCAACGGTGATTTCTTTGAGTGGGCCCTAACCCACAGGTCTTTTCCAGGATCTTACCTGACTCTTCGTTTTCCGGAGAATTCTTTCAAAGTGTGACGTGAGATTGATTTCCATCAGTCACAGGCCTTCTCCAAGATCGTTTTCAAATTATTTTCATGGTTGGTTAAACCTTCCATATTTTATTCTTCCGGAGCATCTCACAATTCTTCAAGGTGGTTCTCGTTGTCATTTTCAGCATTTGAAGACTCGAAGACGTGTTCCTCTTGAATCCTTGTCCGTTCTTCGAAGATTCGTGGTTCTAACTTCATGCCATCCTCATTATTGTTCCGTTTGTGAGGAATTCTTTTTATACCCATCCAAAGCATTTCATGAATTCTTTTCTTTGTGATCCTCTGAAGGCCATCATTTCAGAAGATTCTTCGTTCTCAGTTTTCAACTTCGTCCTCCAAATATTCTTCATTGATGCCTCTTCGTTCGTCTCAATATTTTTATGGTGGTTCTTTCAAGTTTACTCTTCCGTTGTTATCGTTTTAATTCATTTGTTCTTTTCACAATCCTACCGGTGGTTCGTTGAAGAATTACCCAAGTTTGTACGAGATCTCTCTTTAATTCTCTCCAACGAGAATAAGTAGTATGCCAAATCCGTTGCTTGTCATCAATTTAATTTGAGGAAGGATAAGCATACAGTAAATCTTATTCTTATTTCCCCAAAGTGATAATCTCTTTTTCCAGAGCTTGTTCATCATATCATATCATTGGTTCTAAGTTGTTCATCTTGTTCTCCGGAGCTCCAAGATATTTCAATTATATCATTTCAAACTTCATCTAATTCATCGCAGGCCTTGAATCTATTCTTTTCATTTTTCACTTCTCATGTTTTCATTACCGGAGTTCTCATGGTGGTTCATCATGTTTTAATTCATCCTCGAATTCTTCATCAAGATTCTTGTTGGAGTTCAAGAATTCTTCATCATGCTTCCAATTGCAGTCCTTTCTACCTTATCTTTTCAGATGGTGTTATGTCATTCTTGACAATTCCTTCATGTTTCATGATTCACGAGTTATCAAAAATGAGATATTTAAAACCATCATTTTTTTTTCTTTAGGAGACCCTTTCAACCCCTCATTTTTATCTCTTGGAGTTATCTTGGGTTGTATTTCACCTAAAAGCTTTCCCTGAGAATTGTTGCTATTATGGTGCTTATAAATGACCCAAGTCCTTCATTTATCATTCTGGTGAAATAAGTTTATCGTCTCCTTGTTGATCTGAATCCAATTAAATGTTCCCGTCAGTGGCTGGTTGTCAACCCTTAATTTTGAGATGTTTTCCATAAGCCCACATCAAGCTTATTCGTTTTGTTGTTGATTTTTTTTTAAATCAACTCCGTTCAACCCTTCTTTGTAAGGAGGATTTCCTAATTCATTTGTCGGAGAAGTTGTCTTTTCCTCTTCGTTCAATTCTTTCATGGATCTATATTCTATTCTTTCATTCCGGAGGCATGGTGATATTCCTCTCTCTTGACCATCATCTCGTTTTTATCAAGATCATGTTCTTTTCCTTGTTTATCTATTTAACCAGAGTGTTGTATTCTTCATTCAAGTTACGTCATCTTATCTAGTTTTTCCTATCTTTTCAACCGGAGTGCTGTCTGAATCTTTCTTACCCCTTGTGCCATTCTCTCAATTGTTTCGGAGGCAATATGTTGCTGTTTTCATCAAGTATCATCTCAACTTGGCAAGTTCTTGTTCTTTTCCTTCCATTTTCAGACGGAGTGCTGTCCAAATTCTGTCATTCTTATTCCTTGGCTATACCAGTGCAGTTTCTTATTCTTTTGGTTCGTAAGCTCTTGTTTCATGTCTTTCAACCTGCAAGGTTGTCTTTATGCTCCTGGTTCCCCTTTTCTACCGGAGTGCTCTTAACCTCGTTCATCTCTGTTGTATTCTTCTTTCATTTTGCTCAACCTCTCAAGGTTCGTGGTTTCACTCGTCTGTCAAAGAAGCAACTTTGTTTTACCTCTTCCTCTTTCGTTTCTATCCGGTGCTATCTCTAGGATCTCGGGTCGAGATCCTCTGTTAGTGTGGGAGAGTTGTGACGCCCGAAGACCGACGTCCCAGAAGATTCCAGAAGATTCCAGATGTTCCGGGTTCTCCCGTGTGTTCCTTTTGTGCTTGTGTTATTTATTTTTTGTATTGCATCATGTCATCATGCCATCATGTCATATTTTTCTTTTGCATCTCAACCTAAATAAATTGTGTGGACCTTCGGTCCATTTAAATCGACGGAAGGTGTCTTCTCTTTAAAACATATAAAAGCCTCTCAATATTATTAGGGAGCTATATAATAATATTCCATTTGTTTGGAATTAACCAACACACGTGCATAATATTCCCCATGCTTTTTCTACTTCGAGTTTCACCATCAAACCTCCCTCTATTTCTTTTTCCGTTGTATCGAGGCTCCTCCTAAAGTCTGGACTCCTTTCAAACTCCTTAAGGCAAGCTAATTATTTTAGTTTGCACTTCCCTATTTTTGTTGGAACTATTTTTTGTTGGGTTGGTAATATTCCTTAAAGCCTTACCAAAAATGTTCCATCTTTTATTTTTTTTCCTATTCATGGCCTCTTTTATTTTTAAATGTTGACCCCCTCCTTCTTCTCATTTTTTTTCTTCTTCGCTTTTTATCTGCAATTGGGAGATGGCAGAAAAATAAAGGCAGATAGAGGCTGCAGGGCCCAGCCGCACCTGCTCTCCTCCCAGCCTCTAGGCCCACGGCCCATCAACTCTCCCAAACCCTAAGCCCACCTAGCGACCCCAGCGCACTCCCCCCTCGCTCCTCCCTCGACACCCCAGCCGCCGCATCGCTTCATCCCGATTCCCCTCGCTCCTCTTTCTCCCTCGCAGCCGCAGCGCTCTCCCTCTTCTCGCCCCGCGCGCCATGGCCCGGCGCGCCTCCCCCTCCAGCAGCCAGGCCCGTGGCCTCCTCCCTCCGTCGTCCCGTCCAGCAAGGCCGGCCCGCTCCCTGCGAGCCCGGGCGATGCGTCCTCAAGCCGCGGCAGCTCGCGCCTGGCTGCCTCCTCGCCTCGCCGTGGCGCCTGCTGCCTCATCTCCGTCGCCAGGTCGCCCGCGGCCACGAGCGCCCCACCGCGCAGCTCCCCTCGAGCAGCTCCCCTGCACTGCGCCTGGCCTCCCGCATCTTTACCAGGGGCCTAACTCCGATGGCCGACGCCGCCTCTGCCTCGGGCCCTCCTCCCCCCGTCGATCTCCAGCAAGGCCGCCGCCGTGTGCGTCCTCAAGCCGGTCGGATCCCGCGTCCCCTCCAGCCGGCGGCCTCGATTACTACCAGCGCCTGTTCCCTGCGGGTTCCAACCGCCTTGCTGTTGCCGACCCCGCTGTCCTCCTCCTCGCTGCTCCGAGACCGCCAAGTGCGGCTGCTGTGCTTCTTCGTCGGCTCGTGTTTTTGTTTTGGTCCAGCAGTTTTTCCGTCAAGTTCATCTACCGTGTTTCCGGAATCGACAAGTACCCCTCCGATGACAAGTACATCTACAAACGGGAACGCCTACACGACGACACAAGACGACGCGACAAGTACCTCTTCGGAGACGTGAACGACTACAAACGGGAACAACTACACGGCGATACGGCAAGTACCACGACGTTGACGACCCTCAAGTTCGACTACACGGCGTAACGTCAAGTACCTCTACGTCGCGAGAACCGAGTCCGGCAAGACCGCTACGAGAACGACTACACGATGCGTCAATGTTCCTCTCCGGTGCCGAGAACCGAGTACCCCTACCGATGCGCCAAGTACCTCTACGGACGTGTACCACGACCTCGTGAACAACTACTTTCGCTACCGTCGACATGTGTACCACTACTTCCTCTACGACCGCGAGTACCACTTCTTCCTCTACGATCTCGAACCGCTTCGAGAGAGAACGCTTCGAAGGTATAACCCCGAGACGGTGACCCGTGTGATGCTTGTGGTTGTATGAAATGTTTTTCCTTGTGTGCACCGTGCCCGTTTAGTCTTTTGTCGTGCTCCTCGGTTTCCTCGTCGCCGACCCGTGGGAACCCGGTGACGGGATCACCCCACCTTTCATCTCGTTTGACTCACTCACGCCATCTTTCCTTTTGCACCGGACTCTCAACGAGTTACCGAAACCGATATGTTGTCGTGGCATCATTTTTGGAATTGTTGCCGTGGCACCCTTTCCTTCCACCACGGTGACAAATGCTTCATATCTTCTTCATGTCAACTTTTAATAAACTTGCATAAAATTGCATAAACTTGATCATGTCATCCGCATCATGTTAACAACATTATAATGTGTGTTGGTTGTTGCTTTAATAATTACTAAACATGCTCATGGGGATTTTCCGGAATTGTTGTTGTTATTTTCCGGCCTCATTTAAACTTGCCTAAATAGGTAGTTTGTTTTATGCTTCACCTCTTGCCATGTTAACCAACATTTAACCTTGTCTTGTAAATAACGAGAGTCAACTAAATAATTAAATGTGGTGTTTTGTCAATATGCAACTCGTTGCATATTGAGCTCCACTTAACTTGTAGTACTTGTTTGTGCACTTGCCATGCAATGCATAATTAAACCGCACATGCATCATACTTGGATGTGCATCGTATGCCATGTTTATGATATGTGTGTTTACCGTGTTGTTTGCTTCTTTCCGGTTGCTTCTCCTGTTAGCTTCGGTTTCGTTCCGGAGTTGTGAGGATTTGCTCGACTGTGTTGCTCCTTCTACTTCATGGATCCGTTCTTCTCCCTTGTGGAATCCCAGGCAAGATGATCATACCCTTGGATACCTTTACTACCATTGCCATGCTTAGTTGTCTCGATGCTATCGTTACATGTCGCGCTACCCATTTTTATGTCAGCCCTCTCCTTGTTGCCATGAAACCTCTAACCTTGACACCTTCCTAGCGAAACCACTGTTTGGCTATGTTACTCGCTTGCTCAGCCCCTCTTATAGCGTTGTTAGTTGCAGGTGAAGATGAAGTTCGTTCCAGGAGGGAACTTTTTGTTGTTATATCACAATATCTATAATTATTATTTAACACACCTATATACTGGGCATGGGTGGAAGCCTTGGCCTTTTGCTCGGTGTTTTGTTCCACTCATGCCACCTTAGGCGCCGATAAACCGGCATTATGTTCCTTGATTTTGCGTTCCTTACACGATGGGTGGATGGGGACCCCTTGACAGTTCGACTTTGAATAAAACTCCTCCAGCAAGGCCCAACATTGGTTTTAATTTGCTCATAATAACAACTTAATTAAATAATTAAATTTGCATAGGGGGTCGCGCCCTCGAGGATTCTTTTCTACATAGCAGGGGGGGCCAGTGCTGATGGTGTTGGTCCCAAACGGGGAGACTGCGGGGCCGCCTTGGGGAAACCCGAGGTATCTGGTATAACCTGTAGGATCACGCATCCGGTCGTGGCCTGAGACGAGATACGTGCGGCTACTATTAGGGTGTCGACACACCGGGAGGTCTTGCTGGACTTGTTTTACCATTGTCGAAATGTCTTGTGCTACCGGGAAGCCGAGCCTGATCGGATTTTCCTAAGATAAGGAGTGATGATATTATATTTATCGCTTCAGCTAATCGTGAGAGCTTGTGATGGGCTAAGTTGGGACACCCCTGCAAGGTTATGATCTTCCGAAAGCCGTGCCCGCGGTTATGTGGCAGATTGGAATTTGTTAATGTCCGGTTGTAGAAAACTTGACAGATGATCCGAAGTAAAACACACAACTGTGTGAGTAACCGTGACTGTCTCTTTTCATTTTGAGAAGAGAACACGGTGGGGTTATGTTTGACTCGTATGTAGTTCAGGATCTTTAGCGATCACTACTTTTGCGACCGTTTGCGTAGATGCTCATCTTATTCTGGTACTCGTAAGTTAGCCACCATATTTTGCTTAGCCGCTGCTGCAACCTCACCACTTTACCTCTTCCTACCCATAAAGCTTTGCTAGTCTTGATACCCATGGTTATGGGATTGCTGAGTCCTCGTGGCTCACAGATACTACAACACCAGATGCAGGTTCAGCCGAGTTTGATGCAGAAGATGGTTCAGAGCTTCACTGGGAGTTCGATGAAGAGAGTGGCCGTTTGCTTGTGAAGTTTCGACGATCAGTAGTGGTTTCTACTAGGATTCGATCCTGACCTGTGGCTTTATGTTGTTTTGGTATCTTTCTTTTGGATCTTCGCCCGTAGTCGGGTTGTGATGTTTGAATGATGTTTTCTTATGTAATGTATTGTGTGAAGTGGCGAGTGTAAGCCAACTATCTTCTTTTGCAATTTAATCCCTCTTTTACATGATTCGTGCAAAGATACCAAACTTGAGATCATTCTAGGATGGGCTTATACCTTTAAGTCGTGCCTCGACACGTAGGAGGTATAGTCCCATCCTGGGCATTACAACTCGGTAAGGCATCATCATAATGAGCTCAATGTGACTAAGGAGTTAGTCACGGGATGATGTATTACGGAACGAGTAAAGAGACTTGCCATGACGAGATTGAACAAGGTATCGGTATACCGACGATCGAATCTCGGGCAAGTATGATACCGATAGACAAAGGGAATTGCATACGGGATTAAGTGAATCCTTTTCATCGTGGTTCATCCGATGCGATCATCAAGGAACACGTAGGAACCAACATGGGTATCTAGATCCCGCTGTTGGTTATTGACCGGAGAGTCGTCTCGGTCATGTCTACGTGTCTCCCGAACCCGTAGGGTCTACACACTTAAGGTTCGGTGACGCTAGGGTTGTAGAGATATATGCACACTGTAACCTGAATGTTGTTCGGAGTCCCGGATGAGATCCCGGACATCACGAGGAGTTCCGGAATGGTCCGGAGGTAAAGAATTATATATAGGAAGTCCGTTTTCGGCCATCGGGAGAGTTCCGGGGGTCACCGGTAGTGTACCGGGACTACCGGAAGGGTCCCAGAGGTCCACCGGGTGGGGCCACCCATCCCGGAGGGCCCCATGGGCTGTAGGGGGAGGGATACCAGCCCATAGTGGGCTGGCGCACCCCCTTGGGCCTCCCCCCTGCGCCTAGGGTTGGGAACCCTAGGGTGGGGGGCGCCCCCCTTGCCTTGGGGGGCAAGGCTCCCCCTTTGCCGCCGCCCCCCCTAGGAGATCCCATCTCCTAGGGCTGGCGCCCCCCGTGGCCCCTATATATAGTGGGGGGAGAGGGCAGCTGCACCCTTGCCCCTGGCGCCTCTCTCCCCCCCGTTACACATCTCCCTCCTCCCGCGGGTCCTTGGCGAAGCCCTGCAGTTTTTCCGTTGCATCCGCCACCATGTCGTCGTGCTGCTGGATCTCCATCAACCTCTCCTCCCCCCTTGCTGGATCAAGAAGGAGGAGATGTCTCTGCACCATATGTGTGTTGAACGCGGAGGTGCCTTCCGTTCGGTGCTGGGATCACGACGAGTACGACTCCATCATCCACGTTCTCTTGAACGCTTCCGCTCGCAATCTACAAAGGGTATGTAGATGCACTCCTTTATGCTCGTTGCTAGATGACTCCTTAGATGGATCTTGGTGAAGCGTAGGAAATTTTTTGAATTCTGCTACGTTCCCCAACAGTGGCATCTGAGCTAGGTCTTTGCGTAGCATCTTGCACGAGTAGAACACAAACAAGTTGTGGGCGTTGATTTGTTCAATTCTCTTGCCGCTACTAGTCCAATCTTGATTTGGCGGCATCGTGGGATGAAGCGGCCCGGACCGACCTTACACGTACGCTTACGTGAGACTGGTTCCACCGACTGACATGCACTAGTTGCATAAGGTGGCTGGCGGGTGTTTGTCTCTCCCACTTTAGTCGGATCGGATTCGATGAAAAAGGTCCTTATGAAGGGTAAATAGAAATTGACATTGTTGGGGAACGTAGTATTTTAAAATTTTCCTACGATCACACAAGATCTATCTACCAGATGCATAGCAACGAGAGGGGAGAGTGTGTCTACATACCCTCGTAGACCGGGAGCGGAAGCGTCAAGTGACGCGGTTGATGTTGTCGAACTTCTTTGCGATCCAACCGATCAAGCACCGAACGTACGGTACCTCCGCATTCAGCACACGTTCAGCTTGATGACGTCCCACGAGCTCTTGATCCAGTTGAGCTTCATGGGAGAGTTTCGTCAGCACGACGGCGTGGTGACGGATATGATGTGTTCACCGGCGCAGGGCTTCGCCTAAGCTCCGCGACGGTACGACCGAGGTGTGATTCTGTGGAGGGGGGCACCGCACACGGCTAAAACAATTCAACTTGTGTGTCTTTGGGTGCCCCCTTGCCCCCGTATATAAAGGGGCAGGGGAGGGAGGCCGGCCAACCTCTCCTGGTGCGGCTAGGGAGGGAGTCCTACTAGGAATAGGATTGCAATCCTATTCCTAGTAGGATTCACCGAAAGGAAGAAGGGGGAAAGGAATAGGAGAGGTGGCGCCCCCCCAATCCTAGTCCAACTAGGATTCCTAGGTGGGGGCGCCGGCCAGCCCTATGGGCTGCCTCTCTCTCATCCTTTAGGCCCACTATGGACCATCCCGTCTCGTAGGGGGTTCCGGTAACCCCCTCCGGCATTCCCGATAAATCCGAAACTTTTCCGGTATACTTCCGGTGTCCGAATATAGCCGTCCAATATATCAATCTTTATGTCTCGGACATTCCGAGACTCCTCGTCATGTCCGTGATCTCATCCGGGACTCCGAACTACCTTCGGTACATCAATACTCAAAAACTCATAATACCGATCGTCATCAAACGTTAAGCATGCGGACCCTACGGGTTCGAGAACTATGTAGACATGACCGAGACACATCTCTGGTCAATAACCAATAGCGGAACCTGGATGTTCATATTGGCTCCTACATATTCTACGAAGATCTCTTATCGGTCAGAACCGCATAACAACATACGTTGTTCCTTTTGTCAAACGGTATGTTACTTGCCCGAGATTCGATCGTCGGTATCTCTATACCTAGTTCAATCTCGTTACCGGCAAGTCTCTTTACTCGTTCCGTAATACATCATCTCGTGACTAACTCATTAGTCTTTTGCTTGCAAGGCTTATTGTGATGTGTGTTACCGAGAGGGCCCAGAGATACCTCTCCGACACTCGGAGTGACAAATCCTAATCTTGATCTATGCCAACACCACGAATACTTTCGGAGACACCTGTAGAGCATCTTTATGATCACCCAGTTACGTTGTGACGTTTGATAGCACACAAGGTGTTCCTACGGTATTCGGGAGTTGCATAATCTCATAGTCATAGGAACATGTATAAGTCATGAAGAAAGCAATAGCAGTTAAACTAAACGATCATAGTGCTATGCTAACGGATGGGTCTTGTCCATCACATCATTGTCCTAATGATGTGATCCCGTTGATCAAATGACAACTCATGTCTATGGCTAGGAAACATAACCATCTTTGATCAATGAGCTAGTCTAGTAGAGGCATACTAGGGACATACTGTTTTGTCTATGTATCCACACATGTACTAAGTTTCCGGTTAATACAATTCTAGCATGAATAAAAGACATTTATCATGATATAAGGAAATACAAATAACATCTTTATTATTGCCTCTAGGGCATGTTTCCTTCAGTCTCCCACTTGAACTAGAGTCAATAATCTAGATTACAAAGTGATGATCCTCACACCCATGGAGTCTTGGTGCTGATCATGTTTTGCCCGTGGAAGAGGCTTAGTCAACGGGTCTGCAACATTCAGATCCGTATGTATTTTGCAAATCTCTATGTCTCCCTCCTTGACTAGATCGCGGATGGAATTGAAGCGTCTTTTGATGTGCTTTGTTCTCTTGTGAAACCTGGATTCCTTCGCTAAGGCTATGGCTCCAGTGTTGTCACAAAAGATTTTCATTGGACCCGATGCACTAGGTATTACACCTAGATCGGATATGAACTCCTTCATCCAGACTCCTTCATTTGCTGCTTCCGAAGCAGCTATGTATTCCGCTTCACACGTAGATCCCGCCACGACGCTCTGTTTGGAACTGCACCAACTGACAGCTCCACCGTTCAATAAAAATACATATCCGGTTTGTGACTTAGAGTCATCCGGATCAGTGTCAAAGCTAGAATCGACGTAACCGTTTACGACGAGCTCTTTGTCACCTCCATACACGAGAAACATATCCTTTGTCCTTTTCAGATACTTTAGGATGTTCTTGACCGCTGTCCAGTGATCCACTCCTGGATTACTTTGGTACCTCCCTGCTAAACTTATAGCAAGGCACACATCAGGTCTGGTACACAGCATCGCATACATGATAGATCCTATGGCTGAGGCATAGGGAATGACTTTCATTTTCTCTCTATCTTCTGCAGTGGTCGGGCATTGAGTCTTACTCAACTTCATACCTTGTAATACAGGCAAGAACCCTTTCTTTGACTGATCCATTTTGAACTTCTTCAAAATCTTATCAAGGTATGTGCTTTGTGAAAGTCCAATTAAGCGTCTTGATCTATCTCTGTAGATCTTGATGCCTAATATATAAGCAGCTTCACCGAGGTCTTTCATTGAAAAACTCTTATTCAAGTATCCTTTTATGCTGTCCAGAAATTCTATATCATTTCCAATCAACAATATGTCATCCACATATAATATTAGAAATGCTACAGAGCTCCCACTCACTTTCTTGTAAATACAGGCTTCTCCAAAAGTCTGTATAAAACCATATGCTTTGATCACCTCATCAAAGCGTATATTCCAACTCCGAGATGCTTGCACCAGTCCATAGATGGATCGCTGGAGCTTGCATACTTTGTTAGCACCTTTTGGATCGACAAAACCTTCTGGTTGCATCATATACAACTCTTCTTTGAGATAACCATTCAGGAATGCAGTTTTGACATCCATTTGCCAGATTTCATAATCATAAAATACGGCAATTGCTAACATGATTCGGACAGACTTAAGCATCGCTACAGGTGAGAAAGTCTCATCGTAGTCAACTCCTTGAACTTGTCGAAAACCTTTCGCAACAAGTCGAGCTTTGTAAACAGTAACATTACCGTCTGCGTCGGTCTTCCTCTTGAAGATCCATTTATTTTCGATGGCCTGCCGATCATCGGGCAAGTCAACCAAAGTCCACACTTTGTTCTCATACATGGATCCCATCTCAGATTTCATGGCTTCAAGCCATTTTGCGGAATCTGGGCTCATCATCGCTTCCTCATAGTTCGTAGGTTCATCATGGTCTAGTAACATGATTTCCAGAACTGGGTTGCCGTACCACTCTGGTGCGGAACGTACTCTGGTTGATCTACGACGTTCAGCAGAAACTTGATCCAAAGTTTCATGATCATTATCATTAACTTCCTCACTGATTGGTGTAGGAATCACTGGAACAATTTTCTGTGATGTACTACTTTCCAATCCGGGAGAAGGTACTATTACCTCATCAAGTTCTACTTTCCTCCCACTCACTTCTTTCGAGAGAAACTCCTTCTCTAGAAAGGATCCATTTTTAGCAACGAATATCTTGCCTTCGGATCTGTGATAGAAGGTGTACCCAACAGTCTCTTTTGGGTATAAGTCATAGTCATAGGAACATGTATAAGTCATGAAGAAAGCAATAGCAGTAAAACTAAACGATCATAGTGCTATGCTAACGGATGGGTCTTGTCCATCACATCATTCTCCTAATGATGTGATCCCGTTGATCAAATGACAACTCATGTCTATGGCTAGGAAACATAACCATCTTTGATCAATGAGCTAGTCTAGTAGAGGCATACTATGGACATACTGTTTTGTCTATGTATCCACACATGTACTAAGTTTCCGGTTAATACAATTCTAGCATGAATAAAAGACATTTATCATGATATAAGGAAATACAAATAACATCTTTATTATTGCCTCTAGGGCATATTTCCTTCAGTCTCCCACTTGAACTAGAGTCAATAATCTAGATTACAAAGTGATGATCCTCACACCCATGGAGTCATGGTGCTGATCATGTTTTGCCCGTGGAAGAGGCTTAGTCAACGGGTCTGCAACATTCAGATCCGTATGTATTTTGCAAATCTCTATGTCTCCCTCCTTGACTAGATCGCGGATGGAATTGAAGCGTCTTTTGATGTGCTTTGTTCTCTTGTGAAACCTGGATTCCTTCGCCAAGGCTATGGCTCCAGTGTTGTCACAAAAGATTTTCATTGGACCCGATGCACTAGGTACTACACCTAGATCGGATATGAACTCCTTCATCCAGACTCCTTCATTTGCTGCTTCTGAAGCAGCTATGTATTCCGCTTCACACGTAGATCCCGCCACGACGCTCTGCTTGGAACTGCACCAGCTGACAGCTCCACCGTTCAATAAAAATACATATCCGGTTTGTGACTTTGAGTCATCCGGATCAGTGTCAAAGCTAGAATCGCCGTAACCGTTTACGACGAGCTCTTTGTCACCTCCATATACGAGAAACATATCCTTTGTTCTTTTCAGATACTTTAGGATGTTTTTGACCGCTGTCCAGTGATCCACTCCTGGATTACTTTGGTACCTCCCTGCTAGACTTATAGCAAGGCACACATCAGGTCTGGTACACAGCATTGCATACATGATAGATCCTATGGCTGAGGCATAGGGAATGACTTTCATTTTCTCTCTATCTTCTGTAGTGGTCGGGCATTGAGTCTTACTCAACTTCATACCTTGTAAAACAGGCAAGAATCCTTTCTTTGACTGATCCATTTTGAACCTTTTCAAAATCTTATCAAGGTATGTGCTTTGTGAAAGTCCAATTAAGCGTCTTGATCTATCTCTATAGATCTTGATGCCTAATATGTAAGCAGCTTCTCCGAGGTCTTTCATTGAAAAACTTTTATTCAAGTATCCTTTTATGCTATCCAGAAATTCTATATCATTTCCAATTAACAATATGTCATCTACATATAATATTAGAAATGCTACAGAGCTCCCACTCACTTTCTTGTAAATACAGGCTTCTCCAAAAGTCTATATAAAACCATATGCTTTGATCAACTCATCAAAGCGTATATTCCAACTCCGAGATGCTTGCACCAGTCCATAGATGGATCGCTGGAGTTTGCATACTTTGTTAGCACTAATTGGTGTAGGAATCACTGGAACAATTTCCTGTGATGTACTACTTTCCAATATGGGAGAAGGTACAATTACCTCATCAAGTTCTACTTTCCTCCCACTCACTTCTTTCGAGAGAAACTCTTTTTCTAGAAAGGATCCGTTCTTAGCAACGAATATTTTGCCTTCGGATCTGTGATAGAAGGTGTACCCAACAGTCTCTTTTGGGTATCCTATGAAGACACATTTTTCCGACTTGGGATCGAGCTTATCAGGTTGAAGTGTTTTCACATAAGCATCGCAGCCCCAAATTTTAAGAAACGACAACTTTGGTTTCTTGCCAAACCATAGTTCATAAGGCGTCGTATCAACGGATTTAGATGGTGCCCTATTTAACGTGAATGCAGCTGTCTCTAAAGCATAACCCCAAAACGATAGTGGTAAATCGGTAAGAGACATCATAGATCGCACCATATCCAATAAAGTACGGTTACGACGTTCGGACACACCATTACGTTGTGGTGTTCCAGGTGGCGTGAGTTGTGAAACTATTCCACATTGTTTCAAATGAATACCAAACTCGTAACTTAAATATTCTCCTCCACGATCAGATCGTAGGAACTTTATTTTCTTGTTACGATGATTCTCTACTTCACTCTGAAATTCTTTGAACTTTTCAAATGTTTCAGACTTGTGTTTCATTAAGTAGATATACCCATATCTGCTCAAATCATCAGTGAAGGTCAGAAAATAACGATACCCACCACGAGCATCAACACTCATTGGTCCAAATACATCAGTATGTATGATTTCCAACAAATCTGCTGCTCGCTCCATAGTTCTGGAGAACGGAGTTTTAGTCATCTTGCCCATGAGGCATGGTTCGCAAGCACCAAGTGATTCATAATCAAGTGATTCCAAAAGTCCATCTTTATGGAGTTTCTTCATGCGTTTTACACCAATATGACCTAAACGGCAGTGCCACAAATAAGTTGCACTATCATTATTAACCTTGCATCTTTTGGTTTCAATATTATGAATATGTGTATCACTACAATCGAGATCGAGTAAGAATAGACCACTCTTTAAGGGTGCATGACCATAAAAGATATTATTCATCAAAATGGAACAACCATTATTCTCTGATTTAAATGAATAACCGTCTCGCAATAAACAAGATCCAGATATAATGTTCATGCTCAACGCTGGCACCAAATAACAATTATTTAGGTCTAAAACTAATCCCGAAGGTAGATGTAGAGGTAGCGTGCCGACGGCGATCACATCGACTTTGGAACCGTTTCCCACGCGCATCGTCACCTCGTCCTTAGCTAATCTTCGTTTAATCCGTAGTCCCTGTTTCGAGTTACAAATATTAGCAACCGAACCGCTATCAAATACCCAGGTACTACTACGAGCATTAGTAAGGTACACATCAATAACATGTATATCACATATACCTTTGTTCAGCTTGCCATCCTTCTTATCCGCCAAATACTTGGGGCAGTTCCGCTTCCAGTGTCCAGTCCCCTTGCAGTAGAAGCACTCAGTTTCAGGCTTGGCTCCAGATTTGGGTTTCTTCGTTGAAGTAGCAACTGACTTGCTATTCTTTTTGAAGTTCCCTTTCTTTCCCTTGCCCTTTTTCTTGAAACTAGTGGTCTTGTTAACCATCAACACTTGATGCTCCTTTTTGATTTCTACCTCCGCAGCTTTGAGCATAGCGAAGAGCTCGGGAATTGTCTTTTGCATCCCTTGCATGTTATAGTTCATCACGAAGCCTTTATAGCTTGGTGGCAGTGATTGAAGAACTCTATCAATAACACTATCCTCGTCAACTTTGCAACCAAGTTGAGTCATATGATTGTAGTACCCAGACATTCTGAGCAAGTGTTCACTGATAGAACTATTCTCCTCCATTTTGCAGCTGTAGAACTTATTGGAAATCTCATATTTCTCAATTCGCGCATTTGCTTGAAATATTAACTTCAACTCCTGGAACATTTCATATGCTCCATGACGTTCAAAACGTCGTTGAAGTCCCGGTTCTAAGCCGTAAAGCATGGCACACTGAACTATCGTGTAGTCATCAGACCGCGACTGCCAGACGTTCAAAGCGTCTGCATCAGCGGAAGGGGGCTTGTCACCTAGCGGTGCTTCAAGGACATAATTCTTCTGTGCAGCAATGAGGATAATCCTTAGGTTACGGACCCAGTCCGTGTAATTGCTACCATCATCTTTCAACTTAGCTTTCTCTAGGAATGCATTAAAATTCAAAGGAACGGTAGCACGGGCCATTGATCTACAACGACATAGATATGCAAAACTATCAGGACTAAGTTCATGATAAATAAAAGTTCAATTTAATCATATTAATTTAAAGAACTCCCACTTAGATAGACATCCCTCTGGTCATCTAAATGATCACGTGATCCAAATCAACTAAACCATGTCCGATCATCACGTGAGATGGAGTAGTTTTCAATGGTGAACATCTTATGTTGATCATATCTACTTTATGATTCACGCTCGACCTTTCGGTCTCCAGTGTTCCGAGGCCATATCTGTATATGCTAGGCTCGTCAAGTTTAACCCGAGTATTCTGTGTGTGCAAAACTGGCTTACACTCGTTGTATTTGAACGTAGAGCTTATCACACCCGATCATCACGTGGTGTCTCGGCACGACGAACTTTCGCAACGGTGCATACTCAGGGAGAGCACTTATACCTTGAAATTTAGTAAGGGATCATCTTATAATGCTACCGTCGTTCTAAGCAAAATAAGAAGCATAATAAGATAAACATCACATGCAATCAAAATATGTGACATGATATGGCCATCATCATCTTGTGCTTTTGATCTCCATCTTCAAAGCACCGTCATGATCACCTTCGTCACCGGCTTGACACCTTGATCTTCATCGTAGTATCGTTGTCGTCTCGCCAACTATTGCTTCCACGACTATCGCTACCGCTTAGTGATAAAGTAAAGCAATTACATGGCGATTGCATTTCATACAATAAAGCGACAACCATATGGCTCCTGCCAGTTGTCGATAACTTTACAAAACATGATCATATCATACAAAACCGTATAACTCATCATGTCTTGACCATATCACATCACAACATGCCCTGCAAAAACAAGCTAGACGTCCTCTACTTTGTTTGTTGCAAGTTTTACGTGGCTGCTACGGGCTTTAGCAAGAACCGTTCTTACCTACGCATACAAAACCACAACGATGTTTCGTCAAGTATGTGATGTTTTAACCTTCACAAGGACCGGGCGTAGCCACACTGGATTCTGCTAAAGTGAGAGAGACAGTCACCCGCCAGTCACCTTTAAGCAACGAGTGCTCGTAACGGTGAAACCAGTCTCGCATAAGCGTACGCGTAATGTCGGTCCGGGCCGCTTCATCTCACAATACCGCCGAAGCAAAGTATGACATGCTGGTAAGCAGTATGACTAGTATCGTCCACAATCTCATTGTGTTCTACTCGTGCATATCATCTACGCATAGACCTGGCTCATGATGCCACTGTTGGGGAACGTAGTATTTTAAAATTTTCCTACGATCACGCAAGATCTATCTACCAGATGCATAGCAACGAGAGGGGAGAGTGTGTCTACATACCCTCGTAGACCGGGAGCGGAAGCGTCAAGTGACGCGGTTGATGTTGTCGAACTTCTTCGCGATCCAACCGATCAAGCACCGAACGTACGGTACCTCCGCGTTCAGCACACGTTCAGCTTGATGACGTCCCACGAGCTCTTGATCCAGTTGAGCTTCACGGGAGAGTTTCGTCAGCGCGACGGCGTGGTGACGGATATGATGTGTTCACCGGCGCAGGGCTTCGCCTAAGCTCCGCGACGGTACGACCGAGGTGTGATTCTGTGGAGGGGGGCACCGCACACGGCTAAAACAATTCAACTTGTGTGTCTTTGGGTGCCCCCTTGCCCCCGTATATAAAGGAGCAGGGGAGGGAGGCCGGCCAACCTCTCCTGGTGCGGCTAGGGAGGGAGTCCTACTAGGAATAGGATTGCAATCCTATTCCTAGTAGGATTCACCGAAAGGAAGAAGGGGGAAAGGAATAGGAGAGGTGGCGCCCCCCCAATCCTAGTCCAACTAGGATTCCTAGGTGGGGGCGCCGGCCAGCCCTATGGGCTGCCTCTCTCTCACCCTTTAGGCCCACTATGGACCATCCCCTCTCGTAGGGGGTTCCGGTAACCCCCTCCGGCATTCCCGATAAATCCGAAACTTTTCCGGTATACTTCCGGTGTCCGAATATAGCCGTCCAATATATCAATCTTTATGTCTCGGACATTCCGAGACTCCTCGTCATGTCCGTGATCTCATCCGGGACTCCGAATTACCTTCGGTACATCAATACTCAAAAACTCATAATACCGATCGTCATCAAACGTTAAGCGTGCGGACCCTACGGGTTCGAGAACTATGTAGACATGACCGAGACTCATCTC
>LR738711.1:904547981-904568358 GCA_902687465.1 Secale cereale
AAATCCTAATCTTGATCTATGCCAACACCACGAATACTTTCGGAGACACCTGTAGAGCATCTTTATGATCACCCAGTTACGTTGTGACGTTTGATAGCACACAAGGTGTTCCTACGGTATTCGGGAGTTGCATAATCTCATAGTCATAGGAACATGTATAAGTCATGAAGAAAGCAATAGCAGTTAAACTAAACGATCATAGTGCTATGCTAACGGATGGGTCTTGTCCATCACATCATTCTCCTAATGATGTGATCCCGTTGATCAAATGACAACTCATGTCTATGGCTAGGAAACATAACCATCTTTGATCAATGAGCTAGTCTAGTAGAGGCATACTAGGGACATACTGTTTTGTCTATGTATCCACACATGTACTAAGTTTCCGGTTAATACAATTCTAGCATGAATAAAAGACATTTATCATGATATAAGGAAATACAAATAACATCTTTATTATTGCCTCTAGGGCATATTTCCTTCAGACATATCACGTTGTGGTTTTGGCGTAGGTAAGAAACGTTCTTGCTAGAAACCTATAGCAGCCACATAAGAACTTGCAACAAAAATTAGAGGACGTCTAACTTGTTCTTGCAGCATGTGCTATTTGATGTGATATGGCCAAGAAGATGTGATGAATGATATATGTGATGTATGAGATTGATCATGTTCTTGTAATAGGAATCACGACTTGCATGTCGATGAGTATGACAACCGGCAGGATCCATAGGAGTTGTCTTATTTTATTGTATGACCTGCGTGTCACTGAATAACGCCATGTAATTACTTTACTTTATTGCTAAACGTTAGCCGTAGTAGTAGAAGTAATATTTGGCGAGACGACTTCATGAAGACACGATGATGGAGATCATGATGATGGAGATCATGGTGTCATGCCGGTGACAAGGATGATCATGGTGCCCCGGAGATGAAGATCAAAGGAGCAAAATGATATTGGCCATATCATGTCACTTTATTTGATTGCATGTGATGTTTATCATGTTTATGCATCTTATTTGCTTAGAACGACAGTAGTAAATAAGATGATCTCTCACTAAAAATTTCAAGAATTGTGTTCCCCCTAACTGTGCACCGTTGCTAAGGATCGTTGTTCCGAAGCACCACGTGATGATCGGGTGTGATAGGCTCTAACGTTCGCATATAACGGGTGTAAGCCAGATTTACACACGCAATACACTTAGGGTTCACTTGACGAGCCTAGCATGTACAGACATGGCCTCGGAACACGAAAGGCCGAAAGGTCGAGCATGAGTCATATAGAAGATACGATCAACATGAAGATGTTCACCGTTGATGACTAGTCCGTCTCACGTGATGATCGGACACGGCTTAGTCGATTCGGATCATGTTTCACTTAGATGACTAGAGAGATGTCTATCTAAGTGGGAGTTCATTAAATTTGATTAGATGAACTTAATTGTCATGAACTTAGTCTAAATTCTTTACAATATGTCTTGTAGATCAAATGGCCCTCGCTCATGCCACCCTCAACTTCAACGCGTTCCTAGAGAAATCCAAGCTGAAAGACGATGGTAGCAACTATACGGATTGGGTCCATAACCTGAGGATCATCCTCATAGCTGCCAAGAAAACTTATGTCCTAGAAGCACCGCTAGGTGACGCTCCCACCCCGGCAAACCAAGATGTTATGAACGCTTGGCAGTCGCGTTGTGATGATTACTCCCTGGTTCAGTGCGGCATGCTCTACAGCTTAGAATCGGGGCTCCAAAAGCGTTTTGAGCACCACGGAGCATATGAGATGTTCCAAGAGCTGAAAATGGTTTTCCAAGCTCATGCCCGAGTTGAGAGATATGACATCTCCAACGGATTCTACAGTTGTAAGATGGAGGATAATAGTTCGGTCAGCGAGCACATACTCAAATTGTCTGGGTTGCACAATCGCTTGTCTCAGTTGGGAATGAATCTCCCAGATGAAGCAGTCGTTGACAGAATCCTTTAGTCGCTCCCACCTAGCTACAAGAGCTTCGTGTTGAATTTCAATATGCAAGGGATGGAGAAGTCCATTCCCGAAGTGTATTCAATGCTGAAATCAGCGGAGATGGAGATCAAGAAAGAGCATCAAGTGTTGATGGTGAATAAAACCACTAAGTTCAAGAAGGGCAAGGGTAAGAAGAACTTCAAGAAGGACGGCAAAGGAGTTGCCGCACCCAGTAAGCCAGTTGCCGGGAAGAAGCCAAAGAATGGACCCAAGCCTGAGACTGAGTGCTTTTATTGCAAGGGAACGGGTCACTGGAAGTGGAACTGCCCCAAATACTTAGCAGATAAGAAGGCCGGCAACGTCAAAGGTATATATGATATACATGTTACTGATGTGTACCTTACCAGTGCTCGTAGTAGCTCCTAGGTATTTGATACCGGTGCAGTTGCTCACATTTGTAACTCAAAGCAGAAGCTGCGGAATAAGCGGAGACTGGCAAAGGATGAGGTGATGATGCGCGTCGGGAATGGTTCCAAGGTCGATGTGATCGCCGTCGGCACGCTACCTCTGCATCTACCCTCGGGATTAGTTTTAAACCTTAATAATTGTTATTTAGTACCAGCTTTGAGCATGAACATTGTATCTGGATCTCGTTTGATGCGAGATGGCTACTCATTTAAATCCGAGAATAATGGTTGTTCTATTTATATGAGAGATATGTTTTACGGCCATGCCCCGCTGGTCAATGGTTTATTCTTGATGAATCTCGAACGTGATGTTACACATATTCATAGTGTTAATACCAAAAGATGTAAAGTTGATAATGATAGTCCCACATACTTGTGGCATTGCCGCCTTGGTCATATTGGTGTCAAACGTATGAAGAAGCTCCATGCATATGGACTTCTAGAGTCTCTTGATTATGAATCATTTGACACGTGCGAACCATGCATCTTGGGCAAGATGACCAAGACTCCGTTCTCCGGAACAATGGAGCGAGCGACCAACTTATTAGAAATCATACATACCGATGTGCGCGGTCCAATGAGTGTTGAAGCTCGCGGAGGCTATCGTTATGTTCTCACCCTCACAGATGACTTGAGTAGATATGGGTATGTCTACTTAATGAAACACAAGTCTGAAACCTTTGAAAAGTTCAAGGAATTTTAGAATGAGGTTGAGAATCAACGTGACAGAAAAATAAAGTTCTTACGATCAGATCGTGGGGTTGAATATTTAAGTCACGAATTTGGCACGCACCTAAGGAACTATGGAACTGTTTCACAATTGACACCGCCCGGAACACCTCAGCATAATGGTGTGTCCAAACGTCAAAATCGTACTCTGTTGGACATTGTGCGATGTATGATGTCTCTCAACGACTTACCGCTATCTTTTTGGGGTTATGCTTTAGAGACTGCCGCATTCACTTTAAACAGGGCTCCGTCTAAATCCGTTGAGACGACACCGTATGAACTTTGGTTTGGCAAGAAACCTAAGCTGTCGTTTCTGAAAGTTTGGGGTTGCGATGCTTATGTCAAGAAACTTCAACCTGAAAAGCTCGAACCCAAATCGGAAAAATGCGTCTTCATAGGATACCCAAAGGAAACGATTGGGTACACCTTCTACCTCAGATCCGAAGGCAAGGTCTTCGTTGCCAAGAATGGATCCTTTCTGGAGAAAGAGTTTCTCTCGATAGAAGTGAGTGGGAGGAAAGTAGAACTTGATGAGGTGACTGTCACCCCTTCCGAACCGGAAAGTAGCGCAGCGCAGGAAATTGTTCGTGAGGTGCCTGCACCGCCTAGGGAGAAAGTTAATGATGATGATCATGAAGATTCAGATCAAGTTACTACTGAACTTCGAAGGTCCACAAGGACACGTTCCGCACCAGAGTGGTATGGGAACCCTGTCATGGAAATCATGTTGTTAGACAACGGTGAACCTTCAAACTATGAAGAAGCGATGGCGGGCCCGGATTCCAACAAATGGTTTGAAGCCATGAAATCCGAGATAGGATCCATGTATCAAAACAAAGTATGGACTTTGGTGGACTTGCCTGATGATCAGCACGCCATAGAAAATAAATGGATATTTAAGAAGAAGACTGACGCGGATGGTAATGTGACCATCTATAAGGCTCAGCTTGTCGCTAAAGGTTATCGACAAGTTCAAGGGATTGACTACGACGAGACTTTCTCTCCCGTAGCGATGCTGAAGTCCGTCCGAATCATGTTAGCAATTGCCGCATTCTATGATTATGAGATATGGCAAATGGACGTCAAAACGGCATTCCTTAATGGCTTCCTCAAGGAAGAGCTGTATATGATGCAGCCGGAAGGTTTTGTCGATCCCGAGAATATTAACAAGGTATGCAAGCTCCAGCGCTCAATCTATGGGCTGGTGCAAGCATCTCGGAGTTGGAATATTCGCTTTAATGATGTGATCAAAGCGTTTGGGTTTATACAGACTTGGGGAGAAGTCTGTATTTACAAGAAATTGAGTGGGAGCTCTGTAGCATTTCTCATATTATATGTGGATGACATACTGCTGATGGGAAATGATATAGAATTCTTGGAGAGCATAAAGGCCTACTTGAATAAGAGTTTTTCAATGAAGGACCTTGGAGAAGCTGCTTACATATTAGGCATCAAGATCTATAGAGATAGATCGAGACGCCTCATTGGTCTTTCACAAAGCACATACCTTGACAAGATATTGAAGAGGTTCAATATGGATCAGTCCAAGAAAGGGTTGTTGCCTGTATTGCAAGGTATGAGATTAAGCTTGGCTCAATCCCCGACCACGGCAGAAGATAGAGAAAAGATGAGTGTCATCCCCTATGCCTCAGCCATAGGTTCTATTACGTATGCCATGCTGTGTACCAGACCTGATGTGAACCTTGCCATTAGTTTGGTAGGGAGGTACCAAAGTGATCCCGGTATGGAACACTGGACAGCGGTCAAGAACATCCTGAAGTACCTGAAAAGGACTAAGGATATGTTTCTCGTTTATGGAGGTGACGAAGAGCTCGTTGTAAAGGGTTACGTCGATGCTAGCTTCGACACAGATCTAGATGACTCCAAGTCACAAACCGGATACGTGTATATTTTGAATGGAGGGGCAGTCAGCTGGTGCAGTTGTAAGTAGAGCGTCGTGGCACATTCTACATGTGAAGCGGAGTACATAGCTGCTTGTGAAGCAGCGCAGGAAGGAGTCTGGATGAAGGAGTTCATCATCGACCTAGGAGTCATTCCAAGCGCGTCAAGCCCGATGACTCTCTTCTGACAAGACTGGAGCTATTGCCATTGCCAAGGAGCCCAGGTTTCACAAGAAGATCAAGCACATCAAGCGTTGTTTCAACTCCATCCGGAATTATGTTCAAGATGGAGACATAGATATTTGTAAAGTGCATACGGATCTGAATGTCACAGATCCGTTGACTAAACCTCTTCCACGAGCAAAACATGATCAACACCAGAACTCTATGGGTGTTCGATTCATCATAATGTAACTAGATTATTGACTCTAGTGCAAGTGGGAGACTGTTGGAAATATGCCCTAGAGGCAATAATAAAATGGTTATTATTATATTTCCTTTTTCATGATAATTGTCTGTTATTCATGCTTGAATTGTATTATACGAAAACAGTGATACATGTGTGAATACATAGACCATAAAGTGTCCCTGGTAAGCCTCTAGTTAGGGGTATTGGCCATGGACTTAAAGATATTTTGGAGGCTCACAAGGGCCCATTTACAGGACAAGGCCATAAGGGTAGCTCGTTGATCAACAGATGGTCACGGTTTCCTGGCCATGGACATTGGATGTCATTGATAACAGGATCACATCATTAGGAGAATGATGTGATGGACAAGACCCAATCCTAAGCCTAGCACAAGATCGTGTAGTTTGTAATGCTAAAGCTTTTCCAATGTCAAGTATCTTTTCCTTAGACCATGAGGTTGTGCAACTCCCAGATACCGTAGGAATACTTTGGGTGTGCCAAACGTCTTAACGTAACTGGGTGGCTATAAAGGTACGCAACGGGTATCTCCGAAAGTGTCTGTTGAGTTGGCACGAACCGAGACTGGGATTTGTCACTCCGTATGACGGAGAGGTATCTCTGGGCCCACTCGGTAAGACATCATCATAATGAGCTCAATGTGACTAAGGAGGTAGTCACGGGATGATGTATTACGGAAGGAGTAAAGAGACTTGCCATGACGAGATTGAACAAGGTATCGGTATACCGACGATCAAATCTCGGGCAAGTATAATACCGATAGACAAAGGGAATTTCATACGGGATTAAGTGAATCCTTGACATCATGGTTCATCCGATGAGATCATCAAGGAACACATAGGAACCAACATGGGTATCCAGATCCTGATGTTGGTTATTGACCGGAGAGTCATCTTGGTCATGTCTACGTGTCTCTCGAACCCGTAGGGTCTACACACTTAAGGTTCGGTGGTTGTAGAGATATATGCACACGGTAACCCGAATGTTGTTCGGAGTCCCGGACGTCACGAGGAGTTCTGGAATGGTCCGGAGGTAAAGAATTATGTCGGTGTACTAAAGTAGGGGTACCTTAGTATCCCGAACTTGTGCACGGGCAGTTGCAGCGTCCCGCGGCAAGGCTTGCCGGGCGACCGCCGAGGTCCTTTACGATTCGTTTGGAGCCATTCAAGAACAAAGTATCCAAGCTAAAGAGACAAGGCCCCGGCAAGAAGAGCTTGCCGGGAAGGCCACTCAAGGCACAAGATCACTCAAGGCACAAGACCCTGGGAAGAGGAGCTTGCCGGGAAGGCCAACCGAGGCATCTCAAGAAACTTGCCGCGACGTGCCACGCGTCCCGGCAAGGCCCGGTGAGCGACAAGCTCCCGGAAGCGACAAGATAGCGACCGTGGCAAGGCGCTTGCCACGGCAAGCTTCCACTCAGTACCCGCGCTCCAGCACACCCACCCACGTGTCGCTCTGGGACCCTTCCAGGCGCACGTGGCGGGAGGCTGTGCAGCCAGGGGTACACGGTGGCAAGCGGCGATGACAAGGCTACCGTCGTGGCGGACGGTGGCGCCCCTAACGGCCACTTTTTGCACTGTTTGGGCGACGGCGACGGGCATTCAATGCCCTTGTCCCCTGCCGTCAGGGTTAGGTATGGAACACTGTTCCAACTACCACACTTTTTACAATTTTACCCTCATCTGCGTTGCCACCTGTCGGTTACCCCTTGAGCCTATAAAAGGAGGCCCATGCGCAACGTAGAGGGGGTTCCGATTCCGGTTAGACACTCGAACGCTCTCACGCTCGGTCTTGCTAGCCGCTGAAGTATACTGTAGCTTCCAGCGCTCCCGAGCCAAGAACTTAATACGAACCAAAGCAGCAGTAGGGTTTTACGCATCCGTGCAGCCCGAACCTGGGTAAACTGCTCGTGAGCTCGCCTCGATCTGCTCTTCGTGCATCCTCCGCCCCCTGCCGTACCGAAAAGGGGCTCCGTCCCCATAGGTGTTCGTGGGCGATCAGTTTCCCAGACATCTTTGGCGCACCAGGTAGGGGGTGCGTCGAGTTTGTGCGAATCTGGTCCGGCCTGCACGTGAGCTAGATCTTCATCACCATCCTCATCAACATGCCGCCGAAGAAGAAGGCTTCGGAGGCAGCTGGTCCGTCCGCGTCGATCCCGCCACCGCCGGAGCCAACGGCTGGTGGGGTAGACGCCGGCGGAAGGACAAACGTCGACGAGGGAACTCACGGTGCCGCCAAGTCCAAGGACAAGGCTGCGCTGCCCATCGGCGGCGTAGCCGGCTCCCACGACGACCGGGCGCACTCCAAGACCTCGGCGTCCGTGCACGCTCCGCGCCCATCTCAGGAGGCGCGGGCCCGGCAGCGTCATGGTACTCACGGTACCATACGTCTGCTGGGCCAAGATCAAGTTGGCGGATCTCGGGATGCTCAAGGCCAGCACGCACACCAACATGCCGGCACGAGCAAGGCACGGTTGCCTGGACGGGATGCTGCTCCTTCTAACACGGTTAGGAGTCCGATCATATCCCGCTCCTCGCACCGTTCGTCACCGCTACCCGCCACTCCAGCAGAAGCTCTGGCACGAGCTCAACTGCTCCTAGACTTCCCTCCAGCGGCAGACAAGGCCGACGACTGGAGGGCCACCATTCAGAGCTTCATCGCCTTCGCCAACGGCGACACTCCGCAGTAGCCAAGTACATCGCGGCCGCGGCAAGTCAGCCAGGCGCGGGCCGACGGTGACAAGACTGGTGGGGGTGCAACCACCATGCACTCTCCGCCCCGAAGGCCAAGATCGCCGACTCACCGGATCAACCTCGACAGCGACTCCACCGCGTCGTCGGGTCCACGAGCTCGTCGCGATCAATGCCAAGTTCTTCAAGATAGACAGCAAGAAGACGCTCGTACCCGCATCGAGCGCCGAAGATAAGCGCGGCATCAATCAGACCAGCGCGCTGGGCCCGCTGTCGACATGCATGCGCCAGGGGGACCAGGCGACTTGCCGTATGCGGTAGGTTGTCCTGCGTTTACTCGTGAGCTGCGGCAAGTCCAGTGGCCCAGCATGAAAAACTTCAAGCCAGACATACCGGAGAAGTACGACGGCAAGACACACCCGTCGGAGTTCCTCAGCATCTACACCATCGCGGTGCAAGCTGCTGGGGGCGGGACGACAAGATCCTTGCCAACTACTTCCCTCTGGTACTCAAACCCAACGTCAGGTCCTGGCTCATGCACTTGCCGGACAACTCCATTTCTTCTTGGGCAGATCTCTGCCATCAGTTTGCCGGCGCCTTTACAGGCGGCCACAAACCCCATGGCCAAGAGAGTGACCTTCACCTGCTCGCCCAGAAGGAAGGAGAGCCCCTGCGCAAGTATATCCAGAGATTCAGCCGCGTACAGCACAACATCCCAGACGTCCACCCTGCCGCGGTCATCAGCGCGTTTCACCAGAACGTGCGTAACCATAGGATGAGGGAGGAGATGGCGATATGCAAGAATAGGGACGTCAGCGAGTTGTACGCCCTGGCCGACAAGTGTGCACGTGCTGAAGAGGGGAGGAAACTCCCCGGAGAGGATGCAGGAGCAGGAGGATCTGACAGTGAGGATGCCGCCCCGGCAAAGAAAAACCGGCGGCGGAACAACAGGAAGAAGAAAAACAAAGAAGTGCTAGTCGTTGAGCAGTCCGGCAAGGAAGGTGGTGCCAAGAAAGCCCAAGTTGGTAGCTCCGGCAAGGAAACTGCTGCATGCACCAACTGCCAGGCTGTGGTGGCCGCCGACAAGCAGGACGGCACCGACAAGCAGTATTGCAAGATCCACCGCACCAAGGGTCACGACCTCCAGAACTGCAAGAGGGTCGAGTACCTTGTTGAGCAACAGAAAGCTGAGTACGAGCGACGCGACAAGGAGAAGGCCCAAGGAGGTGGTGAGGGATCCGGCAAGAAGCGGCCATTCAACGGTCGGGGAGGACGCCGCGGCAAGGCAAAGCAGCGGCAAGGAGACAGACCTCCCCGCGGCCGCGACAAGGATGAAGATGACGACGACGACGAAGACATGGATGATGGTGAGACCAGTGAGCAGGAATTTCAGAAAGCCACAGAGGTTTTGTGCGTTGACGGCGGTGCTTCTCTGCATGCTTCACACCGCCAACTCAAGCAGTGGGTGCGGGAAGTCAATGCGGCAGAACCACCTGTCGAATCGCGCAAACTTCTGAAATGGTCCAGCACGCCTATCATCTTTGACATTGAGGACCACCCTGACCGCACAACTGCGGTCGGGTGCTTGCCGATGTTGGTATCACCAACTATCCGCAACCTCAAGGTCACTAAGATGCTAGTTGACGGCGGGGCCGGCTTGAACCTGATCTCCTCTGCTGTGCTCCACAAACTCCAGATCCCTGACAGCGAGCTCGAAGAGACCGACACGTTCCAAGGAATCAACCCGGGAAGGAGCAAGCCGAAGGGGAAGATCACGCTGCCAGTGACATTTGGTGGCGAGCTGAACTTCAGGACTGAGAGGGTGACTTTTGACGTTGCCGATTTCCCGTTGCCTTACAATTGGATACTTGGCCGTCCAGCACTCGCCAAGTTCATGGCAGCCTCTCACTATGCATACAACATGCTCAAGATGCCAGGCCCGATAAGCGTCATCTTTGTCCCTGGCGACAAGAAGGACGCTCTTATCTGCGCCGACAAGATTTACCGGGACGCAGCAGCCGCAGCAGATCGCAAGACACTTGCCGCTGAAGCTCCCGGGGGGAAGGAGAAGACCAAGTCCGGCAAGAGCTCTGGGGCCCACTCCGGCAAACGCACCTCTTCGGAGTGCTGCGCTGCCGTCGAGGACGCACCATCGAGCTCCACCGGCAAGTGTAAGAAGACGATGGCGGCTCCGCCAGAAACCAAGAAGGTGTCCACCAAGGAGGACGGCACTGGTGGTACTTTCACCATCAGTGCCATGCTTGATCCTAAATAGGAAAGCACGCTCGTTGCTTTCCTGCGGGCGAATGTCGACGTGTTTGCATGGCAACCGTCTGACATCCCCGGTGTTCCCAGGAAAGTAATTGAGCACGAGCTTGCCGTCTGTCCTCACGCGCGGCCTGTCAAGTAGAAAGTTAGGAAACAAGCAGTGGAGCGCCAAGAGTTCATAGCAGAAGAGATCAAGAAGTTGGAAGCAGCAGGCCTTGTCAGAGGAGTGCTCCATCCCACGTGGTTGGCCAATCCTGTAGTCGTGCGCAAGGCAAACGGGAAATGGAGGCTTTGTATCGATTTCACCGATGTGAATAAAGCTTGTCCCAAAGACCCATTTCCCTTGCCGCGCATTGACCAGATTGTTGACTCCATGGCCGGATGTGACATGCTTTCATTTCTTGACGCATACTCAGGATACCATCAGATCTTCATGGCTGAAGAAGATGAGGAGAAGACCACATTCATTACTCCATGTGGCACTTACTGCTTCATATGCATGCCTTTAGGATTGAAGAATGATGGTTCAACATTTGCAAGGGTAGTCCATACAGCTTTTGAGCCACAAATATACAGAAATGTAGAAGCATACATGGATGACACAGTGGTCAAGAGCAAGGACAGGGCTACTCTGATCCAAGATTTAGACGAAACCTTTGCAAATCTGCGCAAGATCCAGCTCAAGCTCAACCCCGAGAAGTGTGTGTTTGGAGTTCCTTCCGGCAAGCTTCTCGGGTTCTTCGTGTCTCAGAGGGGTATTGAAGCCAACCCCGACAAGATCAAGGTCATTGAGCAAATTGAAGCGCCCAAGCGCGTCAAGGATGTACGGAGGCTTGCCGGTTGCATGGCTGCTCTCAGCAGGTTTATCTCTAAGTCTGCTGAGCACGCCCTGCCGTTTTTCAAAATTTTGAAAAAGGCAGGTCCAATGAAATGGACTCCGGAAGCGGAGGTTGCATTGCAAGATTTGAAGAGGTGCCTGTCCTCCACTCCAATACTTGTCGCACCTGAGCCACAAGAGAAGTTGCTGCTGTACCTAGCGGCAACCAATCAAGTGGTTAGTGATGCGTTAGTAGCGGAGAGGGAGGCAGACGATGAGCCAGCGACCGCGGCAAGCACATCCAGCGACAAGCAGGGGGCTTCCCCGACAAACTCTGGTCCCGACAAGGATGGATTTGCGCAGGTGCAAGAGGAGATACGAAAGAAAATGGTGCAGCGCCCAGTTTACTTTGTCAGCTCCCTTCTGCAGGGGGCTAGGTCAAGGTACTATGGTGTGCAGAAGTTGCTTTTCGGCCTCCTCATGGCCTCGAGAAAGCTGCGCCACTACTTCCAAGCGCATGAGATAACAGTTGTCACCCGCTTTCCGCTGAAGAGGATACTGCAGAATCCAGAAGCAACAGGCAGGATTGTTGAGTGGGCACTAGAACTGTGAAGCTTTGGCCTCAAGTTTGAAAGCACTTCAACTATCCAGAGCAGAGCATTGGCGGAATTCATAGCGGAGTGGACGCCGACACCAGATGAAGAAATTCCAGAGACGAGCATCCCCGTCAAGGAAGCAAGCAAAGAGTGGATAATGTACTTTGATGGTGCTTTCTCGCTGCAAGGCGCCGGTGCTGGCGTGCTGCTTGTCGCACCCACCGGAGAGCACCTCAAGTACGTAGTCCAGATGCACTTTCCCATGGAGCAAGCAACAAACAATACTGCAGAGTATGAGGGTTTGCTTGCCGGTCTCAGGATCGCGGCAGACCTTGGGATCAAAAAGCTAATTGTCAGGGGTGACTCGCAGCTTGTCGTCCGCCAAGTGAACAAGAATTACCAGAGTCCGTTGATGGAAGCATACGTTGACGAAGTGAGAAAGCTTGAAGAACACTTTGACGGCCTACAGATGGAGCATGTACCAAGAGCTCAGAACGACATCGCTGACGGCCTGTCAAAGTGCGCCGCACTTAAGTTACCTCTGGAACCAGGGATCTTTGTGCTCAAGCTGACTCAACCATCCGTAACACCATCGACTAGACAGAGCAAGAAGAGGAAGTTGATTTTTGGTGACTATTTTCCGGCAGAGCTTCCCGAAGCCGCCGCCAAGAAGGTCCCCAAGGTCAACGCCAAGAGTGCTGAGGAGCGATCTACTCCGGCAAGCCCCAGGGTTTGTATCGTTGAAGCAGATGCTCCCGACAAGCTTTGCCCCGGCAAGCTTGCCGGGGAACATCAAGCTCCGGCTGAGCCGCAAGGCCTCGCCGTAGGAGCAGGTGTTCCCGCAACAGCAGATATGCCTTTAGTCCTTGCTGTCGAGCCACAGGCTCCAGCATGGGCACAGCAGATTGTCCATTTCCTTCAGACAGGAGAACTTCCCGAAGAGCAAGAAGAAGCAGAAAGAGTAGCCCGGCAGTCAAGTATGTACCAGTTTGTCGACAACACACTGTACAGAAGAAGACTCAACGGTGTGAAATTGAAGTGTATTCCCCGGAGAGATGGACAAAAGCTGTTGGCAGAGATACATGGAGGCATATGTGGTCACCACATTGGCGCCAGAGCACTTGCCGGCAAAGTATTCCGGCAAGGTTTCTTTTGGCCAGAAGCCCTCCACGATGCAACTGCACAAGTAACCAAGTGTGAAGCGTGCCAGTTCCATTCCAAGCAGATACACCAACCAGCTCAAGCTCTCCAGACGATCCCTTTATCCTGGCCATTTTCGATCTGGGGGCTCGACATCCTCGGCCCCTTTCCCCGCGCAGCCGGGGGCTTTGAGTACTTGTACGTTGCAATCGACAAGTTCACAAAGTGGCCAGAAGTGGAACCAGTGAGAAAGGTGACCGCACAGTCAGCAGTCAAGTTCTTCAGGTCGATTGTTTGCCGTTTCGAGATCCCTAACTGGATCATCACCGACAACGGTACGCAATTCACGAGCCGCACCTTCATGCAGCACGTCCAAGACCTTGGCGCCAAGGTCTGCTTCGCTTCTGTTGCTCACCCGAGAAGCAACGGTCAAGTGGAGAGGGCAAATGCTGAAGTATTGCGTGGACTCAAGACCAGAACTTTCGATAGGCTGCACAAGTGCGGAAGAAACTGGATCGAGGAGCTGCCGGTGGCTCTTTGGTCGATCAGGACGGCGCCAAATCGAGCCACTGGACAGACACCTTTCGCTCTAGTCTATGGAGCGGAGGCAGTTCTCCCCACGAAACTCGTTTACGGGTCACCTCGAGTGCTCGCTTATGATGAGCTCGAGCAAGAGCAGCTGCGACAAGATGACGCGCTGCTCCTTGAGGAAGACCATCTTCAGGCTGTTGTACGAGCTGCTCGATACCAGCAAGCTTTGCGCCGCTACCATAGCCGCAAAGTTAACGCCAGAAGTCTCGAGGAAGGCGAACTTGTTCTTCGGCGTGTTTAGTCCGCCAAGAATTCCAACAAGTTGACGCCGAAGTGGGAAGGCCCTTATCGGGTGAAACGAGTCACTAGGCCTGGCGCTGTCCGCCTTGAGACCGAAGATGGCTTTCCGGTGAGCAACTCCTGGAACATTGAGCATCTTCGTAAGTTTTACCCATAAGGCGCGGTTGCCGTGACCCGCTCCGGCAACCACCTTTTGTACAAGTCTTGCCGCTGTTGCATGTAATCCTTTGTACAAAGCCGGGCGTAGACCCCGTGCATCAGTAAAGCTCATGTGCCTCACACATCTTGTCGTTTCATGCTTCTTAGTTTATGCATGTACTATCTGACACTTTGTGCAGCACCTATCCCTGGTAAGCAATAACGAGCCCAAAGGCTCCATATCTGTATTTTCTCTTCTTTCTTTTTCTCAAGGAAGAGAAGGTTCCCTCACGCACAAGTTTGCCGGGGGGGAAGGAGAGAAGATAGTGGTATTGGTATGGACCAGGCGTCGTCCAAGAGAGTTTCGCATTGCCGGGAAGCGAACAACACAAAAGCTAAGTTGCCAAAGTTTGAGCAATCAAATTTTTAAATTTTTAAGTTATCTTCCTTGAACGACCGCACTTTGTATGGAAAACCTGTGCGCGGAGGAACCTACTCGTAGCTAGTCGCGCCCTTACTTTGTTTCGAGTTTGCTCGACGACTTAAGTGCGCTGCGACTAGTGCCGCGCCCTTATCTTGTTTTCGAGCCCGCTCAACAACTTAAGTGAGCTGCAACTAGTTGCGACAAGGTTTCTTGCCGGTAGCAGCACCGCCAGCAGGCTGCTGAAGTTCCGCACTCAGCGCTCGCGGCTAAGGTGCCTACGCTGGCAAGTTCCCTAAAAGCGTAGGGCAAGAACATACAAAGCAAAGGAGTCAAGTAAAGGGAATAACATTGCAATCACTACCCAAAATAGAGTTATATTACAAAATGACTTGTTGCAGCTCTAATAGACTGTTTTTCATAACATGGCTAACAGCGACAAGGAAAAGAAGAAAATGGGCAAGCCTAGTCCGCGCGGTGGCCCTCAACCCTCTTGATGCCGCTCACCTTGTCCACAATAGGTGCGACAAGGGCCTTGAGCGCCTTCATATCGGCGTCCTGCGGCAGGGACCTGAGGACGTTGGTGAGGTTGAGGCCTGGATTGCGGAAGGCCACCTTCATCAGCACCTTTTGAAGGGCTCCCGCGCAAAGCTTGCGCGACTCGTCCGCCAGTTGCTTTGGGATCCTTTCCCGGAGCTGCTGGAGGGCCGTCGCCACGCCTCTGAAGAACAGAGTGAGCTTGGCGCTGGGGTGGAGGTTCTCGTCGCTGGAGTACCCGAGATACTCCGCCCCCAGCTGCGCTAGCTCCTTGTCGATGTCCGCGGCAGCGTTTACAAGACCTTCCGTCCAGTGCTCGATGGTCGCCCTGAAGTTGTTCTGGGTGATGGCGGCGCTCTCCAGCAACGCCTTCGCGGCCCTGGCCTCCTCCTTCAGGGACGCCTCCCGCTCCTTGGCGCCATCCAATGTTTTGGTCAGGGTGGCCAGCTTCAATTCCAGATCGGCGTTGGAATCCTTGGCGGCGGTGAGCTCCTTGCCCTTCTCGGCGAGGCGAACCTGCAGCTCCGAGTGGTTGTGGGCGTCCTTCTCCCGCTCGAGCTTGAGCGCGGCGATCTCTTCGCCTCTTGCCTTTAGGTCGGCCTCCAGCTGCGTCACCTTCGTCTCCAACTCCTTCTTGGCGGTCTCGGCAGCTGTGGCAGCATCCTTCGCCTCCTGGAGGGCCCCGCCAAGCGACTGCTCGCGCGCGGCAAGCTCCTCCTCGTGGCTGTCGAGGTTGACCTTGCGCTGCGCCAGTTCGCCTTCTCGCGTGGATAGACTCTTAGCGGCAAGCCGCTGCTGCTCTTCGATTTCGGCCTTCTCGAGGAAGAAGGCCATCTGCTCTTCGGCCAGCTGCTCCCGCTCCTCTGCCAAGGACCGGAGAGCCGCCTGGTTGAGGGCCCGGAGCTACTCCGCGCGTTTCTCCATATCGACTCCCGCCTTGGCGGACAACGCCTCGCGGGACTCCAGCTTGGCCTGCCGGGCACGGTAAAGCGACAGCAGCTTGCGCAGCAGCCGCTCCTCCTCAGGCTCGCTGCTGCTGCTCGGCGCGTCGACAAGCTTCAGCCCGGCGGAGGCAAGCACCTCTCCGTCAAAGACCTCTCCCTCGACCGGCACCCTGGACATGGACGCCCAGGGGAGCTTGATGAAGACGTCGTCGCCGGCCTTTAAGTAGGCGCCTGACTCGGGCTCGTCGGAGCTGGGGGCTGCGGCGGCGGCGGAGGTCTCGGCGGTCGGTGTAGCGCCTGGCGCTCCTGCGGCTTCAGGGCCGTCAGTGCGATCGCCAGCCCCTTCGCCAGCTGCTGCGACGGCAGCCTTGGCGGCCTCTGCGCCGGCGGGATCGTCTGCACCGACCGTCTCTTCGATGACGGCGGCATCGTCAGCGACAACCTCCGTCTCCATCGGTTCACCAACAGATGGATCTGACAGCCGGAAAAGGTAAATAAGTCAAGCAAATATCCAAAAAGAAGAATCGAAAGAAGAAAAGCCAAGGGAAGCTTGAAGCAAAGGGATTACCTGCGCGGGCCGGTTCCTCGGTGAGGTTCCTTGCCGGGGAGCTCTCCCTCGGCGGCATGGTTGTAACTCCTGCCGGCGGAGGGCCGCTAGTGCTATCCCTCGCCGGAGAACTCGCCCTTGGCGGAGTATTCGCCCTTGGCGGAGAATTCGTCCTTGGCGGAGGACTCTCCCTTGCCGGAGAGCTTCCCCTTGGCGGTGTGGTCGAAGCGCACGACACGTCGGGGGCGGTCTCCTGGCGCTCCTGATGCTGCTGCTCTGCTCCTACACGAATCAATGAACAAGACGTCAGTAAAGAAGAAGCGCCCATGCGCGCCTAACAGCGGAAGATGAACCACACTTACGCTGGGGGCTGTGCTGGGGGGTACTCTGAAGGTCGGTTGCCGGGTCCGGCAAGCTTGTCTCAGGCGCACCCCCTACTGTCGCGGCGGGCTCGTCCTCGATCACGATCACCGGGACCTTGGCCCTCATTGCCGCCCTCTGGGCCAGTGTTCTGAAAAAAAAAGGAACAGGTTCAGAGTGAGGCAAAAGATATACAAGACCAAACAACAAGAATTGAAGAAATACAAAAACAGCAAGATCTTACTCTTCTTCTTCCTCCTCGGAGCTGAGCGCGGAGAAGTCGAAGTCTGGCTCACGCGTCCCGGTGCGAGGAAGCGGAGGAGTGGGCTCCCTTGGCCGCTTGGCGGGAGCAGGGGCGGTGGTCTGAGACGACCCCGCTCCAGCTGCCGCCATGGCGCGGGGAGCGGCAGGGGCAGAAGCGGCGGTCCGGGAAGACCCCGCTCCAATTGCTGCAGACGCGCGAGGCGCTCCTGTAGCGACCTTGCTCGCCGCGGTGGCGCGCGTCGCGCGGCACGGCGGCTGTTGACCTGTCTGCTGCTCCGTGACGTCCCGGGCCTTGCGGAGACCCCTTCTGGGCGGGGCTGGAGGCTCTGCTGGTGGTGGCGAGCTGCCTGAGGAGGAAGAGGAAGAGGAGTCGATCTCCAGCGAGCCGCTCATGTCCTCGGCGGGCCCGCTCGACTCGGCGCCCTGCTCGGCGGGTTCGCTCGGCTCGGCGTCTTGCCCGGCAGGCTCTCCCTCGCCGGCAAGCCCGCCCGCGCCGAGAAACTCCTCTTGCTCGGCAAGGCTTGCCACTTCTGCTGCCTCCGCCTCCTCCGGGGTGAAGCCGAACTCGCCCGTGGCCGCCGCTGGCGCCGCCTCTTCCATCCTGGTGGCGATGTACGCCACCTCTCTGTCGGTGGTGTCGCGGGTGAGGCCCTTCTTCTCGTCGGCGCAGATCGGCGTTTCCTCTAAGTTGTCGAAGAATGCCTGCACAGCTTCCTTAGTGGGCTCTTGCCAAGTTGGGTCGATACCGTGCGAGTCGCACAGCGGCATCATTGCACGGATGCGGCTGAGCGACGAGTTGTTGCACAGCGGAACTACGCCCCTCGGCAACATGAACCATTCGGGATGGTCGGGGTCGTACTTGAACTACTCTTGGAGCATCGCGTTGAGCTCCAGGACAGTGAAGTTATAATTGAGGCCCGGGCGCAGCCTCATGATATCTGCCATGTTCTCGAACTCCCAGGCGGGCCTCTTCCTCTCCTGCAGGGGGGCGATGCGGCGGCGGAGAAAGTCTGCGCCAACTGCGCCTACAGTCAGCCCGGCAAGCCTAAGGCAAAGGATCCGGGCAGTGGCAATCTTCAATCTACTATCCTCCGGGGCCAAGTCGCTCCAGTCGTTGTCGTGTACTACTGGGGCTTGGCGCCGGGCGGTGAATGGCTGCGGGTTCTCCTCTACAATCCAGCACCAATTGGCCCTCCACTCCTCCCACTTGCTGCGAAGCTCTCCCTTTAGGTACGCTTCCTTCTTGTGGGTCCTCGAGATCCAGGAGATCCCGCCGGACAGAGGCTCTCCTCCCTCAACTCGGGGCGTGAAGAAGTGGCGGAAAAAGGCAACATTGGGAAAGACTCCGACAAAGTTTTCACACAGTTGTGCGAAAACGCCCATGGTCAGAACGACGTTTGGGGTGAAGTCAAGGAGATGGAACCCGTAGGTGTTCATGATGTCGCAGAAAAATTCGGAGAAGGGCGGGCAGAGCCCGCAGTAGAAGAACAAGGCGAAGAACGTGTATCCGGTCGGATACATCTTGCAAGCTACGGCTGGGAATACCTTGGTGCGCGGATGCGCCCGCGTCTCCCTCGACCAGAAGAGATAGTATTCCTCCCTCAGCTTCTTCGCGGCAAGCTTGGGGGGGAAGACATCCTTCTTCTTCCGCAGCGCCGCGAGCCGCAGCACCTCAGCCGACTTCGTGGACTTCCCCTTCTCGCCTTTCGGAGCCATGGCGGAAGCAGTGAGGGAGGTCGACGGCGCTGGTGGTGCTGGTGGCGACGGGAGGGGCGGAGTGCTGCTCTCTTTCAAGCTTTGGGAGGAAGGAGAGCGGCGGAGGTTTTTGAGGATTGAAGCAGCAACGGGCGGATGGACGGACTGCCCCTGTTTCCCCTGCTTATAAGGGGGGAGGGGGCGGACGTTCCGCATTTCCGATTAAAGAAACCGCCCACGATCTCTCCCACGACGCCGCAATCGACGCGTGCCGTTAGGGGAGGGCGCGGCGGATACGGAGTAAGATACGGCGTGCCGCAGGCCGCGCGTGCCCGTGCACTGTTTTGGGCCTGGCCCTGTCGGTAAAGTAGGGGTACCTTAGTATCCCGAACTTGTGCACGGGCAGTTGCAGCGTCCCGCGGCAAGGCTTGCCGGGCGACCGCCGAGGTCCTTTATGATTCCTTTGGAGCCATTCAAGAACAAAGTATCCAAGCTAAAGAGACAAGGCCCCAGCAAGAAGAGCTTGCCGGGAAGGCCACTCAAGGCACAATATCACTCAAGGCACAAGACCCTGGCAAGAGGAGCTTGCCGGGAAGGCCAACCGAGGCATCTCAAGAAACTTGCCGCGACGCGCCACGCGTCCCGGCAAGGCCCGGTGAGCGACAAGCTCCCGGAAGCGACAAGATAGCGACCGCGGCAAGGCGCTTGCCGCGGCAAGCTTCCACTCAGTACCCGCGCTCCAGCACACCCACACACGTGTCGCTCTGGGACCCTTCCAGGCGCACGTGGCGGGAGGCTGTGCAGCCAGGGGTAGACGGTGGCAAGCGGCGATGACAAGGCTACCGTCGTGGCAGACGGTGGCGCCCCTGACGGCCACTTTTTGCACTGTTTGGGCGACGGCGACGGGCATTCAATGCCCTTGTCCCCTGCCGTCAGGGTTAGGTATGGAACACTGTTCCAACTACCATGCTTTTTACACTTTTACCCTGATCTGCGTTGCCACCTGTTGGTGACCCCTTGAGCCTATAAAAGGAGGCCCATGCGCAACGTAGAGGGGGTTCCGATTCCGGTTAGACACTCGAACGCTCTCACGCTCGGTCTTGCTAGCCGCTGAAGTATACTGTAGCTTCCAGCGCTCCCGAGCCAAGAACTCAATACGAACCAAAGCAGGAGTAGGGTTTTACGCATCCGTGCGGCCCGAACCTGGGTAAACTGCTCGTGTGCTCGCCTCGATCTGCTCTTCGTGCATCCTCCGCCCCCTGCCGTACCGAAAAGGGGCTCCGTCCCCATAGGTGTTCGTGGGCGATCAGTTTCCCCGACAAATTATATATAGGAAGTCCGTTTTCGGTCATCGGGAGAGTTCCGGGGGTCACCGGTAGTGTACCGGGACTACCGGAAAGGTCCTGGGGGTCCACCGGGTGGGGCCACCCATCCCGGAGGGCCCCATGGGCCGTAGGGGGAGGGGGACCAGCCCATAGTGGGCTTGCGCACCCCCTTGGGCCTCCCCCCTACGCCTAGGGTTGGGAACCCTAGGGGTGGGGGGCGCCCCTTGCCTTGGGGGGCAAGGCTCCCCCTTTGGCCGCTGCCCCCCCCCCCTAGGAGATCCCATATCCTAGGGTCGGCGCCCCCCTGGCCCCTATATATA
>LR738711.1:904568423-904653016 GCA_902687465.1 Secale cereale
TTACACATCTCCCTCCTCCCGCAGGTCCTTGGCGAAGCCCTGCAGTTTTTCCGTTGCATCCACCACCACGCCGTCGTGCTGCTGGATCTCCATCAACCTCTCCTCCCCCCTTGCTGGATCAAGAAGGAGGAGACATCGCTGCACCGTACGTGTGTTGAACGCGGAGGTGCCGTCTGTTCGGTGCTGGGATCATCGGTGATAGGGATCACGACGAGTACGACTCCATCATCCACGTTCTCTTGAACGCTTCCGCTCGTGATCTACAAAGGGTATGTAGATGCACTCCTTTATGCTCGTTGCTAGATGACTCCTTAGATGGATCTTGGTGAAGCGTAGGAAATTTTTTGAATTCTGCTACGTTCCCCAGCATTTGGATGATACCGACGATCTAATCTCGGGCAAGTAACATACTGATGACAAAGGGAACAATGTATGTTGTTATGCAGTTTGACCGATAAAGATCTTCGTAGAATATGTAGGAGCCAATATGAGCATCCAGGTTCCGCTATTGGTTATTGACCGGAGATGTGTCTCGGTCATGTCTATATAGTTCTCGAACCCGTAGGGTCCGCACGCTTAACGTTCGATGACGATTTGTATTATGAGTTATGTGTTTTTGATGACCAAAGATTGTTCGGAGTCCCGTATGAGATCATGGACATGACGAGGAGTCTCGAAATGGTCGATACATAAAGAATGATATAGTTGACGATGTTATTCGGCACCGCATGAGTTCCGAGGGATACCGGATAACTGTCGGAGTGCCGGAGGGTTATCGAAACCCCGAGGGGAACTAATGGGCCTTCATTGGCCTTAGTGGAGAGAGAGGAAGGGCCTCAAGGGGTGCCCCCCCCGCCCGTGGCAAGCCCAAATTGGACTAGGGAGGGGGCATTGCCCCCCTCTTTCCTTCTCCTTCTCTCCCTCTCCTTCCTTCCCCATTTCTTCCTTGGAGAGGAATCCTACTAGGACTAGGAAGTCCTAGTAGGACTCCCTTATTGGCGCACCCCTAGGAACAGCCGGCCTCCTCCTCCTCCTCCTTTATATACGTGGGGGGGGGCACCCTAGAACACACAAGTTGATCTTTTAGCCGTATGCGGTGCCCCCTCCACAGTTTTCCACCTTGGTCATATTATCATAGTGCTTAAGCGAAGCCCTGCGCAGATCACATCATCAATACCGTCAACACGCCTTCGTGCTGCCGGAACTCTCCCTCGTGGCTCTGCTGGATCAAGAGCTCGTGGGACGTCATTGTGCTAAACGTGTGCTAAACACGGAGGTGCCGTATGTTCGGTACTTGGATCGGTTGGATCGTGAAGACATTCGACTACATCAACCGCGTTACTAAACGCTTCCGCTTTCGGTCTACGAGGGTACGTGGACACACTCTCCTCGCTCGTTGCTATGCTTCTCCTAGATAGATCTTGTGTGATCGTAGGATTTTTTTGAAATACTACGTTCCCCAACAGGAGGACCGACGGGAGATGGGAAGGAAGGGCTCCCTAGGAGGACGAGGAACAAACGAGGACGGGGGAGATACAGGAGGAGGGGGCCGAAGAGGGAACATGCCTGGACGCCGGCAAGGTTCGTCGCCACTGCCCGCTCTGCGTTTTCTCCTTATCTGTTCGAGTGTGGGAAACAGGAAAGGGGCGTGAGAGCTGAAGCGGTACGTTTTGCGGGATTTCTCGTTTCAGAGCAATTCGGAGCAATAGACCTCTGTATTGCAGATGGGCACTTCCCATGGGAGTGATTTCAGCCTGAAATTTGGATTCAATACAGACTGCCAATTCAGTGTGCAGACAAACAGGTGAATTGAAAGTTTATCAATACGAAATCCAATTCAAGGGCCCCAATTGAGACATCCAAACGCAGTGTAGAGGAAAATGAAGATAGGACATGATTGAGCAAACATGGTGTCACAATTCACTTTTGATGATGTAGAGCTACTAACTAAACTAGAAGTGCAAGACTTGAAGAGATTGCAATAGGTGAAGCAACAATTCAATAAAGTCTTGGTCAGGGACAAGAAGATCACGAAACTGTGAATGAAGCAGAAGAACAATCAAGCCCAAGAAGGAGAAGAGGAAGGACTATGCGTGAACAAGTCAGCATGCAAACCATTATTAAAGGATCCACAATGGTCGATGAAAATGGAGATGCAAATATCCCAGAGTAAAATTCATTAGTATTGTTCATTATTGTTATTTTAACTAACTTTGCATTACTAATTAATGTCGATTTTTTATGAACAACACATTGAGGATTCTCATCTAGATCCAATGTAGTTCCTTCTAATGTGACAAAAACTATGATCTCTTAGCAGCACACATGAGGTACTAATTTTGTAGTACTGCATGTTTTAATAATTTTGTATATTTCTTTACTTCACCCATCTACAATTCAATACATGTCCCACACATTGTTATTGAAGGAGATGTGCAATTTCCTTCAGAATCAGCATGTTTTCGTGGTCCATAGATCTTCCATTATAGCTTCTAGCGTAACAATAATAAAAACAAAAGGATAAAGGATCCTTGGAGGTAGAGGGATAGACAAGTATGGAAGGAAGATAGTGGCAAATGTAGTTATTGTTTGCACAAGCAACAACATGGGAAGGAGAGGAGCAAGTGCAGGTACTGCCGGCACAAGCAGTAATAAAAGTAGAGGGTTTAAATATCTCTTACTTGGTAGCACAACATTACCATTTATCAAGAAAGTACTGAGATCAATAACACACAGAGTGCACCCCAAGACTAGATCATGTGTATTGTCTAAGTTGTGGTAGTTGTTATATTGATAGTTCATGTGTGTGTGCGCGCGCGCGCGTATCCTGGTATATGTATATATTTCATAGACACTATCATAAGGCAGTTGATGTTGTGTGTGACACTATCATGATATATATATTTCATAGACACTCAGTTCACAACACACAAATTCATATAAAGGTTTTGAAACAATAACATAAATGACCGAATAAGTTCACGTCACATTTGTACATTCATACATTACATCCATAAGTTCTAATACAAATGTTCACATCACATAAGTTCACAATACGTTGATGATACATCCATAAGTTCACATCACATGTTGAAGTTCAAATACAAAATTAGACTAGCACACAATTAACATAATAAATTGTCCTCCTACACGGCCCGCGAGACTGGCCCTACAAATCAATGCCCACCACCATCAAATCCCATGTCTATGTTGTCAATGATCTCACGATAATAGGTGAAACTATTACGACGCGTAGTCTCGTAGTCGTGCACCAGCGACAAGTCAAAAATTATAAGAGTGCGATCAACCAAGCATTCCACATGGATGGTCATGGGATGAACCACCATGCTTTCTTAGTCGTCAAATGAGGCAAAGGCGGTGAGCCGACGAGCTTGGGTCGTTGGAGTTTGATGAGACGCAAACGACATACACCCCGAGAAGCCACCTCATAGAATTAAGGCACCATGTTAGGATTCTTCATCCACACTTCTGCAACGAGGCAACAATGACCGGTAGGCTTGACCAACTTCACGAGATCACCACCGAGTTGGTTCACAAGCTTGTCAACGAACTCCGCCTCCCATGCTTCTTGCAGGAGCCCATCGAAGCTTGTCCTAGTAAAAAATGGAAGCGACGATGCATTGCTGCCTCAAATGGATGATCTCACCACCGCTTTAAGTACATACGAGTACTATATAAGCACGCGAGAGCACTCATCGCTACACCGAAAGCAGTCGAGGAAATCATCCAGAGGAAGGATATCTTGACCATGAAGTCTTCGTGGCAAATATCGAACTGCGACTCCAACGCTGCCTCCCCCTCTGCCAATGACATGGGAGGTCAAGCCCCTTGCACGGCATGAACGACGCACGGCCACACAGCTTGTCCTCCAGCACATACATGCCTCACGTGCGCTCGAGCATGCAATGCCCCACCTCCTACGGCCACTCCGACTCGCCGCGCCACTAGAACTCTTTAGGCCTCGTTCGGTTGAGGTGGATTTTGACGGGGATTGGCAGGGATTAAGGTGGATTTAATCCTCTACAAGTCAAAATCCCCTTCAATCCTCTTCAATCCCTTTGGGAGGAGGATTAACCGAACAAGGCCTTATGGGGAAAAGATGTGTCCTCTCATCTTGGGCCGCCACATATCTAGCCGCCGCCGCGAGTCACTGCCCCCCCTTTCCCTGCCACTGCCGCCGCCGGCACCGGTGGTGGTGGCGGCGCCCGTCCGTCAAAGACGGTGGGGACAGTCGGCGCGTCCCGGCGTGCCTCCCTCGCGCGGGGGAGCGGCGCCAAGTGGGCGGTGCGGGGGATTTTCTCTGGTTGGAGGCGCACGATGAGGACCGTTGGGAGTGGCGGCGAGTGGCCGGGGGCCATCAGAGGCGGATCTGGTGCGAGGCGAACCTCCGGCAGGCGTCGGCGGAGGAGGCGGCGTGGTGGGGCCCTCCTTGCAGCGGTGCGGCAGCGCTCGGCCTAGTGTGGCGTACAAGCGGTTGCCGGCGGTGGCTGCGGAGTGGTGGTGCCCATCGGTTGTGTGCGACGCCGACAAGGTGCCGGAGGCTGCGGGGAGGGAGTTGGAGGCCGTGGCGTGTTCTGGATCTGGGCCTTCCCGATCCGGTTCTCCAGGGCGCAGCCGTGGCATGGTTGGCCGCCTGGTGGTGTGGCTTGCAGACGGGTGAGGCTGGTTGCCGTGGCCTCGAGTGGCCTGGTGTGGTGTGGCTGGTGATGGTGGTTGGAGCAGGAGCTGCTGGTTCTTGGCCTTGGATGGAGGTTGATGATGGATGCGTGTCCTCAGTGCGGGGAGTCGGTGTTCTGCAACTCTTGTGCCTCGATGACGAGGTGCTGCGACGGCGGCGGTGTTACCCATCCTGATCTACTTGGCCTTATTCCGATGCGATGGGCGGGAGGTGCGCGACGGGTTGGATGAAAATCCTGCACAGCTTTGGCCGGTGCTTGCGACGACGGTGCCCGTGGGTGTCGTTCCCCTCCTTGGAGCGCGTTGGTGAGTCGGCATCTTCCCCCTTGCTAGGATTGTCTCCGGGTGAAAGCCTTGGTTAGTATGGGGCGTCTCGGCGGCGTTACTCTGTTGGGAGCATCGTGTATGGAGACATGGTTTCAAGGCTCGGTGGTGTGGTTATCCGGTGCTGGTCGCTGGTCCGGGCAGATCTTCTTAGGCGCTATGTACGCAGCGGCTGGGGTATCAAAGACGATGGCTTTCTCGGGTTCGTCTGAGTCCCGCTACCCATTCGCCGTCTTTCTCTTTGGCAATCATGGATGGTTGGTGCGTCGACAAGGATTGCTCGTTTGTAGTTGTTGTTCTGGTCGAGACGCGGCTAGACGTTCTTTCTAGGACAGGCTATTTCGTGTTGTGTTTGCAAGTGTTGTTGTAAGTGTGCGTGTGGAGTTAACTACACTTGTTGTTCGCAGCAAGTCGTAGTCTCTTGTACTTGATCTTCTGCCTTCTATAAAAATACGGTACGCCAAGGCGTACTCTCGAAAAAAACATATCTCCGGCCATGTCGAGAGACGGAGAGGGGGCTAAGGATTCGGGGGAGGGGAATGCTTCATTTGTGAATTAGGGTTAACAGAATTGAGTTTTTTTACCTCTATGGTCTTGTTGCAAAAGCCCAGCCCCAGCATTACAAAAAGTCCAGATATCGTGCGTGACTCATCAAAATCACTAATTGAGGAGTACTCGTTACAAAGATCACCCCAAACCCCCATATTACGACAAGTGGCGCGCTGCATGTGCGCCACTTGTCGCAACCTGAGCATTTTCCCTTTTTCGTAGATCCGTTTATTCAAAACGTTTTATCTCTTAAACCGTGCGTCCAAATCTCGAACCGTTTTCATAGTTGAATTCCTCGCGTCGAGATCTTCAAAACTAGATCCCATGTTGATAGGTTTTGACGAACTTTTTTTCACGAAAAAACCGGGCGAAAAAACTGAACCGGGCGCACTGGTTTTTTCCCTTTCCGAAAGAGGCACGGCCGTGACTCTCGCAAAAGCACAACCGTGCCTCTCGCTGAAGCAAAACCATGACTCTCGTGAAAGAAAAAGACGCGTTTTTTCCCTTTTCGAAAGAGGCACGGCCGTGACTCTCTCGAAAGCACAACCGTGCCTCTTGCGGAAGCAAAACCGTGACTTTCGCGAAAGAAAAAAAAAACAGAAAACGTGTTTTTTTTCCTTTCCGAGAGGCACGGCCGTGACTCTCGCGAAAGCACAACCGTGCCTCTTGCGGAAGCAAAACCGTGACTCTCGCGAAAAAAAACAGAAAACGTGTTTTTTTTTCCTTTCCGAAAGAGGCATGGCCGTGACTCTCGCGAAAGCACAACCGTGCCTCTCGCGAAAGCAAAACTGTGACTCTCGCGAAAAAAGAAACAGAAAACGCGTTTTTTCCCTTTTCGAGAGGCACGGCCGTGACTCTCACGAAAGCACAACCGTGCCTCTCGCGGAAGCAAAACCGTGACTCTCGCGAAAAAAAACGTGTTTTTTCGCAAAAAAAAAATCCCCCCCAATTTTTTTTCGGCGAAAAGCTAAGAAAAACCGGTGGAAAACCAAAACGTAAAAAAAAACATTCAATAAGCCGAAAACACGTGCGGAAAAATAAAAAAAAATAAAATCCAAAGGGAGCACGACACGTGGCGAATGGCTGAGAGCGCGCAAAGTGACATTGATCGTTGCGAGGCTCCCGAAGGAGCGCTCGTTAACTAGTTGCTCCCGTGACTCACGTGAATCTTTTTTCGCACCAAACACAATGACTTTGGCCCCACGCTGAGTCAGCGGTCCATGTTCGTCCTGTTACGGCTGGAAACAGCAAACTGAGGCCTTCTTTGTTTCTGAGGAATTTTATAGGAATCCTAAATAATATGAATTTTGTAAGAAAAATTCCTTTGATGTCCTTTGGTTGGTAGGAGTAGATTGATATTCATATATATGACAGGAACCAATCCTTCACATTTTTTTCTGCTTATATAGGTTGGAGTTGATGGTGAGTTCACATATGGGACAAACAACCTTCATCAATAAAAAATACACCCTTACCAATATGTGAGATTACCAAACTTCCAAGATACATAAATACACAAATGCATTTTTACTTACATGCGAGGTCTAAAATAAATAAGCAAATACACCACTATTTTCATATGAGACCAACACTTGCATAATGCACAAATAACAAATGCAAAAATATGACCCCAACTCAAAATTATGCTCTTAAGCAATGATATAACTCATTGTATTTTATAGTTTCCTAGCAACGCACGGCTATTATGCTAGTCAAAGAAAAAAAGACGTTAGTCTGGACCCAATAAAACAGTTCATATCATATAAATCAAGTGACATCACTTTCACATAGGAAATGAGATGCATATCATCTCACTTCTCTATAGGGATTGAGATGACATTGAAAGACCCCATGGATCTTGTAGGCTAGATGGATCCCGGTATCCTACCTTCTTGGTGACCGGATGAACTCGATCCAGCTCCGGCCATGGCGTTGTAGGGGCCGGAGATGAGGTCGAGATGGCGGCGGTGGTGGTGCTTCCCGTGAGCACCGCGCTAACCCTAGATCGGTAGGGTTTGTAGGTGGGGTTTGTGGCGACGTCCAACCTCGTGATCCGTGCTCCGACCCCCCACCTCTCTTTATATAGCGCGGGTCACAGGGGCCCAACAACCATAATGGGTTGTGCGCCCCCGATCAGGGCGCGGATCTAAGGGTCCTTGGGCCGTTGGGCCCAAAACAGAGGAGATCAATCCTAACATTCTCCCCCTTGATCTCATCTTTTCTTTTAACCTTATACTTTCTAGTTTATTTGTTTCATCACATATTGGTACATTGAGCATGTTTCATCGTCAGGGCTTAATTGCCGACAGAATCATACAGCTACAACATACGTTCTGTTCAGAAGCAAATTCCGTTTCTTTTGGGCCTATCCAGGAATCATAGGCTTTCCCTTAAACCCATGCCGGCTAAGTGTTCCTTGAACACATTGGGTGGTAAGCCTTTCGTTAGCGGATCCGCAAGCATATCTTTTGTCCTTATATGCTCGAGACTTATAGTGTGATCCTGGATTTTATCCTTCACAACATAATACTTTATCTCTATCGTTTTTGCAGCATTACTCGACTTGTTGTTGTGAGCATAGAATACTGCGGGCTCGTTGTCACAGTACATCTTTAGTGGTTTGTCAATACAATCTACCACTTTCAAGTCGGGTATAAATTTCTTTAGCCATATCGCCTGCCCTGTTGCTTCGAAACATGCTATGAATTCTGCATACATCGTGGATGATGCAACTATTGACTGTTTGGAGCTTTTCCACGAAATAGCTCCCCCAGCGAGAGTGAATACGTATCCGGACGTGGATTTTCTATCATCCCTGTCCCCGCAAAATCTGCGTCTGAATACCCCTTTATCTCTAGGGATTCACACCTCCTGAATGTTAGCATGCATTCCTTTGTGCCTTGCGCATAACGCAATGCTTTCTTTACCATCTTCCAGTGCTCTATGCCTGGATTGGATTGATATCTACCGAGTACACCGGTGATAAAAGCTAAGTCCGGGCGAGTGCACACTTGTGCATACTGTAAGCTTCCAACGGCCGAAGCATATGGTACTCCTTTCATTTGATCGATCTCATACTGATTCTTGGGACATTGGTATTTCCCAAAACTATCGCCCTTGACTATAGGATCAGGTGTGGCTTTACTCGCATGCATATTATACTTTTTAAGAACCTTTTCTAAATATGCTTTCTGCGATAGTCCTAAGACTCCATTTTTCCTATCTCGGTGAATTTCTATGCCCAAAACATATGATGCTTCACCAAGATCTGTTATGTCAAAATTTGAGGATAAAAACTTCTTTGTTTCTTGTAGTAGACTAACATCACTGCTAGCGAGCAGAATATCATCCACATACAAGATTAGGAAAATATATTTCCCATTTTTAAACCTTGCATAAATGCAATTATCCTCAACATTTTCTTTAAATCCAAAACTTTTAATTGTCTCATTAAACTTTAGATACCACTGTCTAGAGGCTTGCTTTAATCCATAAATGGATTTCTTCAGGCGGCATCCCATATCTTCTTTGCCTTCCATGATAAAACCCTTGGGTTGTTTCATGTAGACATTTTCTTTTAAATCTCCGTTGAGAAATGCCGTCTTTACATCCATTTGATGTAACTCTAAATCAAAATGAGCAACTAATGCCATTATGATTCTGAAGGAATCCTTACATGAGACCGGAGAAAATGTCTCATTGTAATCTATCCCTTCTCTTTGTGTAAATCCTTTTGCCACGAGTCGAGCTTTATACTTTTCTATATTCCCTTTAGAGTCATACTTAATTTTGTAGACCCATTTACAGCCTACTGTTTTGGCTCCTTTAGGAATTTCCTCTAAGTCCCAAACATCTTTGGAACTCATCGATTTCATTTCATATTCCATTGCCTTCATCCACTCCGATGAATGAGGGCTTCTCATGGCTTCTTCATATGAGGTGGGATCTTTTTCCATTTGAACCATTTCTGTGTTATAAACTTTAAAGTCAGTAGAAATAGCTGACTTTCTTGGTCTTGTAGACCTTCTAAGAGCCTCAGTTTCTGGCACATTATGTGCCTCAACGTCTGGCACTTCTTCTAAAATTTGCTGTTGCACCTCCCTTTCATGCTCAACAAAGGGTTCAGTCGGCTCCTGATGGACAGGTTCCGGGTCTTCTCCCAAAGTTGTCATGGGTGGAGTTGCAACCGGTAGTGAGAAAAATGGCTCATGAATGATCGGATTAGGTGCAGGCACCCTCTTCTCCTCAAGATCAATTTTCCGAGCTACCAAGCTCCCCCTCATCATGTCGTCCTCTAAGAAGACTGCATGTCTTGTTTCTACAAACTTTGTATATCTGTCTGGACAGTAGAAACGAAAACCTTTTGATCTGTCTGGTAGCCAATGAAGTGGCAACTTACTGTTTTTGGATCTAACTTTGCAATGTTTGGATTAAACATTTTGGCCTCTGCGGGGCACCCCCACACCCTGAAGTGTTGAAGGGAGGGAACTTTTCCTGTCCACAGCTCGTACGGTGTTTTGGGCACCGACTTGCTTGGTACTCTATTGAGAATGTGAATGGCGGTTTTAAGTGCCTCCATCCATAATCCCAATGGCAAGGTGGAGTAACTCATCATGTTGCGCACCATATCCATAAGGGTACGGTTACGCCTTTCAGCTACTCCATTTTGCTGAGGCTCGCCCGGCATTGAATACAGGGCGAGTATGCCAGTCTCCTGCAAGAACTTTGCAAAAGGTCCAGGGACTTGGCCATATGGAGTGTGCCGATCGTAGTACTCTCCCCCCCGGTCGGACCTTACTATCTTTATTCTTTTGTCATGCTGATTTTCAACTCCAGCTTTGAATATTTTAAATTTATCCAACGCTTCTGATCTTTCTTTGATTGGATAAATATAACCATAGCGAGAGTAATCATCTGTGAATGTTATGAACGAGTCATAGCCATCCACACTTTGCACCGGAAAAGGTACACAAATGTCAGTGTGGATGATTTCTAGTGTTGCTGTGCTACGGTTTGCACCCTTTTTGATTTGTTTTACATACTTTCCTTTAATGCAATCTATGCATTGTTCTAAGTCAGAGAACTCTAATGGAGGAAGAATTTCACTTTTAACGAGTATCTCTATTCTCCCCTTGGAAATATGGCCCAAACGACAGTGCCATAATTTCGATGAGTCGTGAGTTCTCTTTCTTTTCTTTTGTTCTTTATTCGACGCGGAAATACGTTCATTCACATTGCATACAGAATAATCTTTTTCACGAAGTGATAATAAATAAAGCTCATCGTGGAGGAAAGCATCACCCACATAAGCATTATTAAACCATATGGCACATTTGCCATGTCCAAAATAACATTCATAATGATCTTTGTCCAAGCAAGAAACACTAATCAAATTCCTATTACATGAAGGAACAAATAAAACATCTCTAAGTAGAAGCTTGAATCCACCGGCTAACTCCAAGGAGATGTCGCCGATAGCTTCAACTTCCGCTTTTATTCCATTTGCTACTTCAATTCCTCTTTGTCTTCTTTGCGTAATCCGGGTCGAATGGAATCCTTGTAAAGAATTAGCAACGTGAACAGTTGCTCCTGAATCAATCCACCAAGTGGATTTAGAAAACTGTGTATAAAGGGATTCATTAACTAAGGAAACAACATCGTTACCTTGCTTTGCCATAATATGCTTCAGCCATTCAGGACAGTCCTTCTTGTAGTGACCAGACTGGTGACAGTGGAGACATGTGTCTTTGTCCACTGCAAAGTGCTTTGGCTGATTCTGACGCTGATAGGGAGCTTTCCCATGAGGCTTTGAGGGAGAACCCTTACTGTTGTCATTGAAATTCTTTTTCTTTTCCTTCACATAGTTGATAGAACCACCATGTGAAGCTTTAAGCCGTTCTTCCTCTTGGACACACATGGCAATGGTCTTTTCAAGATCCCATGTTCCAGGTGACATGTTGTAGTTCACCACAAATGTCTCAAATTCCTTTGGCAAAGAAACCATGACCAGGTGGACCAGGAGAGTTGGTTTTATCTCCAGATCCTCATCCATGGGCTTGAGCTTCGCTGCCATATTGCTCATCCTAAGGATGTGCTCCCTTATGTCATGATTACCCCCAGTGTAGTGCTGTGAAACCAGTTGCTTCAACAGCTGGGTGGCATATGTCTTTGAAGAACCAGTAAACTGGTTCTTTATCTTTGTCAGCAGCTCTCCAACAGCTGTGCACTCTGCAATTGAGCCCACGATTGCGTTCTCAATTGTGTTCTTTACAAAAGCCATGCACTTTTTATTCGCATTAACCCACTTTTGATTGTCTATGGAATATGACAATTCCAGAGGGGCATAATCCCTCTTCTTTCTTGCCCATGCAGCGTCATCATCAGTAGTTTCTCTTACTGGTTCTGTAGGTCTGACTGGTTGTGCTTGTTCCACAACCCAGTCAACATCGGCATAGATAAATGCCATGTCCACTTTCTTCCTCCACTCAGTGTAGTTGTCACCTGTGAGTGTCGGAACATCTTTTAAGCAACTCATGAGGAGGTACCCTCCTGAAATCACAATGAAGTGATGTCAATATAACAATTATATGTATGAATCTAACGTTGGTTAAATTAAACACATAATTGTCTAAGCATTTAAAAAACTATATTACCGTTGGGCAAATATAAGAATTAAATGCATCTTTAATTTTTCAATAATGAAATACGGTCATGCTATTTACAACGTTGGTTATATATAATAACATAATCATATTCATAAAACATGCTCTTAAAGAAAATACAGTACTTTTATTTTTCTGTGTTAAAAAAGAGCACTATTACTTTTTACGCAGCGGAAAACACGAATAAAAATTCGTGAACTTTTTAGAAAAATAATTTGCCTTTTCTTTCTTTTTCTGTCTTTGAATAAAACTGCATAAAAGGAAATAACAGAAAAAGAAAAATTGCAACAGCACAGCCGGCCCAGCGCCCGCGGCGGCTGGAGCCAAGCTGGCGCGCCAGCCCAACGCGGCTGCGGCCTCGGCCCAGCTGGGCACGGCCCGGCGCGCGCGCGCCCGCAGCGCCCGCTGCTAGCCGGCTCAGGCGGCTGGCCCGCCCACTGGCGGCCTGCCTATCTGGCACTTTCGGCCCAACTGACCCAGCAGGGATTAGGTTTTCGATCGGAGCCGTCCGTCGCGATCCGACGGTCCAGCGCCGATCTCGCCCGAACAAAACCGGAGCGAGCGAGGAGTCGTTCGAAACCCTCGTCACTTCTCTCTTCCCCCGGCGCCGCTCGCTTTCTCTCGCTGCTCCTCTCTCGCCCGTACGGCGGGGCAGCAGGGAAGCACCCCGGCCGGCTGGCCCGGCCGCCGGCGACGGCGGCGAAGGCCACCGCGCCGCTCACCTTCTCTCTTTCCCCCGAGCGCGCCGCCCGTTCGTCCCCCCGACTCTCTCTGTCCCGATCTCTCTCCCGTCGGGGCCTATTCTCTTATGTCCCGACGGCGGGAGGAAGAGGGATTCATCCCCCGGCCGGCCGCCCCGGCCGCCGGCGGCGAGAGCCACCGCGGGTCCTCTCTCTTCCCCCTTTCCTCCCTCTCCACTCTGTTCTTCCACTGATAGAGAGAGAGAGAAACACTAGATCGAGGCGAGGCGACCTCTGCGGCACCATTGCCTCCCCTTCGCCGGTGGTGCGTTTCCCTTAGCGGAAGCGCGCCGCCGTCGAACGGCGTGGCCGCGGTGCCCCCCTTCCCCTTGCTGTTTTTTTTGTCTGTTTACTTTTCCTTTTGCGAAAAGCTTGAAGCTCCCGGTGGTTCTTCGTCCCGAATCCTCGGCTTGCCGATGCGATTCGGGATCGAGAGGAATGGCGCGGCCGTGCGGCGGCGCGACTTTTTCCGTGTATAGGATTTGTTCTTTGCCCTTCTAGGGTTCTTGGGGAGGGTATTCTTTTCTGTTTTGCCTTTGTACCGAAAACGTCAAGCCTAGATGGCTCTGAAACCAATGAAAGACCCCATGGATCTTGTAGGCTAGATGGATCCCGGTATCCTACCTTCTTGGTGACCGGATGAACTCGATCCAGCTCCGGCCATGGCGTTGTAGGGGCCGGAGATGAGGTCGAGATGGCGGCGGTGGTGGTGCTTCCCGTGAGCACCGCGCTAACCCTAAATCGGTAGGGTTTGTAGGTGGGGTTTGTGACGACGTCCAACCTCGTGATCCGTGCTCCGACCCCCCACCTCTCTTTATATAGCGCGGGTCACAGTGGCCCAACAACCATAATGGGTTGTGCGCCCCCGATCAGGGCGCGGATCTAAAGGTCCTTGGGCCGTTGGGGCCAAAACAGAGGAGATCAATCCTAACAGCCATCCCACTTCTGATGATGTTTCTAGTCCTATCTAGCCATGAATGTTTGGCTCATAAAATGGAACAAAGCAAGGGACCGATTCATGACATTTTGAAAGAAGAGTGACCATCTCATAAGAGTTATATTAGTTACAATGCGTTTATCTCCATATTAAAGTGATCGACAAATACAAGTTGAGAGCGAAAATGATTCGGAAATCCTTGGACTCTACTCCTTGTATCCCTTGTGCTGCACATGACACATACATTCGTGATTCGACAATACTCCTAGATATAGTCATTAGACTCATTACGTCAACAATTTCAGAGTTAGTTTCTCCAATATCCTATACTACCTGCAGGCATCCTCCTGCCATTGTGTGTCATAACTTCATCAGACAGACTAAGAAGACCGGAATTCTTCAGTAGTAGAAAGAAAAACGAAAACAGCTAGTAGATGAAAATGCAGTTCGTGTGAGCTCAGCAGCGCGCCCGCACCAGCCTGCCGGCGGGCGGCGGAGCGAGCCACAGGGTGCAGCGCGGGTACACCCAGTACTTGTACGGCAGCCACCGCCCGAAGTTGAGCTGCGTGTGGAACTTCCCGACGATCTTGAGTTTCACGGGCCCGCCCGCCACCGTCCCGTTCCGCCACGCAATGGCGTCCTCCCGCGACAGGGGCGCCTCGCTGACGACGAAGTCCACGCTCCGGAGCACGTAGGTGCGGGGATCCTCGGAGAGCGGCGCCGGCAGCACCGTCGTCGTGCCGATCATGTGGCCCTGGAAGTACAGGTCCAGCTGCATGTACCAGAGAACCATGTTCACCTTGGTGTTGGGGCTCGAGATAGCGGCCAGCACGGTCAGGTCGGCGTTGAGCGCGAGGCCGCGGGCCGGGCCGCCGGGGACGGTCAGCTCGTCCACGTACCCAGCGTTCAGGGACGCGTCGGACACCCAGAGCTTCGGGGGCTGCGGGCGGTAGTAGAGGTACACGGAGAGCACGGCCACGCCGACGACGACCACCGCCAGCCAGAACAGGATGCAGCAGAGGGTGAAGCAGAAGGCCGGCAGCTGCCTGCGCTTCTCCCTGCCGCGGTCCGGCGAGAGGAAGCCCGGGGAGCCTGCCGGAGTCCTCCTCGGCGTCCGCGGATGGCGGGGACGTCCCGGCGGCGTGTGCGACGTCGACCCCTGGTGATCATGGTGCTGGTGCTGCTGCGGGCTCCCGTTGCCCGGCACCGGCGCGCCCGCGGGGTAAGGCCCGCCGCCGTCGTCTTGCTTGATCGTGGTGACGCGCTCGACCCTGGTGGTGTTGGTCCTGTAGCCGCCGTTGCCGGTCGGGCGCGGGCCCATCGGCGGCGCCTGGACCGGCCCCGGGATCCTCATCCTCTGATCTCCCGGGACGCGCTCGTACGGGTACCGCGGCTCGTCGACCGCCACCGGCGGCAGCGGCTGAGGCGGCGGGCGGCCCCGCCTCTGCCACGGCGCCATGTAGTAGGGCCTGCCGCCGCCGGGCGGCTGCGTCGGCTCGTCGACTTCCTGGATTTCGCCGTGGCTCGGCCCGCCGGGGAAGCGCTCGTCGCCAGGATGATGCTGCATCGACGCCTTGCTCGCGCCGGGCTGGCGGTAGGAGACGTACTCATTGGGCCCACGCCTCGGGTGAGCCGCCATCGCCGCCCTGCTGCTCACGGCAGCATCGTCGCGCAGCGCCGCCGCCACGGCCGCCGCTGCCGCCGCCGCCTCCGCCTCCCTCTGCGCGGTCGCACCGTGGTGGCGAGCCGACCGAGGCGCCGCGCGGCCACGGCTCGGCGGCCGCTCGCCGCCCGCCTCCACCGGCCTCTTGCTCATGGGGCCGGCAACGGGAGAAGCACCAGCTAGCTACAAGCCTGGAAGGTGGAAGCGATCGGCAGCAATGGCCAATGGCTCAACGCGACGTGGCACTGCAGAGTGGGGGCGGGCCGGGGTTAAGTAACCGGGGCAAGCAACGTGGCCATGGCACAGCACCGGCAGGCGCTCGGGAGAAGAGGAGGAGGACGGGGGGAGAATTTTGGAGGGAAAGGGGGCAAGGAAGGTATCGTTTCATCTGTACTGTAACCGTTGCGCGCAAGCAACTTAGCCATGGCACGGAACACTGGCAGCTAGCCGCACGGCGACTGGCAGAGGGAATTTCCGGTTGCCGTGGCCTGTTGGTTCCTGGGGACATCTCCCTGGAATCTCACCATTCATTACCCTCCCGATCTCCCCCTCTGCTATCACTATTCTTACTTTCCCTCCTATATTCTGTCACACCGGAGTACATTTTATCAATTCGTATTTGATTGCTGCCGTCCTATACTTCTGACTCTGTACCTGTATCCTTCGCTTTTGGCTTCAACTCGCTGTACCCACATCGCATTAATACTTCGGCACTCCGGTGCTTTACGAAGATTACTGAACCTAAAATCCTTTTTTTAATATAAACTTCTTCTCCACTGAACCTAAAATCCTTGTTTCCTGTACTGGACAGTCATCTGTTCCTACACTAAACATTACCGAACTTATCATCTTAAATTTACTTATTTTACTTCCAGTAATCTTCAGACAACTTCTCTCTGCACGGCCAACATTTTGTTTAATAAAATGCTGCCTGTTCAGTGAAGGATTATGTAATCTTTTCATTGTTCTCCAATCATGGTAACGTGCTCTATGTACGTTCATTCCTTTTATTGTTGATCAAATAGAGTTGTTATTCATAGCGACGAACTACTTACCTTAGTTTATTTTATTCCGGATTAAAAAATCATGTAGAACGTCGGTTTACAATTTTCATTGCAAATACCCTTTGTTTCTCGGATTTATATATGCCTGATATGGGAAAAAAGTAATTGCGAAAAAATTCAAAAGTTTCTAAAAAATTTCTTGAAATAAACTTGATCTTATTTTCTACCCATATAAAAAGTTTTGAGAAGGAAAAATTGACATCAACTTCAGGGCAAAACAACAATATTTCAAAGACAAAAATGTGAATAGTAACTTTTATATAGTGTTGTTATTATTATTATTTTTCCCAACAAAAAATACCATGAAATCTATTCCCTGCCCAAACTTTTTATACGAGTACAACAGAAGGTCAAGTTTATTTCAAAAACAAAATTAATATTTTTCACTTGTTGGTAATTACTATTTTTATATAGGGTGTATATATGCACCTGGCATGATAAAAATAGTATCACAAAAGTCAAAAAAATCTGAATTTTTGTTTGAAAATAAACATGACCTCCTTTTGTAGTTGTACAAAAGTTTGACGAAGGAAAAACTCCCATTGATTTCTGGGTGAAGAAATAAAAAATTCGAGAAGAAAAGTATGAATAGTAACTTCTATATAGTGCTGATTTTGTTTTTTTTTGCCAACAAGTCAATGGGAGTTTTTATTTTGCCAAACTTTTTATGCAACTATTGTATAAAAGAAAGTCAAATGTATTTTAAAAAAATCAATTTTGTTACTCCTTTGTATTCATAATTTTGTTTTTTCGCCTACAAGTATATGGGATTTTTTTGTTCCTTCAAACTTTCTAAACAACTTCTGAAGAAAAAAAATTATTTTTGAAAAAGTTTCAGAAGTTTTTGACTCAAAGCGTGGAACCGACGCTTATCCCATTGTTAGAGACCGAAGCAAAATGAAGCCTCCTCAGCGCTTTGGATTTTCAGCCGTCGGATCGGAATCTCATCGCGACACAGACCGTCGGATCTCGATCCAAATCGATGTGGGTCGTTGGATATTTACCCGATCAACCTCGGCCATCGGATAAAATTTCAATGGCAACAGAATGTAATATCCATGCCCCCACCGGGGTATTTTGGTCATTTCGCGTCGGGGGGGAGGGGGGTATAAAAAAGGACCGTTGTCGTGGGATGACCTAGCCGCATCTCCCTCCCGCACTCGCGCCTCCCCCGCGCCCAGCTCCTCTCGCCTGGCCACCTTCTCCTCTCCCCTCCCGCGCGCCTCCTCTCCTCTCCCCTCCCACTCCGCTCGCTCCCCGCGCCCCCTGCTCCTCCGCCGCCACGCCATCGCACGCTGCACCTCCCGCCCCCCCGAGCGCCACGGCCAGAGCCCGGAGAATCCTCGCCGCGCCACCGCTCGCCGTCCCGCTCCCAGGAGGTTCCCTTGGCCCGCTTGCTCGGCGCCTCGGCGGAAATCCTGCCCACTAGCGTGTAGGAGGCAGCAGGGGGAGGTCGGAGGGGCTCACCGTCAAGCCATAGTGGCGGATCTGTCCTCAAGCCACAGCCGCGGACGCCGAGGTCGTTGACGCCGGGCAGGGGGGTCACGGGGCACGTCTTGGCCTTGTTCCCGACGCTGACAACCTCAATCTCCAACCCTAAGGTGAATCCCCTTCCAGACTCCCAATATGAAATTCAGTCGTTGACCTACACATTTGTAGCTCCTGTTTGGATTTAGAGAGATAAGATTCATTTCACTATGTGTTCGTCCTGATCTGATTCATTTCACTAGTGAGAAGGATGGCGGCTCAGATAAGGAGTTGCAGATAGTCGCGGAGGAAGGCAAGGTATTGGCTTCCTTGCATTTTGATATCTGGAATTGCAATTTGATTTTGTCGAAAAAGGTAGAAGCACTACTTCCTTATTATATTGCAAGGCCTTTTTTGGTAGAGATATGACACAATCGACTTGCAAAGTGATTTGGAGAGCACACCGTAATCTGAATTTGGTGATAAGCATAACTGAATTTATTGCAAGTTGTTCAAGATGCGTTATTCAACTTGTCTAGGAATATAGTATGTGGTTTTTTAGTTGACATCAAATTTGACAAATACATTTCAGAGTTTAGGAGCTTCTTTTGTGGAACCTATGCTACTTCTTTGTGGAACCTGCAGAATCATATTTTCATTATTGGTTATTATGCTTTTGCAGGTAGCATGGAGGGACTTCCCTCACTCGCGCCATTTATGCTCTAATATGCCCTTCGGCGCTACCCCCCACGAGAAGCATTGTGGCATGGTGAGTTATGAACATTTCCACTCCGTGGTGCTGCTGGCAATGCAATACAATGATTATATTAAGAAGAATAGAGTAGAGAGTTTATATGTTTTAATAGCATTTCATTGCCTTTTTTCCAAATGCAGTGCTACTGTTTTGTGTGCGACGCCCCAGCTCCATGCAGTTATTGTGGTAAGGGTCTCTCGGTTGGCGATCTTTGTCATGCCACGGATAAGGAAACCAAATGGAAAATGTTGAGGGAGGCATTCAGGTGCAAAAACCTTCCAGCGTCTTATCCAGAAACAGAAACTGATGTGTACCCAACAATGACGCCACTCGGCCGCCTTATTTTTGACAATCAAATTCCTCTTCAGAATGTTGTGACCCAAAACCAACACACACACACTTCAGTCAGAGCCTCACTGAGTGTAGCACCAACTATCAATGCGACAAGAGAGGAAGGTGGCTGGCGCGTAAAGGCGGAAAAGGGAGAGTTCCTGCGCCTCTTAGGCCTCCACAAAATCGTCATCGTCGTCGGGGATTCGGGAGGTGGCACGGCTACTCAGGTGAGCCTCTACGTGTACCCTCCGTGTACGTATTTTGTGCTATTGGAGTATTGGGGAATACGTTTATTTGCCCCAGTTCACGAGATTCTCGAAAAATTGGCAGATTGTGATCCTAAATGCCCCTGCTGCAATTGCTTTATTACTATGCTTTTAGTGGTATAATTTATGAACTGCAAAGAGTGCCAATTAAGCCTGAATAAAATCATGGAAATTATTTATTCTTGGACTTTTGTGAACCACGACAAAATTTGCATGCTTATGAATTATGATTTCGACCTCCAGTTTGCCCTGTCTAAATCTATGATCTGAGAAGTGTTAGAACTGGGGCTACTTAATTAGACGGGTGTTTCTGTTGGGAAATGTAGTATTTCAAAAAAAATCCTACGATCACGCAAGATCTATCTACTAGATGCATAGCAACAAGAGGGGAGAGTGTGTCTACGTACCCTCGTAGACCGGGAGCGGAAGCGTCTAGTGAGGCGGTTGATGTAGTCGAACTTCTTCGCGATCCAATCGATCAAGCACCGAACGTACGGAGCCTCCGCGTTCAGCACACGTTCAGCTTGATGACGTCCCATGAGCTCTTGATCCAGTAGAGCCTCACGGGAGAGTTTCGTCAGCACAACGGCGTGGTGACGGAGATGATGAAGCTACCGGCGCAGGGGCTTCGCCTAAGCACTTCAACGGTATGACCGAGGTGTGTTTCTGTGGAGAGGGGCACCGCACACGGTTGGGAGAGATCAACTGATCAACTTGTGTGTCTATGGGGTGCCTCTACCCCCGTATATAAAGGAGTGGAGGAGGGGGAGGGCCGGCCCTCTCTATGGCGCGCCCTAGGGGAGTCCTACTCCCATCGGGAGTAGGATTCCCCCTTTCCTAGTAGAACTAGGAGCCTTCCAAGTAGTAGAATTAGGAGAGAAGGAAGGAGGTGGCGCAGCCCCTCCCCCCTAGTCCAATTCGGGCTAAGCCATGGGGGGGCGCAGCCTCCTCTCTCTCTTTCCCCTAAATCCCAATAAGCCCCATATACTCCTCGCAAATTCCCGTAACTCTTCGGTACTCCGAAAAATACCCGAATCACTCGGAACCTTTCCGATGTCCGAATATAGTCGTCCAATATATCGATCTTTACGTCTCGACCATTTCGAGACTCTTCGTCATGTCCCCGATCTCATCTGGGACTCCGAACTACCTTCGGTACATGAAAACACATAAACTCATAATACCGATCGTCATCAAACGTTAAGCGTGCGAACCCTACGGGTTCGAGAACTATGTAGACATGATCGAGACTCATCTTTGGTCAATAACCAATAGCGGAACCTGGATGCTCATATTGGCTCCTACATATTCTACGAAGATCTTTATCGGTCAAAATGCATAACAACATACGTTGTTCCCTTTGTCATCGGTATGTTACTTGCCCGAGATTCGATCATCGGTATCTTAATACCAATTCAATCTCGTTACCGGCAAGTCTCTTTACTCGTTCTGTAATACGTCATCTCGTGACTAACTCATTAGTCATTTGCTTGCAAGGCTTATTATGATGTGTATTACCGAGAGGGCCCAGAGATACCTCTCTAACATTCGGAGTGACAAATCCTATTCTTGATCTATGCCAACACCACGAACACTTTCGGAGACACATGTAGAGCATCTTTATAATCACCCAGTTCAATGTTCAGGATATCGCTTATCGTTATCGTCTCGGTCACCTGGGGATTAGAGATTAATCAGAAATCGACGGATTAATCGATTTTATCGGTCGACTATTAATCGGCCATTTTTTTCAAATCCCAGGTTCCCAACACTAAAATATGCTATATTCAACACCATAACAATATTGGACAGAAGTGTTACCTTGAATCATAGCCTTTGAATCCTGCTATAACGTCAAACAAAATAGAAAAACATTACATATTGCGTGACAAGGTCCATAAAACACAAATAAACATAGTTCTTGCAAACATAGTGCTACGAATAGGCCCAATTTATTGGTAGATTCTCGATAAATCGCTTGTCATAGCGAAAAATCGGCCCAAATGATAAATGATGAAGATAATGCATAATCTTATCGGCATACTAGGGACACTCTGTTTTGTCTATGTATTCACACATGTACTAAGTTTCCATTTAATACAATTCTAGCATGAATAATAAACATTTATCATGATATAAGGAAATAAATAATTACTTTATTATTGCCTCTAGGGCATATTTCCTTCAGTTTCTTGTCAAACATGCTCAGAAATAGAGATGGGGAGGAAAATGCATATGATGCCTTTCTGCTCATTTTTTTTATTCAAACATAATGAGATGTCCTAGGGCTTAGCTATCTACAGCTAATTAAGGAATTTATTTGTGTTATGTGCCTAGGTCCCTCAGATTGTTCTGCAGACATGGAATGGCAGGGTACGTGTATTGTCGCTCTGTCTCAGTCTGAGGCTGTCAACATGTAGATCGATGGCAGTGCTGTCGGGGTTTTGGTGCGACATATGCCAACGGGTGGCTTATCATGCATGGGGCAATAGAGCGTCTCCGGGCCCTGGAAGCGGGATAAGGCGGAACTTAGGATGCCTACGAATCTTACCCAGGTTTGGGGCTCTCCGTGGAGGTAACACCCCTAGTCCTGCTCTACGGGGACTCCGCGTCATGACTAATGTCACTAGGGTAGCTACTAGGTTGCTCCTTGAGCTGTGTCGTCTAGAGGAGGAAGAAGAGCAAGGCTAGCTCACTACCTTCGCTCTAAAGAATCGGGATGATCGCTAGGGTTTCTCCCTATTTCTCTCTATGTGTCTCTCTTCTCTCCAGAGTTCAACTAACCAACCCCACCACATGGAGGACCCTGGGGGTTTATATAGGCCTACCCCCCAGGGGTACAATAGTAATCCAGGCGGAATGGCCCCCAGCTGTCAGCGTCTTCGGGTGCCGGCCTTTCCGCCTGTCTGCTGGGGCCCGCCTTCTGCAGGCCCATGTGATTGCCTTCCACTGTAGGCGTGCTTCTGCTGACGGCGGCATCGTCAGGAGGGAAGTGGCTACAGTGCCGTCGTCTCGTGCCATACACTGCTACCACGTCCTGTCTTGTCATCTTGATGAGGTTCGGACTCCTAGGGTACGGTGAGCCGCCTGCTACCATGCGGGCCGCCTCCCCTGGACGCCTGCCAGGGGCTGCTTGTTTCTGACTCACCCACTGGCTGGTGGGGCCGGCCGCCTGCTGGCCCACCGTATGTGGGTAGTGGGATCGTGGCATCCTCTGATCGAAGCTTGGTCACTGGCAGCGTGGCTACAGCGATATGCCGCTTAAGAGGCGTCCATAAGGTACACATTCACTGTAGCCACACCCTTGTAGATTCTCTAAGGACATGCTCAACTGTAGCCATGCCTCAGCTGTGTTGTGGTCCCCCAGCACGCATCCCGAGGGGGAGGCGTAGGACCGTCTGCTAGCTGCTGGCTATGGGGCTGCCGCCTGTTTAAGCCCCTGCCGCCTGCTGGCAGCCGGCTCCTGGGGTAAACTATCCCAGGAGGCGGGACGATGAGCAGACGGCTGGGGGATAACAGGCGGCCCCCAATTGTCTTGAAATACCACGAGTGGTCGATGAGGACACCCGTGGTCAATATCTCCGACAGTAGTTCCCGAAGCTGGTGGAACTCTGCGGTTTGCGATTGGGGTTGCGGGGTTCCAGTAGCTTCCCTCCCCAAGTAGGATTGGCTTCCTTCGTCCATCTTCTGAAAAGAGCCGTCTGCTGGCAGCCGGACCTCTGCAAAGGGGCTGGCTCCTGGCAGCCAGACCTCCGTCTTCAAATCTTCGGGGAGAAGATACCGTCTAGTCAGCAGGCTGCTACGCAGGTCTGCCGACCGTTGGCGACTCTCCATGCGTCGTCGCCCCGTCGCGTCAGCCTGCCAGCCCACGCGCGCGACGGGACGTAGCAGTGGGCTGGGGCCCGCCACTACGGGGCCTTGGTCCACGCGTGGATCCAATGTGGCAGGGGCAATCGACTGCCCTCCCCCACGCGCAGTTAATGCGCGCGGATTAGGCGCGCAAAAGGTGAGGATCGTGCGGAGCGTGGAGCGGTTAATCCCACGCCCCGCCCCCTCGGCTTCGCCGTCCCGAGCCTATAAGTAGGCCGGGGAGAGGGGTTAGCGCCGTTCTCGCGCCCGCCCCGCTCCATTCCTCTTCTTCTTCCTCGCTCCCTCTCGCACTTCTCGCCACTTCCGCTCGCAGCGCCCCGCCGCAGCGAGCCACCACCTCGAGCCATGGCCACCACAGCGCCGGTCCGCCATTCCGGCGAATGGGACGGCAGAGACGTCATCGAAGAGCACATGCACTACCTCCGCCGAGCGCGGAAGCTGTCCCCCGCCGACAAGGTCGCTCTGCGCCTAGCGCCGACGGCGGAGATCAGACCGGCGCCGCGGTTCGGCGAGCGGGTCATCTTCCGCTCACACTTCCCATGCGGCTTCGGCCTTCCCGCCAGCGGCTTTCTCCGATCTTTCCTTGAATTCTTCAACATCTAACCCCACCACCTCACGCCGAATACGATGGTGACACTGTCCTCCTGTGTCGTCATGTGCGAGGCGTACCTCGGCATTCTTCCCACGATGGAGTTGTGGACTGAGCTTTTCTACATGAAGCTCGGTACTGCGGTCCAGAGCATGGCCGCCCAGTGCGGGAGATGCATTGCGGTGAAGTGCGGCGGGGCCAAGAACTATTTCCCGGCGCCTCAGCTCGTGGCGTCGATGAAGTTGTGGCAGAAGACGTACTTCTACGTATCCAACGTCGATTTCGCTCAAGATTTCATCGGCCTGCCGAGCCCCGTGACTCCTGGAAGACCCGGCCCACCACCCTCACAGAAGGTGCTTCCATCGCCGTGCGGCGCCTCCAGGAGCTGAGGGACAATGAAGGCCTGGTGTTTGCGGACCTCCTGCTCACATTTGCAGTGCGCCGGGTGCTGCCGCTGTAGGCCCACCCACACATAATCTGTGATATGAGCGGGCACCGGGACCCAAGCCGGACGTGCACCAAGCTGATGCCATACAAGGAGGTGGCATACTTGGTGAATTCGGTGTCCAACTGCAAGCTCTCTGACTCCGGCTGGGTCTTTGGCAAGCCGCCGTACAGCCGCAGCAACCAGCCGCCTGCGGTGAGCTCTCTTCTTTCATTATTCTTCTTTCTTCTCTTTCCGTCTGTCTCAGCCGTCTGATCCTGGTGCCGTCTGCAGATCTTCCCCGGCCAGCCGGCGCCGGGCTCTGGCCAGCTGGGCTGCCCTCTGGAACCAGACCGCTCCCAAAGCAACACGAGCGACCCCGATCTTGGGGCCGCCGCCATGGAGGAGGAAGAGGTAACATGCGGCGGGGGCCAGCCAGCAGGCGGCCTGCTAGAAGGCGGCGTCGAGAGCTGGCCAGACGACGACGACAAGGAGGAGGAGGCGCATATCCGTGTCCGAGAGGCGAATCCGCCTGGGCGCAGCAGCCAGCAGGCGGGGCCGTCATCCGCAGCCGATGGCGTGAAGCGCCGGTCCTCTACGGGGCCGTCTGGCACCAACCCCAAGAAGCTCCGGCTGTCGGTCACCGCCACCAAGCGCCGGGAGGCAGCCGCCAAAGCGGTCCTTCCTAAGCTCCCTAAACCTTGGCTAGTCGTATCCGGGTAAGTATTGCGTTTTTTTTCTTCCGCGTTTATCTCATTCTGCCGCCCCCAATGTGGCTGACTTGCTGTCTTCTTTGGGATGCCCACTCAGTGCGTTGCTCTCTCTTTCATGGGCGCCAGTGGGCTCCATTGTTGGGGGTACGGATGTCCCCCCTGCGCCCCGCCGCGTGGATCCCGCCGCCGCGCTCCGGGAGGTGACAGAGAGAAACGCCCGCGAGGCGCGCGAGGAGCAGGAAGCCGCGGCCCGTGAGCGGGCGGTGGCTGATGCTGCTGCCAGGGCGGAGGCCGAGGCAGTCACTAAGGCCCAGGTGGACACCGCCGCCCGAGCCCAGGAGCAGGAGGCGGGCTTCCAGCAGCTGGCGGACCGCACCATCCCCAAGGAGACGGGCTCTCTAGAGTCGTCTGTCCAAGTGCCGGCTGCCGATGAGTAGCCGGCTCTAAACAACGAGGGCGACGGCCGCGTCGCCATGGACACGGAGGTGACGCCCCCCGCGCCGCCTGCTCAGACGCAGGGCAGCCAGCCTGCGGGAACGGAGGTGCCGCCGGCTGAAGGCGTGCTGGTGATAGGCCCGCAGCCGGCCCCCCGAGTCCCTGCCCGCCAGCGCCCTGCGAAGGCGGTCTCCGCACCGCGGCGAGTAGAAGCCGGCGGCGCCAGCTCGTCGATGCCGGAGAACGAGGCTACCAGCGCGGCGTCATCAGGCTGGACGCCCGGAGGCGGCGGTGCGCTGATTGTCGCGTCGCGAGATGTCCTCGACCGCTTCAACTCTATGAGCGAGGTCATGCAGACGGTGATGCGGGAGTTCGTGGTTACGCGAACTTCTGTTCGAGTATGTTGACTCCATGTTTTTGCTTTTATTCCTTCAATTTCTTCCGTCGGGGCGCGTTAGCGCACCCACTGGGTGCAGTCCCCGAGTTCCGAGCCGGCTGCTGAGCAGGCGGCTTCGAACTCCAAGGTGTACTTTGTGGGTGAAAGCACATTTGCTCTCCGGGTGGTTTTGATAATTAATGACAACATACTTTGTGGTTGGACTAATGCTTTTATCAAGTATGTTTCAGGAAATTCAATCACATTGGTATGGCAAGATGACTGAAGAAGTGGACCCCTCAAATGCTAAGGCAAGCATTGGCAAAAGCTCAAGACTCTATTTCTGGTTTAGTGATCCAAGATCACATTGAGTCCATAGGAAAAGCCAATACTATTAAAAGGGGATGAGGTTGTGTTGATGATCTGGTTGCTCAAGTGCTTAGTGATATGTCTCCTTCAACTATCAGCACCTTTCACTACTATACACACCCATAAGTAATCTCGGACATACCGATTCTTCCAACTCAGTCCCACCGAGATGAACCACTTCAGCCATATTCCAAACCCTAGAAAAATCGGTCATTCCGAGTTTGAGATCGGTCTCACCGAAACTGAACTGCCAACTTTCTGTAACCATTTCACATCATATCGGAATAACCGAGTTTGCATTATCGGTCTCACCGAGATTGACAAGCTTCTGTCTTGGCTCAAATCGGTCTCACCGATATTGCATTTTCGGTCTCACCGATTCTGGCATGTTCCTGTCTTTTCTCAAATCGGTCTAACCGAGTTTTCTTTCTCGGTCCCACCGAAAACTCCAACGTTCATATCAGTTACACTTTCGGTCTCACCGAGATGGTATTTTCGGTCCCACCGAAAACCCCAACGTTCACTATATTTGAACTTTCGGTCTGACCGAGTTTTCACTTCGGTCTCACCGAGATTGCTCAATTATGTGTGTAACGGTTGGATTTTGTGTGGAGGCTATATATACCCCTCCACCCCCTCTTCATTCGTGAGGAGAGCCATCAGAAAGTCTACCACTCCTACCATACACTTTCTGAGAAGAGAACCACCTACCCTTGTGTTGAGATCAAGCCATTCCATTCCTACCATATGAAACTTGATTTCTAGCCTTCCCAAGTTGCTTTCCACTCAAACCTTTCTTCCACCACAGCCATATCAGTGAGGAGAGTTGAGTGTTGGGGAGATTATCATTTGAAGCACAAGAGCAAGGAGTTCATCATCATCAACCACATCTATTACCTTTTGGAGGGTGGTGCCTCCTAGATTGGTTAGGTGTCGCTTGGGAGCCTCCGTCTTCGAGATGTGGAGTTGAACCAAGAAGTTTGTAAGGGCAAGGAGATCGCCTACTTCGTGAAGATCTACCCCGAGTAAGGCTAGCCCTCCGTGGGCGTAGGCCATGATGGAATAGACAAGGTTGCTTCTTCGTGGACCCTTCGTGGGTGGAGCCCTCCATGGACTCGCGCAGCCGTTACCCTCCGTGGGTTGAAGTCTCCATCAACGTGGATGTACGATAGCACTACCTATCGGAACCACGGGAAAAATCATTGCGTCTCCAAATTGCGTTTGATCTTCTCCACTTCTCTTTACTACTTGTGCAATTTACTTTCCGCTGCCCATACTCTAGAATTGCATGTGTAGTGTGCTACTTGACTTGTGTGTTATGCAAAATCTGTCAAAATCTGTCCTTGATAAAAGACAGAATTTTTATCTTGTCGAGTAGTCTAATCACCCCCCCTCTAGACACTCTCACCTTCTTCGATCCCTCAATTGGTATCAGAGCTTTGGTCTCCATTGCTTTGGTTTACACACCATTGGAGGAAGATGGACGTGTCTACGTTTGGGAGTGTTAGCCATAGAGTGCCTATTCTTAATGGAGAGTCATATAACTCATGGAGGTCTGAAATGCTTAGTATCTTTAAGATGTACAATTTGTGCAAATATGTTGAGACCCCCTATGTGCCTCCTTTTGATCCCTTGCACCCTACCATGGATGAAGAGCTTGATTTGCTTCGTAACCTTAGGACTGTAAATCTTATCATTAGAGGGTTACCCGATGACTTGCTTAAGCTTGTTACAAACTTTGAGTGCGCCTATGCTATGTGGAAGTTCTTGGAAGAACTTTATCCGGACTACTCTTTGAGAAGTCTTGATGAAATTCTACACAAGACTATTGAATTTGATAAGATGCGCCCCAATGATCCCAACTTTGATAAATGCTTCTTTGAGCTTCGTGATCTTATGAAAAAGAAGGGTGATCCCGGTCTTATCAATGTTTTAATTAGAAATGCTCTTGCATTACATTCCCAAGATTATTGTCACATTGACAAAACTAATGCAAGTGGTTATCAAATTGACCTAGGTGTTGATGATGAACAATCTATGGGTCAATATGATGATAAGCATGAGCATGATGATGATTACTCCGACTCGGACACCGAGCTAGACAAGATCATGAAGAGTCTCAATCTTATGGCAAATCTGAGAGACTACATGTCCGGCGGAAAAGAGTGGATTCTTGATAGTGGATGCACCGACCACATGACCGGAGACAAAGACATGTTTGGAGAGCTTGCAAAGAACGATGGTCCACGCAAGTATGTGACTTTTGGAGACAACTCCAAGGGTAAGGTACTTGGCCTTGGTAAGGTGGCCATATCTCATGATAGCTCTATTCAAAATGTCATGCTTGTAGAATCTCTTGGATACAATTTACTTTCCGTGTCTAGATTAGCTGACTTTGGATTCAATGTGTTGTTCACCAAAGTAGATTGCCAAGTCTTTCGTCGTGACAATCAAAACATGGCATTTATCGGTATCCGTAGAGGTGATCTATATATTGTTGATTTCACTAAGAAAGCCCAACCTAGAGCTTGTTTCATTGCTAAATCCTCTAAAGGTTGGTTATGGCATAGAAGGCTTGGACATGTTGGTATGCGTAATCTAGACAAGTTGATCAAAGGTGATCATATTCTTGGCGTTAAAGATGTTTTCTTTGACAAAGATAGACTTTGTAGTGCTTGTCAAGCAGGAAAACAAGTAGGTGGAAGTCATCCCGTGAAAAACATCATGACCACAAGGAGACCGCTTGAGCTTCTTCATATGGACCTCTTCGGTCCCAATGCTTACAAAAGCCTTGGTGGTAACTCCTTTGGTCTAGTTATAGTTGATGATTATTCCAGATTTACGTGGGTATTTTTCCTTGATGACAAATCGCAGGTTCAGAGAATCTTCAAAACCTTTGCCAAAAAGGCCCAAAATCAATTTGAAGTGAAGATCAAGAAAGTTCGGAGTGACAATGGAACGGAGTTCAAGAATGCCAATGTAGACTCTTTTCTCGATGAGGAAGGGATTCTACATGAGTTCTCGGCTACATACTGAAAGTGCAACTAATCCCCTGGTGGTTTTGGTAATTAATAACAACATATATATCATTGAACTAATATTTACTTGAGAATCATTTCAGAGAAGTTCGATGATATGGGTATGGAAATGTCTGAAGAAGTGGACCCCTCAAAATGCTAAGACAAGCATTGGCAAAAGCTCAAGACTCTATTTTTGGTTTAGTGATCAAAGATCACATTGAGTCCATAGGAAAAGCCAATACTATTAAAAGGGGATGAGGTTGTGTTAATGATCTGGTTGCTCAAGTGCTTAGTGATCTAGCTCCCTCAACTATCAGCACTCTTCACTACTTAACACACTCATAAGTAATCTCGGACAAACCGATTCTGCAAACTCAGTCCCACCGAGATGAACCACCTCAGTTATTCTTCCAAACCCTAATTTCTCGGTCCATCCGATTTTGAGTTTCGGTCTCACCGAAAATGGACTGCCAACCTTCTGTAACCAATTGACATCACTTCAGAATATCCGAGTTGTTATTTTCGGTCCCACCGAGATGGCAAGCTCCAACCTTTGACTCACTTCGGACACACCGAGATGGTATTTTCGGTCCCACCGAAAATCCCAACGTTCACTATATTTGAACTTTCGGTCTGACCGAGTTTTCACTTCGGTCTCACCGAGATTGGTCAAATGTGTGTGTAACGGTTGGATTTTGTGTGGAGGCTATATATACCCCTCCACCCCCTCTTCATTCGTAGAGAGAGCCATCAGAAAGTCTACCACTCCTACCATACACTTTCTGAGAAGTGAACCACCTACCCTTGTGTTGAGATCAAGCCATTCCATTCCTACCATATGAAACTTGATTTCTAGCCTTCCCAAGTTGCTTTCCACTCAAATCTTTCTTCCACCACAGCCATATCAGTGAGGAGAGTTGAGTGTTGGGGAGATTATCATTTGAAGCACAAGAGCAAGGAGTTCATCATCATCAACCACATCTATTACCTTTTGGAGGGTGGTGCCTCCTAGATTGGTTAGGTGTCGCTTGGGAGCCTCCGTCTTTGAGATGTGGAGTTGAACCAAGAAGTTTGTAAGGGCAAGGAGATCGCCTACTTCGTGAAGATCTACCCCGAGTAAGGCTAGTCCTCCGTGGGCGTAGGCCATGATGGAATAGACAAGGTTGCTTCTTCGTGGACCCTTCGTGGGTGGAGCCCTCCGTGGACTCGCGCAGCCGTTACCCTCCATGGGTTGAAGTCTCCATCAACGTGGATGTACGATAGCACCACCTATCGGAACCACGACAAAAATCTCCGTGTCTCCAAACTGCGTTTGATCTTCTCCACTTCTCTTTACTATATGTGCAATTTACTTTCCGCTGCCCATACTCTAGAATTGCATGTGTAGTGTGCTACTTGACTTGTGTGCTTTGGAAAAACTGTCAAAATCTGTCCTTGATAAAAGACATAATTTTTATCTTGTCGAGTAGTCTAATCACCCCCCCTCTAGACACTCTCACCTTCTTCGATCCTACAATTGGTATCAGAGCTTTGGTCTCCATTGCTTTGGTTTACACACCATTGGAGGAAGATGGACGTGTCTACGTTTGGGAGTGTTAGCCATAGAGTGCCTATTCTTAATGGAGAGTCTTATAACTCTTGGAGGTTTGAAATGCTTAGTATCTTTAAGAAGTACAATTTGTGCAAATATATTGAGAACCCCTATGTGCCTCCATTTGATCCCTTGCACCCTACCATGGATGAAGAGCTTGATTTGCTTCGTAACCTTAGGACTGTAAATCTTATCATTAGAGGGTTACCCGATGACTTGCTTAATCTTGTTACAAACTTTGAGTGTGCCTATGCTATGTGGAAATTCTTGGAAGAACTTTATCCGGACTACTCTTTGAGAAGTCTTGATGAAATTCTACACAAGACTATTGAATTCGATAAGTTGCACCCCAATGATCCCAACTTTGATAAATGCTTCTTTGAGCTTCGTGATCTTATGAAAAAGAAGGGTGATCCCGGTCTTATCAATGTTATAATTAGAAATGCTCTTGCGTTGCATTCCGAAAATTATTGTCACATTGACCAAACTAATGCAAGTACTTATCAAATTGACCTAGGTGTTGATGATGAACAATCTATGGGTCAATATGATGATGAGCATGAGCATGATGATGATTACTCCGATTCGGACACCGAGCTAGACAAGGTCATGAAGAGTCTCAATCTTATGGCAAATCTGAGAGACTACATGTCCGGCGGAAAAGAGTGGATTCTTGATAGTGGATGCACCGATCACATGACCGGAGACAAAGACATGTTTCGAGAGCTTGCAAAGAACGATGGTCCACGCAAGTATGTGACTTTTGGAGACAACTCCAAGGGTAAGGTACTTGGCCTTGGTAAGGTGGCCATATCTCATGATAGCTCTATTCAAAATGTCATGCTTGTAGAATCTCTTGGATACAATTTACTTTCCGTGTCTAGATTAGCTGACTTTGGATTCAATGTGCTATTCACCAAAGTAGATTGCCAAGTCTTTCGTCGTGATAATCAAAACATGGCTTTTACTGGTATACGTAGAGGTGATCTATATATTGTTGATTTCACTAAGAAAGCCCAACCTAGAGCTTGTTTCATTGCTAAATCCTCTAAAGGTTGGTTATGGCATAGAAGGCTAGGACATGTTGGTATGCGTAATCTAGACAAGCTAATCAAAGGTGATCATATTCTTGGTGTTAAAGATGTTTTCTTTGACAAAGATAGACTTTGTAGTGCCTGTCAAGCAGGAAAACAAGTTGGTGGAAGTCATCCCGTGAAAAACATCATGACCACAAGGAGACCGCTTGAGCTTCTTCATATGGATCTCTTCGGTCCCAATGCTTACAAAAGCCTTGGTGGTAACTCCTTTGGTCTAGTTATAGTTGATGATTATTCCAGATTTACGTGGGTATTTTTCCTTGATGATAAATCGCAGGTTCAGAGAATCTTCAAGACCTTTGCCAAAAAGGCCCAAAATCAATTTGAGGTGAAGATCAAGAAAGTTCGGAGTGACAATGGAACGGAGTTCAAGAACGCCAATGTAGACTCTTTTCTCGATGAGGAAGGGATTCTGCATGAGTTCTCGGCTACGTACACTCCTCAACAAAATGGAGTTGTTGAGAGGAAGAACCGAACGCTCATAGAGATGGCAAGAACGATGCTTGATGAATACAAGACACCGAAGCACTTTTGGGGAGAAGCGGTCGAGACGGCTTGTCATGCTATCAACAGGCTTTATCTTCATAAGCTTCTCGGCAAGACATCATACGAGCTCCTCACCGGTAACAAACCCCAAGTGGGATACTTTCGTGTCTTTGGTTCAAAATGCTATATCCTTGATAAGCATCGTCGGTCTAAATTTGCTCCTAAATCTCATGAAGGCTTTCTTCTTGGTTATGGATCAAACTCCCACACCTACCGTGTCTACAATAATTTCACCCGAAAGGTTGAAGAGACGGTAGATGTGAAGTTTGATGAATCTAATGGCTCGCAAGTAGAGCAAATGCCTATTGATGTAGGAGACAAGGACCCATCGGAAGCTATCCAAGATTTATCTATCGGAAAGATTCGTCCCATGGAAGTGAAGGAGAGTACCTCATCTACATATGTGGAGCCACCTACCTCACGGCGAGATGAACCTCAAGGCAACATGGAGGCCTCCACAAGTGGAACTCACCAAGATGAGGAAATGCAACAAGAAGATCCACCACAACCTCCTTCTCCACCACCTCAAGACAACACCAACAACAATGAAGAAGAAGAAGAAGAGGAAGATGAAGATGATGAGGAAGCTCACCCACAACATCAACAAAAGCTATCCCGAGTCCGAGCAAGAGTCAAGAAAAATCATCCCGTGGAACAAATGATGAACGACATCAACTCCAGGAGAATTACTCGCTCTAAAACTCGCCTAGCTAACTTTTGTGAGCATTACTCATTTATCTCTAGTATTGAACCTATGAAGGTAGAAGAAGCACTTGAAGACCCGGATTGGGTGAACGCTATGCACGAAGAACTACACAACTTTGAGAGGAACAAAGTATGGACTTTGGTAGAGAAGCCCAACGATGATCAAAACATCATTGGAACCAAATGGGTGTTTCGGAACAAGCAAGATGAAGATGGACAAGTCATCCGCAACAAGGCTCGTCTCGTAGCTCAAGGTTACACACAAGTCGAAGGTATGGACTATGGTGAGACCTATGCCCCCGTTGCTAGACTTGAATCCATTCGCATTCTTCTTGCTTATGCCAATCACCATGATATTACTCTCTATCAAATGGACATCAAAAGTGCTTTCCTAAATGGTGAAATTGAGGAAGAAGTATTTGTGAAACAACCTCCCGGATTTGTGAATCCCAAAAAGCCTAATCATGTTTACAAGTTGCACAAAGCTCTTTATGGTCTTAAACAAGCTCCTAGAGCTTGGTACAAATGCTTAACTAGCTTTCTTCTTGAAAAAGGGTTTGAAATTGGAAAGATAGACTCAACGCTGTTCACAAAAAGGGTTAATGGTGAACTATTTGTGTGCCAAATATATGTTGATGATATTATCTTTGGTTCAACTAACCCCCATTTTAGCAAGAAGTTTGGACAGCTCATGTCGGAGAAGTATGAGATGTCCATGATGTGTGAACTCAAATTCTTCCTTGGGTTGCAAATCAAGCAATCTAAGGAGGGTACTTTTGTCTCACAAACAAAGTACACCAAGGATCTCTTCAAGAAGTTCAACATGCAAGAAAGCAAAGGTATGAGTACCCCCATGCCTACTAGTGGACATAATGACTTGACAAAAGATGGAGAACCCGTTGATCAAAGGGTTTACCGATCTATGATTGGTTCTCTACTATATCTTTGTGCTTCTCGTCCTGACATAATGTTGAGTGTATGCATGTGTGCGCGATATCAAGCAGCCCCTAAAGAATGTCATCTTAAAGCTGTTAAAAGGATAGTGAGATACTTGATACACACACCAAACTTTGGCATTTGGTATCCTAAGAGGGCCTCTTTCGATCTTGTTGGCTATTCCGACTCGGACTATGCCGGTGACAAGGTTGATAGAAAGTCAACTTCGGGTACGTGTCAATTCCTTGGTCGATCCCTTGTATCTTGGTCCTCCAAGAAACAAAATTCGGTATCTTTATCCACTGCCGAAGCGGAATATATTGCTGCTGGTTCGTGTTGTGCTCAATTGCTATGGATGACACAAACGCTTAAGGATTATGGGATACATGTGAGACGTGTTCCCTTGCTTTGTGACAATGAGAGTGCAATTAAAATTGGACACAATCCAGTGCAACACTCTCGAACAAAGCATATTGAAGTTCGTCACCATTTTATTCGTGATCATATTGCCAAGGGTGATATTAATCTTAAGCATGTTCGTACTGACAAACAACTTGCTGATATCTTTACAAAACCTCTTGATGAGAAAGTGTTTTGTCGCTTGAGGAGTGAGTTGAACATCATTGATGCTTCAAACTTGGAGTGATAACTCCATTGATGCATGCAAGGCATGAGCCTACTTGACTAATCCTTGATATTTCTCTTATGATGATGATCATATGTCTTGGACACATTTGCCTCCTTGTATTGCATCTATCTCTTTGCAGGTACTTGGATGATCTACATTCCAGGAGATTACCACAAACTCAAATCATGAGTAATCTTGTCATTGACCAAGTATCTAGCCCTTTGGGATGTTGAGTTCAAGGAACAAAATTCCACATATCCTTTTTGACATCTTATACATCTAGTATTTCACTCTTGTCATCTTGGATATCCTCGAGTATTTCCTTGCTTGCCTAACCCATGTAGGAAGATGAACTACACAAGTAGAAATGGCGCTCCAACTTCACATTCAATGAGCACCTACGTCAAGCTTACCTACATGAGTAAAGCAACAACAAGCCCAAGGTATGTGCTTCACATCTTTGAGGAGCTTTGCTCAAAGTCATGAGTACAAGCAGCTTCATAAGATGTGATCTCATCAAATGCTTAATCGAAAAATGGCAACCCCATTTTGAGCTTAAACGATGAGTATGACCTATGATCAAATGTCCTCATTTGACTCCTAAGTCAATATACTCAAACATAGGTGATTTTGTCGCCGACCTTTATCTAGATGAAGTACATATGCTTTTGGAGTCTTTCTGTTTCTCTTATGTTCTCTCATTGAGTTTTCTTTTAAAAAAAAAACTTCATCTAGGAATCTTTTTATTTCTTTTCTTATGTTTCTTTGAATATCCTTCTGGCTCTGATCAATTCCCCGAAAATTCTTTTACAAATTCATTGCAAATCCTTTGAAACATTCCTCGCAAAGTGAGCTGAATTATTTCTGAATTTCCTTGGAAATGCCGTCGGCGTCACCGATTTGAAATTTTCGGTCTAACCGAAAAGGATTCGGACCCACCGATCCATCTAATTCGGTGTCACCGACTTATCTTCCAGGACATCATCTTCTGCAGCTCCACTCAAATTTAAATCTTAAGGGGGAGTAGACTCAAATTTAAATTCTCATTGTTTCTCTGAATGTTCTTATTTGCCCTGTTGTGATTCTTAAGGATCCCACTTCTTTCTTTCCTTCTTTCCATCTTTCCTGTCCTACCTAGTTTGCTGTCCTTTTCGGCACTTGATGTCAAAGGGGGAGAGGACTTAGGGGGAGTAGGGGGAGTAGGGGAGAAGAGAAGACTTAGGGGAAGAAGAAAAGCAATCTTATCTTAAGGGGGAGAGAATCACATCAAAGCTTTGTCGTGTTTTACATTGGACATTACAATTGGCATCATTCTTTTGATTTTGCTTTCCATAACAAAATCTCTCAGAGTTCATTGAAAATCTTTTAGTTTCGGAGACATGTTTGCTGATTCAAGCTTGTGCTCAATATGAGACACTCTTTGTACATGTTCTCCCTGGCTTGGTACTCTTTGCATTATCACTCACTTCCTTTCATCTGCTCTGATGCATATAGCCAAGCTGCATGTAGCACATCTTGCTTATCTCTCTTGTGTGCTTGTGGTAGTCCAAAACCATAATCTATGAAAATCTTGCACACTTATAGGGGGAGCCTGTGTACTACATGCTTGTCAAAGCTTTCGTGATAATTCTGTCATTCTTTCAATAAGCTTTGATGTCTTGTTAAGTATAATTTCAGTGTGTTGCCATCAATTACCAAAAAGGGGGAGATTGAAAGCACATTTGCTCTCCGGGTGGTTTTGATAATTAATGACAACATACTTTGTGGTTGGACTAATGCTTTTATCAAGTATGTTTCAGGAAATTCAATCACATTGGTATGGCAAGATGACTGAAGAAGTGGACCCCTCAAATGCTAAGGCAAGCATTGGCAAAAGCTCAAGACTCTATTTCTGGTTTAGTGATCCAAGATCACATTGAGTCCATAGGAAAAGCCAATACTATTAAAAGGGGATGAGGTTGTGTTGATGATCTGGTTGCTCAAGTGCTTAGTGATATGTCTCCTTCAACTATCAGCACCTTTCACTACTATACACACCCATAAGTAATCTCGGACAAACCGATTCTTCCAACTCAGTCCCACCGAGATGAACCACTTCAGCCATATTCCAAACCCTAGAAAAATCGGTCATTCCGAGTTTGAGATCGGTCTCACCGAAACTGAACTGCCAACTTTCTGTAACCATTTCACATCATATCGGAATAACCGAGTTTGCATTATCGGTCTCACCGAGATTGACAAGCTTCTGTCTTGGCTCAAATCGGTCTCACCGATATTGCATTTTCGGTCTCACCGATTCTGGCATGTTCCTGTCTTTTCTCAAATCGGTCTAACCGAGTTTTCTTTCTCGGTCCCACCGAAAACTCCAACGTTCATATCAGTTACACTTTCGGTCTCACCGAGATGGTATTTTCGGTCCCACCGAAAACCCCAACGTTCACTATATTTGAACTTTCGGTCTGACCGAGTTTTCACTTCGGTCTCACCGAGATTGCTCAATTATGTGTGTAACGGTTGGATTTTGTGTGGAGGCTATATATACCCCTCCACCCCCTCTTCATTCGTGAGGAGAGCCATCAGAAAGTCTACCACTCCTACCATACACTTTCTGAGAAGAGAACCACCTACCCTTGTGTTGAGATCAAGCCATTCCATTCCTACCATATGAAACTTGATTTCTAGCCTTCCCAAGTTGCTTTCCACTCAAACCTTTCTTCCACCACAGCCATATCAGTGAGGAGAGTTGAGTGTTGGGGAGATTATCATTTGAAGCACAAGAGCAAGGAGTTCATCATCATCAACCACATCTATTACCTTTTGGAGGGTGGTGCCTCCTAGATTGGTTAGGTGTCGCTTGGGAGCCTCCGTCTTTGAGATGTGGAGTTGAACCAAGAAGTTTGTAAGGGCAAGGAGATCGCCTACTTCGTGAAGATCTACCCCGAGTAAGGCTAGTCCTCCGTGGGCGTAGGCGATGATGGAATAGACAAGGTTGCTTCTTCGTGGACCCTTCGTGGGTGGAGCCCTCCGTGGACTCGCGCAGCCGTTACCCTCCGTGGGTTGAAGTCTCCATCAACGTGGATGTACGATAGCACCACCTATCGGAACCACGACAAAAATCTCCGTGTCTCCAAACTGCGTTTGATCTTCTCCACTTCTCTTTACTATATGTGCAATTTACTTTCCGCTGCCCATACTCTAGAATTGCATGTGTAGTGTGCTACTTGACTTGTGTGCTTTGGAAAAACTGTCAAAATCTGTCCTTGATAAAAGACAGAATTTTTATCTTGTCGAGTAGTCTAATCACCCCCCCTCTAGACACTCTCACCTTCTTCGATCCTACAGCGGGCTAACTTGTTTCTTGCTGCAGGATTACCACAACCTTCGGGTGGCTTCCTTCAACGCCCAGTGTCAGGAGCTGGCGCAACTGCGGACTGCTCTGGCCGACAGCCAGGGTGAGTGTTCCTCTCCTCCTTGCGGGGGCGCGCCAGCGCACCCGCTGGGTGTAGTCCCCGAGTTCCGAGCCGGCTGCTGAGCAGGCGGCTTGGAACTCCATGGTTGTCTTTTTGCTGATGTTGATGTTCTTCTTCTTCTCTTGCCAGCGGTTGCGACCAACCTCCACAACCAGCTAGGTGAGGTCCAGGCAGAACTTGCCGCCAAGGAGCGGGAGCGCGATCTCGCCGCCCAGGACCGTGACCGCCTGGCCAAGGAGCTGGCAGACCAGGTGGCGACGCACAAGGCGGAGCTTGGGAAGCTGTCGGACGCCGAGATGCTCCTTCGGCCAGAATTCGAGACCAAGCGCTCGAACTGGGATAAGAAGGAGGCGGCTCTGCAAGACGGCTATGGGGCCATTGCAGACATGGTCGACGGTAAGACGCCTGCCCCTCTTTCTTGTGCTTGCCGTCTGTTATAGCTAGCTCTCTTTCTTCTGACTCTTTATCTAGTTCTTATAGAATTCTTCCCGGGCCACTCTGTGGCCGCCAGCCAGGCCATCGAGGCCCAGCGCGACGAGAGGCGCAAGGCGGGCCGGGTGATTGCGCCTAACGCGCCCAGGACTCCCGCCGAACAGCTTCTTGCTGTCAAGGCGCGCCTCCAGCCGGCCCACCGCCTGCTTCGCCGCCAGCAACGCGCTGGTGCCCAAGTGCTGGCCGCCCTCTGGCCAGGCGTTCCGATACTCCGCACTCCCAGCCGGACTGCCGACTGGCTGGAGGTGGCCGGCCACCGCTTCGAGGCCTGGAAGGGTGCCGCAGCGAGGGCCGGTGCGCGAACCGCCCTGGAATTCGCCAAGGGCTGGTACCCATACCTGAATCTCACCCAGTTGAAGACCTTCCGCATGGAGGCTGAGCCCGAACTAGTAGCGGTGCAAGGAGATCTTGTCAAGCGCGCCGCCTCCCTCGCTGAGTACGCCGACACCGCCATTTTCGTCCCGGAGCTGGATGAGAATTGTCATGTGGTGCCACCTAGCAACTTCGGTCTGGACTTGGCGTCGTCGGAGGAGCTGAACAAGGAGATCGCCTCCAGCGATGACGGCAAGGAGGAGGGAGACAGCGACGAGGAGGCCAGCTACCAGGAGGAGGATCCGTCTGCTGGTCATCAGCCCGATCAAACCTCTACCAGCGGGCCTAGCGGGGCGGCGCCGCCTGCTGCAGGAGGCGGCCAGGCCGAGACCCATCAGGCAGCTCCCCCAGCAGCCGGCTTTGTCGTGCCACCCGCTCCGCCTGCTGCACCTTCAGCGTCATTCTTGTATCTTTTAATTCCTGTTTTTTCTTAAGACTTGGTAGAATTAGTCTGAACAATTCCACCCACTGGGTGTATCAGTAAGCTACTGCTGGAAGGCGGCCTTCGAGGCCTTTTTGCTGTATATATTCTCTTAATGTTGTACATGTTTATGCAATTTGTAGGGTTCCGGGATTAGCGCTGTCCTTTGTTCCTTTGGGCGATTTTCTTTTGCTGTTTCCTTTAACCGCCGTCCTGCCAGCCGGACAGCCACTCTGTGGTCTGTGACTGGATCAGGTACTTCGCTCTTTTCCGGATAGGCAAGTATCCCACCCTCTAGAACGCGGTGTGGCTAAGCCAGAAGCCGGCTGGCTGGCTGCACAACAGCCGGCCAACTTGTATGAAGGGCCGTCTTGCCCTATGTTTATTTTCCTCAACCATTTTTCATGTGGGCACCGCTTCTTGCCTTTGACTCCCGCTAGTCGGGCAGCCGCGTTCTGCGAGTCTGTGACTGTAGGCGGGAGAGGGCTTGGATGCCATCACATTACTTGTCTGATTGTTAAAGAAAAGTTTTAACATAGGGCTAGGCGGCCAGTCCCCGGGCCGTCTGCTAGGCTCCGGTGCCGGACGAAGGAATGAAAAGTACTCATTCACAGGCATAATTCTTATCATATAGATAAAGGGTTGGACAGTCCCCGAGAACTCCTCGGGGGTCCCATTGGTTCTCAAAATAAGGTAGATAGCGCAACACATACTGTCTTTTAGCTATAAAAGCGACGAAGTAGGTTTGCGTTCCACGGGCGCTCCGACTCCTTGCCCGAGTCGTCTCTCTTGCGTGCTCTTGGCTTCTGGGCATCGATGAGGTAGTAGGCATCGTTGCCTAGTACCTTGCTGATGATGAACGGTCCTTCCCAAGGAGCCAAGAGCTTGTGCTGGCCGGCTGTTCGCTGGATCAGCCGGAGCACAAGGTCCCCCTTGTGGAAGGAACGTGGCTTGACCCGCCGGCTGTGGTAGCGGCGGAGACCCTGCTGATAGATGGTGGACCGGCTGAGTGTTACCAGCCGGGCCTCCTCCAGCAAGTCCACAACGTCTTCTCGTGCTTCTTTGGCTTCGGCTTCTGTGTACATGGTGATGCGAGGAGTCAAACTCAACATCTGTTGGGATGATGGCCTTGGCCCCATAGACGAGGAAGAAAGGAGTGAAGCCGGTTGATTTGTTCGGAGTTGTCCTGAGGCTCCAGAGGATAGATGGCAGCTCTTCGATCCAGCAGCCGGCTGATCGTTCTAAGGGTTCGACCAGCCGGGGCTTGATGCCGGACAGGATAAGGCCGTTAGCGCGCTCAACTTGGCCGTTGGACTGTGGGTGGGAAACGGACGCTAAGTCTAGTCGGATGCCCTGTGTTGCATAGAAACGGGCCAATGCGCCTTTGGCAAAGTTTGTGCCGTTGTCGGTGATGATGTTGTGCGGTATGCCATACCGAGCTGTGATGTCTGCGATGAAGGTTACGACATTTGGGCCGTTGAGTTTCTTGATTGGCTTCGCCTCGATCCACTTGCTGAACTTGTCCACTGCTAAGAGTAAATGCGTCAGGCCGCCTCGCGCTGTCTTGAAGGGACCAACCATGTCCAGTCCCCAGACAGCAAATGGCCAAGTGATCGGAATGGTCTTGAGTGCAGAAACCGGCAAGTGTTGCTTGGAACTGAAGCACTGGCAGCCATTGCACTTCATGACCAAGTCTTTGGCGTCGTCCAAAGCAGTCGGCCAGAAGAAACCATGGCGGAAAGCTTTGGCAATGAGAGATCTTGAGGCCGCGTGGTGGCCGCACTCCCCTTGATGAATATCCCTCACAATAGCTAGACCCTTCTCTGCCTCCACGCAGCGCTGGAAGACGCCTGTTGCACTTCTTCTGACAAGCTCTCTGTTGACTATTGTGTATGCTGAAGCTCGGTGTTGAACTTGCCGTGCCAAAGTTTTGTCTGCTGGCAGCTCTCTTCTGAGCAGGAAATTGAGGATTGGTTGTGCCTAAGACGGCGCTGAGACTCCTGTTGTTTCTGCCAATGAGACCAGGGCGGTTGGGCTGGGAGGTGGAGGGCTGGAGTGAGCCGCCTGTTGTGCTTCTGAAGTCCCCGGGCCGGCTGCAGCAGTCCCCAGGCCGGCTGCTGGAGCTGGCGCCTCTTGGCCGCCTGCTGGAGCAGTCCCCGGGCCGGCTGCTCCAGGATCGGCTGGTATGAAGATTGACTCCGACACTCGTGAAGTCTTATAGACGGCTTGCGCAGGCATTGGAGGGACACGCCGGCTAGTATTGCTTGGCGGGTGGAGCCGATTCGTGCCAAGGTGTCGGCTTGCATGTTGTCGGCTCGTGGCACGTGGAGGAACTCGCAGCCGTCAAAATGCCCACTGATCTGCTGGACAAGGAAACGGTAACTCGCCATGTTTACGTCCTTGGCGTCCCAGTCCCCAGATGACTGCTGGACAACCAAGTCTGAGTCACCATAGCACAACACTCGGCGGATGCCAATCTCTTTGGCCATCCGGAGCCCGTGAATGAGCGCCTCATACTCGGCCACATTGTTGGAGGCGGCAAAATGGATTTGCAGGGTGTATTTGAGCTTGTCGCCCTTGGGAGAGGTGACGCGACGCCGGCTCCCAAACCAGTGTGCATCTTTGATCCGTCAAAGTGCATCCGCCAATAGGTTGAGTCTGGAGCAGGCGGCAGGTACTGGGTCTCGGCCCAGTCGATGAGGAAGTCGACCAAAGCTTGCGATTTGATGGTAGTGCGGGGCTGGTAGAAAATGGTAAAGGGGGCCAGCTCAATGGCCCACTTCGCCACTCTTCCTAAAGCATCTCTGTTGCCCATGATTTCAGCAAGCGGGGCCGTGCATACGACCGTGACCGGGTGCTCTTGGAAGTACTGCTTGAGTTTCTTGGCGGTGAAGTACACGCCATAGCACATCTTCTGGTAGTGAGGGTAGTTCTGTTTGGAGGCTGACAGCACTTCGCTCAAGTAACAGACCGGCCTCTGGACAGGCAAGGCTCTGTCGTCCTCTGGCCGTTCAACCACAAGCACTGTGCTGACCACCCTGCTGGTGGCGGCTATGTAAAGGAACATGGGTTCCTTGTCTGTTGGCGCCGCCAGGACAAGCGGCGTGGACAACACTTTCTTGAGCTACTGGAAAGCTTCATCCGCCTTGTCGTTTCACTCAAAGCAAGTGGTTTTCTTCATCAATTGGTACAGTGGGAGTGCCTTCTCACCCAGCCGGCTGATGAAACGGTTGAGGGATGCCAGGCACCCGGTGAACTTCTGGACATCTCGTACACGAGTCGGCCGCTCCATTCTCTCAATGGCCTTGATCTTTGCGGGGTTGCACTCGATGCCTCGTTCAGATACCAGGAAGCCAAGGAGCTGGCCTGCTGGTACCCCGAAGACGCATTTCTCCGGGTTTAGCTTGATCTAAAAGCGGCGTAGGTTTTAAAATGTCTCTTGGAGATCCTCCAGAAGAGTTCCCCTCTTCTCCGTCTTCTCCACGATATCATCCACGTAAATGTGGGCGTTTCTGCCAAGTTGCTTGAGGAGACACTTCTGCATGCAATGCTGAAAGGTGGCGCCGGCATTTCTCAAGCCGAACGTCATGGTCAGGTAGCAGAAGGCCTCAAATGGCGTGAGAAGGCGGTCTTGAGACGGTCGGCCGGATCGAGTTTGATCTTGTGGTACCCGGAATAAGCATCAATGAATGATAGCAGCTCGCATCCGGCTATGGAGTCAATCACTTGATCTATTCGCGGCAGAGCAAACGGTTCTTTAGGGCAAGCTTTGTTGAGGCTGGTGTAATCAATGCACATGCGCCATTTGATGTTCTTCTTCAGCACTAGGACTGGGTTTGAGAGCCACTCTGGATAAAAAACTTCCATAATGAGCCGGCTGCTAGCAGGCGGGCGACCTCTTCCCCAGCAACTCTTCTTTTCTCTTCTGAGAGGCGGAATTGGCTGCCTGACAGGCTTTGCATCTTCTCTCACATGTAACATGTGCTCGGCGAAATCCGTCGGGACACCCGACATGTCTTTGGGGAACCATGCAAAGATGTCCCGATTCTCACGGAGGAAATCGACGAGCTCGCTTTCCTATTTGCTGTCTAGGTTTGATCCTATGACAGCAAATCGCTCTGGGTGAGATGGGTCCAGGGCAATATTCTTTGTCTCCTTGGCAGGCTGGAACGAGCCTTGCGGCCCCGCCTCCCTGGGGTCGGCTGGTATGGCTGGCTGCTCGCCAGCCATTGCCACCAGCCGTTCCAGGCGGCGCTTTTCTTCAGCTACGACAAGGGACTCGGCCAAACGGCTGCTGGCAGTCGCACATGCGATGGACTTCTTAGAGTCCCCGACTATGGTGATTATTCCCTTGGGACCCGGCATCTTCATCTTGAGGTAGGCGTAATGGGGTACCGCCATGAACTTTGCAAGAGCTGGCCGGCCCAAAATCACGTGATAGGGACTTTCCAGGTTCACCACTTCAAACCAGACCGGCTCCCTCCGGAAATGCATCTTGTCACCAAACATGACATCAATCTTTTTCTTGCCGATTGGTGAGCAAGAGAGGCCTGGCACAACGCCGTGGAACACAGTCCTGGTAGGCTTAAGCTGTTTTTCTTTGATGCCCAACATCTCCATGGTGTCATGGTACATGATGCTGATGCTGCTGCCGCCGTCTACCAGCACTCGGGAGAAACGACAGGCCCGCCTGTCGGTGGAGAGAGTTGCATCCAGAACCAAGGCATAAGCCCCTGGTGAAGGCATGACAGCCGGGTGATCTTCACGGCTCCAGCTGATGGGCCTTTCAGACAAGTGCATGAATTTTGGGGCTTCACTGGCAATGGTGTTGACTTCTCTGCGCTGCTGGCGCCGGCTGTGCCTATCGTCCGCTTGGCTCGTGAAGACGACGCAGGCTCCGTTCTCTTCTGGAAACTCGTCCTGGATCTGGCCGCCTGGACGAGCAGCCGGCGGTTTGGGAGGCGGAGCCGCCTACCCAGAAGGCGGTGGTGGCAGAGCCTCTCCTCTGGCAATCCGCGTGAGCCAATGACATTTCTGTGTGGTGTGATTGGAAGGCTTTGCGCCGCTGTGAAACTTGCAGGGGGCATCCAGGGCTTGGTCGAAGGAGAAAGTTGGCTGCCAGGCTGGCTTGCCGCCCTTCTGACGCTTGGATCCCGCTTGTGTTTCTGGCGGCTGGCCATCAACTGCTGCCACCAGCCGGCTATTGGTAGCCGACGCATGGGTCTTGCGCTTGTGATCATTCGGCTGCTGGCGTCGGCTGGACTCTCCAGCCGACATTTTGGGAGCTAGGGAAGCCATTTTTCCAGAAGCATCCACTTGCAGCTCGGACTTCATGGAGGAGTCGGCAGTGGCGTATTTTTCTGCTATGCTCAGCAGCTCGTCCAGCGTGGCGGGCTCATCGCAGAGGAGTTTGTGCTTGAGCAAGGTGCCTTCTCTGCACCCGGCCGTCAAATACTCGATGGCTTGTACCTCATGCACTCCCTTGCAAGAGTTGCGCGGCTCTGCCCAACGCGTCAGGTAATCACGGGCTGACTCATTTGGGCCTTGAACACATAAGGAGAGCTGGCGCGGCTTGGGAGGACGCTTGTAGGTGCTGGTGAAGTTGCGAGTGAAGGCATCGGTGAAGTCCAACCAGCCGTTGATGCTGTTGGGTTTGAGGCTGTTCAGCCACGTCCGGGCCAAGCCCTGGAGCATGAGTGGCACGTACTTCACTGCAACATGCCTGTTGCCGGTTGCTATGCTGACGACTGTGGAGTAATCCACCAGCCAGTCCTCTGGCTTCACTGATCCGTTGTACTTGGGGGTACCTCTGGGGAGTGAGAAGCCCTTGGGAAAAGGCTCATTATGGATGCGGGGGGCAAAGCAGGCTGGACCGAGGTCATCTTCTTCTTCGACCGCCTGGGACCGAGCCAATCGGTCAAGGCGGTGGTGGGCGTCGTTCTCCCTGACTCCCTTGCGGTGGCCCAAGCGGCCTGCTAGAGAGGGGTGGTCAACAGGCAGAGGAGACACGCGCCTCTCCCGTCGAGGAGGAGGTGGGTGTTCCTCTCGCTGCTCTACAGCCCTTGGGCGGCCATCTTGATCGCGCTCGATGGTGATGCGAGTCTGCCTGCTGCGGCTAGCAGCCGGCTCTGAGTCACGCCGGTTGTGGGTGCCGACTGTTGGAGAGCGGGACGTGGCTCCTTACTCCCGCCAAAGGGGGCGGTTATCTGCCTGCGCGCCGGCCTCTAATGCCCGGCAACGGGCCTCCTGCTACGCAGCAGCCGCGTCGAGGAGCTGGCGGGCGCGCTGAGTCATGCAGCGAAGCTCGTCTCCCTCCAAGTGGCCTAGCTCATCGATTGCCGCCTGGGCAGCCCTTAGGTTCTCCGACGGAGTGAGGTACACAGGCCGTGGGGCCCCAGCATGTCCGCCAGCACCCCGCCGCGATTGTGAACTGCACCCACCCGGCTGGGCTCGCCAGCAGCCGGCGTGCTGCCTATGGCACGGTCCATCTCGCGGCGGTAGGCTTCGTTGAGGCATCGAGAAGCGGCCAGCTTGTTGGCGTTGTCGAGGAGTGAGACGCGGAGTGCCTCCAGCGCCGTGCCGTCTGCCCCCGCTGTGACGGGTGCAGTGTCAGGACCCCGATCCTAAGTCACACCGATCTAGCTGTAACACGTCATATCACTTTGCGGCCTCACGCACGGTAACCCCACGGGTGCCACCTTACCTGGCCCGGGACCGTTTGCGCATTTTGGCACACGTATATGACAGTGTCGCTAGCATCCATATGACAGAGAACCCGGGCCGACATGGCTAGTTATAAACCAAAAGTGACACTAGATTACAGAGACAGGCATCCATGACCCAGCAACGAACGTGTCGGTCATCAACGTATGAACCCAAGTCGTAGCAAGCTACATGGACTTAAAGGAACAACGCGTGACATTTCCCCTAAGGGACAGACACAGGAACGAAGAAGGACACATGCCGGCCAGCCTACGTGTTCCGAGCAGTAGCAAGCTACCAAGGCTCATTGGAATCACTAGGAGGCATTTCCCTGTAAGGTAGGCTACCAAAGGAAAACAACTAGGTGTCGGATCCCACACATACCAAGCATTTCAATCATACACACAATATGCTCAATATGTGCAAATACAACATTGCATCACAACAGAACTCTATGACTCAAAGTACTTTATTTAAGAGGCTCCAAGAGCCATACATAACATATCCATACAGGTAGGGGTCACATGACCCAACACTCAAGTCATACAGTCATACAAGCACAAGCGGAAGCTACATGTCTGAGTACAGACAACTTAGAAAATAAAACAGGCTTGGTGTAGCCTGACTATCTACAAGGCCCTTCACAAGCTCCAGATCTCCGTCTGGGTGTCAAGCTACTCGTCGACATCAACATCTATGTAGAACCCATCAACAGGGGCAGGGTTCTCCTCTGCAACAATTATTAAGCAAACATGAGTACAAAGGTACTCAGCAAGTCTTACCACAGAACCTATCATACATGCAACATTATCAAAGGGGGTAGTGGAGTTCATAGCAGAATGCCAGCTTTGACTCTTCGCTAACCTATACTACAACTCTCAACAGATTGCAAGATGTTATTACGAACACGAGTCCTCTACTCACCACAACAATACACTACCGAGGATCCTCTTCCGTCATCCTACGGAAGGGCCATCCACGGCACTCACACTTATCTTGAGGCTTTTAGTAGTATCCATCAACTTGTCTATGAACTATAAGAGTAACCAAGTAGTCCGTACCGCGAACAACGGCTATTCGAATAGATTGATAACCCTGCAGGGGTGTACCTCTTCACACACACGCTCCCACCACTTATCGCCGTTTACTCGACGTGTACTCGGCAACCTTCAAGCGGAAGCCCAGCGTGGGTGTCGGCCACGACCTGACTAACTACTCAAGTCTCTCGTCCAGGTTTATCGCCTATTTGGGTTCCATCCGTGGGGAGATCCGGCCGGGGTGTCGCTCACGGCCCCAAACGATGCGTACAGGGTTTTTGAGTCACCAAACGGGCAACCGGTACACCGTGCCACGTACCTGTCGCATCACAACCCACCCCGAGGGTCAGCGCTGTGCACGACCTCCAGTAAACTATAAACACCAGAAACTAGTTGCAACTCCTGGACAGAGATCGAGGGTAATTAATAAGCCGAGAGGGTCAATTAAGGATCCCAATGTGTGGTAGTAGCTGTAACTTGAACCACACATACAGATCTTGGGCCCTATGGACTATTCCAATGAAACAACCCACCATGTACTCCTACATGGCCTTTCATCGATACCTTTACCAAGTGTATTCCACACTTCCTTCTCTTTATCGGTATGATCATTTCACTCTGATCCATCACCCAGATGAACCAGACCAGATACAACTCTAAGCATAGCAGGCAACATAAGCAAATAGCATGGTGGATCACACATCACATGGCTCAATCAACTCCTACACATGCTAGTGGGTTTCAACTATTTACTGTGGCAAAGACAGGTCATGCAAGGAAATAGGGTTCAACTACCGCAGCAAGTAGCAGTTCACACGCTGTTGCCTTAATGCCGTAAAAGAGAGCAGGAGCGAGAAGATGGGTTTGTATCGGAATGATCAATGATTGCTTGCCTGACAAAGTGGTTGTCGGGTACTGCTCTTCAACTGGATACGCAGCAGTATCCTCGGGAGCAGGACCTAACACAGAGAATACCGGCGATACAATCATTAAACAAACAAATGCAACAATATGATGCATGCCCATGACATGGCAAGATGCATGTGTTTTGGCTAATGCAACTAAAACCAGAAGGGTTTGAGCCTATTTGAATCAAAGATTCAAATTGGCACTTTAGCAATTATTTAATTAAGTGCATTATCATGTTTTGATGTATACAGCAAGGTTAACTTGCTCAAACATGCATGAAACCAGTGCCATTGGAAAGATTGGATTTTTCTGATCATTTTTCATATATAAATCTTTTCCATCTGAGCTACGGTTGATTTTATATGATTTTTAGAAGTTTTGATTATTTTCTGAAATTCATAAATCATTTAAGATTTAAATTAAATTCCAGAAACTCTTTACTGCGTCAGCATGACCTCATGCTGACGTCAGCAAGTCAACAGGAGCTAGTCCAGGTCAAACATGACATGTGGGCCCAGCATGTCAGTGTCATAGCTAATTAACAAAGTTAATTAGTGTTAATCTAGGAACTAATTAGCTGTCAGTGGGGTCTGGGCCCACGGGTCAGTGACTAAACTAACTAACTAATTTAATTAACATTTACTTAACTAAACTAGCTAATTAGGGGAGGGGGTGGCCCACACGTCAGCGACCCAGGGGTGGTCAACCCCCGGTCAAACGAGTCAAACTCGCCGGCGAAGTGACGTCGGCGAGGCCAAACACTGCGGCGTGCTTCGAAAAACGCCCACAGGGCACGGTTCGAGCCGCGGTTGGGTGCGTTGGAGAGCCCTCGTCGTTGCACGTCGAAAGGTGGTAGCCGCCGGGCCTGTGGTGGCCGGAGACGAGAGCAACGAGCTCGACAACGGCGGCCGGCGTTCGGGTGTGTGTGGAGACGCGGCTACGGTGGCCTAGGCGATGCGTGCGTGGCACCTAGCTTGTCTACGTGCTGCGGCGAGTGAGATGGACATGTGCCCGTGACCAAATGGTCACCGGAGCATCGCCGGCGGCAAGCACGGTGGCGGTGGGTTTCGATGATCGTCGGAGCAGCAGCTACACGACGCAAATGAAACGGAGGAGGGAGGGATTCGGCGTAGAGGCTCACAGCGGTGCTAGCGAGCTCGACGGAGAGGACGGGGACGCTCTGCAGCTTCTTAATCGACGGTGAGGTGCTCCGGCGATCCGAGGAGGGGGACGACGGCGTGAAGGCGTTGCAGGGCTCCCGGCGATCCGTGGCTCAGCGAGGAGGTAGAGGGCGTCGCGGCGAACCTTCTGGACACGCTCATGGGACGAGGGGGAGGTTCTAGCTGCGGCAACGGCGAGTGGCGGCGACGGGCGGCTCGGTGGCGAGAGGGAGAGAGCCAGGGGAAGGCGATGAGGACGAGGGGAAAGTGAGAGAGGGGTCGGGGCAGCTGTGTGGCGACGCAGGGAGGGTTCCAGGCCGTCGGGGAGGCAGGCAAGCAGGGTGGAGGTGGCCGGGCGCGTGCCGGCGCGCGGTGGCCACGCGCGCTGCCTTCTGGCGCGAGGAGGAAGGCGACAGAAACGGGGCTGGTGGGCTGGGCCGGCCTGCAACAGTGCTGGGCTCAGGTAAGTCCTTTCTCTCTCTTTCTTTTTCCTATTTCTTTTCTGTTTCATTTCTTTTGCAACTTTGTTTAATTAATAAAAATGCCAGAACATTTTTATAACTCATAAAACTTGTCATGCCCACTTTATGTATTATGAACAGTATGGAACATTATAGTTTATGATTATTTGAGCATTTAAAATATTTTATGGCATTTAAATGCCCAAATTCAAATACCATAAGATTTAATCCAGAGCCCTTAGATGTCCTAGAAAATTGTGCACCATTTTTAGCAGAGGTTTAAGACCAAGGCAGAAATGATGAACATTTTTGAAGGGCATTTTGGGTACATTGGAAAAGATTTTATCAAACCCTAGTTGTTAGGAGAGGGGTGCTGGGGTTTCTGTCATTCCCATTTCAAGTTTCTTTGATAAGTAAACATGATGCACACTCTAGCTAGTCCTAATGCAAGTGCTAACTAGGGATGTGACATGCAGCTAGGTTCTGCATGGCGGCCTGCAGCGGGTCTTGGCCTGACCCGCCAGACGGCTCGTCGTGGCTGGTGGCCAGCACCTCTATGACGGTGCTGACGGTGCTGCCGCTGGCTGCAGTGGGGAGGGGGTCGTCGATGATCACCACATGCTCGGGGAAGGAGTCGACGGGCACCGCGTCGAGGTCGATGATCATATCAACTGATGGGTCAGAGGAGCCTATTGACTCTATGTCAGAGGCGCGCTCGTCGACGATGTGGATCTTGTCGAGGAGCTCGACGAGGCAGCTCTCCGGAGCAACTGGCTCTGCAGCCGGAGAGGGCTCGTCATGGATGTGGACGCCGACGAGAATGTCGGCGAGTCCGCTCGCGGCGCATGCGGCCTCAGCACCGCGAAGCATCCCGATGTCCACGCCCGCGGGCGTGCCGGGCTGGTTGTGCTCGCGAGGAAGGAACAAAGTTCCCGTCCAGAACATGTCTCCGGACGACGGTGCACCTTGCCCCATGGTGGGCGCCAAATGTTGGGGTTTTGGTGCGACATATGACAATGGGTGGCTTATCATGCATGGGACAATAGAGCATCGTCGGGCACTGGAAGCGGGATAAGGAAGAACTTAGGACGCCTACGAATCTTACCCAGGTTTGGGGCTCTCTGTGGAGATAACACCCCCAGTCCTGCTTTGCGGGGACTCCGCGTCATGACTAATGTCACTAGGGTAGCTACAAGGTTATTCCTTGAGCTGTGTCGTCTAGAGGAGGAAGAAGATCAAGGCTAGCTCACTACCTTCGCTCTAGGGAATCGGGATGTTCACTAGGGTTTCTCCTTATTTCTCTCTATGTGTCTCTCTTCTCTCTATAGTTCAAATAACCAACCCCTCCACATGGAGGACCCTGGGGGGTTTATATAGGCCTACCCCCTAGGGGTACAATATTAATCCAGGCGGAACGGCCCCCAGCTGTCAGCGTCTTCGGGTGCCGGCCTTTCCGCCTGTCTGCTGGGGCCCGCCGTCTGCACGCCCATGTGATTGCCTTTCACTGTAGGCGTGCTTCTGCTGACGGCAGCATCGTCAGGAGGGAAGTGGCTACGGTGCCGCTGTCTCCTACCGTACACTGCTACCACGTCGTGTCTTGTCATCTTGATGAGGTTCAGACTCCTAGGGTACAGTGAGCCGCCTGCTACCAGGCGGGCTGCCTCCCCCGGCCGCCTACCAGGGGCTGCTTGTTTCTGACTCACCCACTGGTCGGTGGGGTCGGCCGCCTGCTGACCCAGCCGTATGTGGGTTGTGGGATCGTGGCTTCCTCTGACCAAAGCTTGGTCACTGGCAGCGTGGCTACAGCGATACGCCGCTTAAGACGCGCCCATAAGGTACACATTCACTGTAGCCACGCCCTTGTAGATTCTCTAAGGACATGCTCAACTGTAGCCATGCCTCAGCTGTGTTGTGGTCCCCCAGCACGCATCCCAAGGGGGAGGCGTAGGACCGTCTGCTAGCTGCTGGCTATGGGGTTGCCGCCTGTTTGGGCCCCTGCCGCCTGCTGGCAGCCGGCTCCTGGGGTAAACTGTCCCAGGAGGCGGCCCGATGAGCAGACGGCTGGGGGATAACAGGCGGCCCCCAATTGTCTTGAAATACCACGGGTGATCGACGAGGACACCCGTGGTCAATATCTCCGACAAGTGCCATGCGTATTCAGAAACCATTTTATTATGTACATGGTTGTTTAATATCTTTATATTAGTATTTGATGTTTTGCTTTAACCAGAAACTTGTGCTAGGTGCTTCCAACTGACATTTTTTCTATTTTAAAAATTGGTCAGAGGACGAATGAAGCAACAAAGAATATAGTCATAGGGAACGCTCCTGACTCCCCGCCAAGAGGAACCCCAGCTCTCTATGCTTGCCTTGCCCCGCCGTGTCAGGTGCGCTTCCTCTTGCTAGCTTTCATCCCCTCCTGCCGAATGAACCCTCCATGCCATGCATGCTCCTCCCCCATCTACTTACCTGGTTGAGCTCGCGCCGCCACTGTGGCACACCTCCCTTGCAGCTGCCAGCCGTCCGCATGTGCCACCTGCCACCACCAGTGAGATCTGGATAAAGAGGAGACAGAGAGGAAGATGGAGTGAGAATGGTGAGGGAAGAGGGAGATGAGACCCTCCTGGTGCGCTGGTCATAAACTACATCCTCAACTTCCCCTCCAAGCCTACGGCGGCTATACCCATTGGAATTAATAAGGTCTTGCTTATGTAAACTACTACTAATTGGATAATTAAGGAGTATCAATAAGGTCTTGCTTATGTAAACTACTACTACATCAGGTTTTTCTCTCTCCCTCAATGTTGCACATTTCTGTTAACCCAATAGACATAGTTAGTATGAAATAGCACTAAAATATCATGGTCTCTTCTCTCAGTTATTAGATAGAATCTGGTTGCCAATTCTTGTTGGTTAGGTACAAAGTATTAATCGAATTTGTTTTTTACAGTTTTTCAAGAGTAATGGAATGTTAATTGGCTGGTGGCAGCAGCAGCGCATCAAGGTGCAAGGCAGTGGTGACATGTTTATAGTACAGGGAAGGAACAACTCTTACTTTTTTATGCTAGATCCATGCCAAATGTGAGTTGCATCCTTCTTCCCTACATGTTGGTGATGATCAATTAAGCTCCAAGTGAATTGTGATTAGTATCTTTAGACATTGGCCATATTTGTCAGTCCACCCTGTGTCTTTCATTTCTCATTTTTTAAACGTATTGGCCTTTGGTATAATTGAATGGATGTGCCACACAACAAGAAATAGCAGTAACTGGCAGATGCTTTTGGGTACCAATTTTGCTTTTCTGGATTATAAGATTCCTTTTGGTGTTCCTATGTTACTGATGATGTGGACTTTTTCGAGTATGTTGAAGCAGTTAATTTAAATGTCCCTGCTGGATAGGTTTGCAGCTTCTCACTTGGTGCATGACGGAATAGTTGTACTGATTTTGGAGACTTTTAGAGTATAATGCTACTGTTTCCATTTGGAAGACATAAATATAGTGTTTCCAAGATTATATTTCTGCAATCTAAGTAGTGTGTATTTCTAGCATCCTTCCGTGCTAAGAATTTTAGAGAAGTCTAAGTATGAGAGAAATATAGTGTTTTCTCTTTGTAAAACTATAGAGACTCTAATAAATGTATAGGATGCCACATAGTATTTCCAAGATTTCTTTGGCTAAAGAGTGTAGATTGTTTTCTCTCAAAGTTAGATTTGTTTATTGATGTCTTCAAAATACTCATTTGATGTTACTTCCTTTGACTTATGTACGGAGTTTTAGATATTAGCAAAATACTTGGTTAAGAACTGATAAGTAAATATGAGGTCTCGAAAGCTGTGTATTTTCAAGGCATGGAAACTAAATAAACACTTCGAGTCCATTATTTTGTGTTTGAATTCTTTTTTGTTATTTCTTTTTGAATGCTTAGCCAAGAAGCGTTTCATTCATGTGAAACCCAAGATTTGATAGTGCCAACCGCAGAGAGATAGCGGTGGATGTGCATAACTCACGATTTGGCAAATAGCTAATTCCTTACATTGTAGCATTTCTTTCCTATTATCTTTGATATTTCTGGTGCCTTAACTGAACTTTTATCATTTTCTACAAAAAAAGAATAGCAGATGATGGTTTGGATGCGCATAGCCATCACCGAAAGGAGCGTCGACCACGGAGACGGCCGTCCGCATAGCCATCACCGGGAGGAGCATCGACCATCAAGACGGTCGTCCACGTCGCCATTAGCGTCATCCTCGCACTGGCAGATCGGCTCGACGTGACTCTGGTTCGCTCTCCTCTGTCTCTCTTCTTCTGTTCTCTCTCTCTCTCTCTCTCTCTCTCTCTCTGTAGCATGATGAATGGTAGGGAATAGAGGATCATGATGAAGTGTTTGGCTGGCTGGCAATGCGGACTAGCTGGACTTGAAGAAGCTCTATCAACCATGAGGCTAAATTGTGCATGCCCCCAGTGTCTAAATTATACACATCTAAGCAATTTTCTTATCTTCTACCTCTCTTGGTTAAATTATTAGCTTACATGCTAATCCTAATCCCTGATAACTTGTCCTAAATACTAGAGCATATATACTCTGAATTATGTTCTATATATCTCGCTCCTGAATTATGTTCGAAGCAATTTTCTGAGATATATGTATTTCTTCTTGCTCATTCTTTTGGGCTTAGGGGCATTAGAATAATCAGAATATACCTGGAGTGTTTGTACCATCTGCATACACTTTAGCTCAAAATAATAATGTGCTTCCTGTTACTTGCTCTGTTTTGATAATGTACATACATCAGTTGTGACATATATAATTGGTACCAGATAAACAATATTAGTTTTCCAGTGAATGATTTTAGATTCTTCCATGAAAGCTTCTCCCCCCTTTTTGCGATTTTTATTTCATGAAATGAGTTACGATGACAGTCGTGATATATTTCTTCTCTGAATATTTATTACCATGAACTAGAGTATCCAGTGTGTGTAGTTGTATACCTCCTTTTTAGAAAAGAATCATAAATTGCTACTATACTTTGATCAGGGTGTGGAGCATCAGATCTACACCTTGAAGAAAACAACTCAAGGAGTAATGCGAAAATATTTGTAACTTCTGGTTCAGTCCAGGGGTAAATAAAATATGTAAAGTTCATCGTGCAATTTAGATTATTAATTGGATTGTATGGATGATGATATCTCTTCTATTATTTTGGTCAAATACCTTGAGCCAAGGATATTATTATGACAGGCTTAGCATTAGTGCAATGCGAAAGTAAATATTCTTAGATTCTCATGCTGACAATAATATATTTTGATCATTTTCTATGGTTGAGAAGATATATGGTTAATGCAGGATTGAATTTATTTATTTGTGAATACTGGCATCGCCCATGTGGATGTTCAGCAGGGTATCGACAACCGCGATTTCACCATCTCTGCACCATCCCAAGGTGTTGCGTCCGCTTCTCCTTCTGGGTAGAAGGTGATAGTCGGTCAAATATCGGTAGCCCCTATGTGTGGTTGTTCAGCAGGGTGTCGACAGCAACGATTTCCCAATCTCTGCATCATCTCGAGGTATATTTGAGCTCCCAAACCCATCCCTGATGTGATCACTAAATTATTGTTTTGGATTTCACTAATTTCTTTCCATGGCTAATATGTGTCCAAATGCTCCAGATTATATGGTGGAAAGAGGAGGCATAGAGGGGGTTGGAGTGGGAAGAAGAGAGGGTGAGAGAGGAGGAAGTGGAGACCCTGTCGGTGTATTGGTGAAAAAACACCTACCCAATTTTCTCCACCGTGGGTTATCATCTAAAATTGATTTTTAGAGGAATCAGGACATGTTCTTTTTTCCTTTCCACAGTTTCTCATCTAAAATGGGTTTTTAGAGGAATCAGGATCTGGTTCCTGGACCATTTGCTATGTACTGAATATCTAAGTATCAATGCAATTCTTCTGATAGAAATTTGATATATTAGATTGATAAATTATGCTATTTTTTATATTTACAATGCTTCAATGACTATATTACTGATTGGATATGACTATGCCCGACAGCATCACATCGATGCTGTCGGGTGCGGCAAGCCGCACTTCCTACCTAGTTCCTAGTACTAGGCAGTACACTATCATTAAATGAGGTTGCCAACTTCCAGCTTTATTAACAAAAACATTTGAGGCAAGCTTTACAGTTCGTTTTATCTTAGCAACGTCCAGAATTCCGGAGAGACATGACTCTGACAGTAGCCACTCAAGAACAGGAAGGGGCGTGTGTCAGTAGAGCAGCATTTATCCTTCGACAGAATGGAGCGCGTCAAAGCACTGTACCAGATCCTGTTTCAGCCTATACTTTTGACGGTATTGCACTGTCGCAACAATGTATAACGCGTTTTATCACTCCAGACGGCTGTCCGTATTTCTTTATGTTAGGGAACGTAGTATTTTAAACTTTTCCTACGATCACGCAAGATCTATCTATCAGATGCATAGCAACGAGAGGGGAGAGTGTGTCTAAGTACCCTCGTAGACCGGAAGCGGAAGCGTCAAGTGACGTTGTTGATGTAGTCGAACTTCTTCGCGATCCAACCGATCAAGCACCGAACGTACGGCGCCTCCGCGTTCAGCACACGTTCAACTTGATGACGTCCCACGAGCTCTTGATCCAGTTGAGCTTCACGGGAGAGTTTCGTCAGCACGACGGCGTGGTGACGGATATGATGAAGTTACCGGCGCAGGGCTTCGCCTAAGCACTGCGACAGTATGGCCGAGGTGTGTTTCTGTGGAGGGGGGCACCGCACACGGCTAAAACAATTCAACTTGTGTGTCTTTGGGTGCCCCCCTGCCCCCGTATATAAAGGAGCAAGGGGGAGGCCGGCCGGCCCCTTGTGGCGTGCCTAGGAGGTGCAATCCTACTAGGAATAGGATTCCTATTGCAATCCTATTCCTAGTAGGAACTACCAAAAGGGAGAAGGGGGAAAGGAAGGAGAGGGAGAAGGAGAAGGAAAGGGGCGCCGGCCCCCCTCCTTCCTTGTCCAATTCGGACCAAGGGGTGGGGGGCGCGCGTCCCAGCCCTGGCCCTTCCTTCCCTCTTTCTCCTACGGCCCATTAAGGCCCATAGCTTCCCAGGGGGTTCCGGTAACCCCCCCGGTACTCCGGTAAATTCCGAAACTTTACAGAACACTTCCGGTGTCCGAATATAGTCGTCCAATATATCAATCCTTACGTCTCGGACATTCCGAGTCTCCTCGTCATGTCCGTGATCTTATCCGGGACTCCGAACTACCTTCGGTACATCAAAACTCATAAACTCATAATACCGATCGTCATCAAACGTTAAGCGTGCGGACCCTACGGGTTCGAGAACTATGTAGACATGACCGAGACTCATCTCCGGTCAATGACCAATAGCAGAACCTGGATGCTCATATTGGCTCCTACATATTCTACGAAGATCTTTATCGGTCAAACCACATAACAATATACGTTGTTCCTTTTGTCATCGGTATGTTACTTGCCCGAGATTCGATCGTCGGTATCTCTATACCTAGTTCAATCTCGTTACCGGCAAGTCTCTTTACTCGTTACGTAATACATCATCTCGTGACTAACTCATTAGTCATTTGCTTGCAAGGCTTATTATGATGTGTATTACCGAGAGGGCCCAGAGATACCTCTCCGACACTCGGAGTGACAAATCCTAGTCTTGATCTATGCCAACACCACGAACACTTTCGGAGACACTTGTAGAGCATCTTTATGATCACCCAGTTATGTTGTGACGTTTGATAGCACACAAGGTGTTCCTACGGTATTCGGGAGTTGCATAATCTCATAGTCATAGGAACATGTATAAGTCATGAAGAAAGCAATAGCAGTAAAACTAAACGATCATAGTGCTAAGCTAACGGATGGGTCTAGTCCATCACATCATTCTCCTAATGATGTGATCCCGTTGATCAAATGACAACTCATGTCTATGGCTAGGAAACATAGCCATCTTTGATCAATGAGCTAGTCTAGTAGAGGCATACTAGGGACATACTGTTTTGTCTATGTATTCGCACATGTACTAAGTTTCCTGTTAATACAATTCTAGCATGAATAAAAGACATTTATCATGATATAAGGAAATACAAATAACATCTTTATTATTGCCTCTAGGGCATATTTCCTTCAATCTCCCACTTGAACTAGAGTCAATAATCTAGATTACAAAGTAATGATCCTCACACCCATGGAGTCCTGGTGTTGATCATGTTTTGCCCGCGGAAGAGGCTTAGTCAACGGGTCTGCAACATTCAGATCCGTATGTATCTTGCAAATCTCTATGTCTCCCTCCTTGACTAGATCGCGGATGGAATTGAAGCGTCTTTTGATGTGTTTTGTTCTCTTGTGAAACCTGGATTCCTTCGCCAAGGCTATTGCTCCAGTGTTGTCACAAAAGATTTTCATTGGACCCGATGCACTAGGTATTACACCTAGATCGGATATGAACTCCTTCATCCAGACTCCTTCATTTCCTGCTTCTGAAGCAGCTATGTATTCCGCTTCACACGTAGATCCCGCCACGACGCTCTGCTTGGAACTGCACCAACTGACAGCTCCACCGTTTCAATAAAAATACATATCCGGTTTGTGACTTACAGTCATCCGGATCAGTGTCAAAGCTAGAATCGACGTAACCGTATACAACGAGCTCTTTGTCACCTCCATACACGAGAAACATATCCTTTGTCCTTTTCAGGTATTTCAGGATGTTCTTGACCGCTGTCCAGTGATCCACTCCTGGATTACTTTGGTACCTCCCTGCTAGACTTATAGCAAGGCACACATCAGGTCTGGTACACAACATTGCATACATGATAGATCCTATGGCTGAGGCATAGGGAATGACTTTCATTTTCTCTCTATCTTCTGAAGTGGTCGGGCATTGAGTCTTACTCAACTTCATACTACCTTGTAACACAGGCAAGAACCCTTTCTTCGACTGATCCATTTTGAACTTCTTCAAAACTTTATCAAGGTATGTGCTTTGTGAAAGTCCAATTAAACGTCTTGATCTATCTCTATAGATCTTGATGCCTAATATATAAGTAGCTTCACCGAGGTCTTTCATTGAAAAACTTTTATTCAAGTATCCTTTTATGCTATCCAGAAATTCTATATCATTTCCAATCAACAATATGTCATCCACATATAATATCAGAAATGCTACAGAGCTCCCACTCACTTTCTTGTAAATACAGGCTTCTCCAAAAGTCTGTATAAAACCATATGCTTTGATCACCTCATCAAAGCATATATTCCAACTCCGAGATGCTTGCACCAGTTCATAGATGGATCACTGGAGCTTGCATACTTTGTTAGCACCTTTTGGATCGAAAAAACCTTCTTGTTGCATCATATACAACTCTTCTTTGAGATATCCATTCAGGAATGCAGTTTTGACATCCATTTGCCATATTTCATAATCATAAAATGCGGCAATTGCTAACATGATTCGGACAGACTTTAAGCATCGCTACAGGTGAGAAAGTCTCATCGTAGTCAACTCCTTGAACTTGTCAAAACCCTTTCGAAACAAGTCGAGCTTTGTAAACAGTAACATTACCGTCTGCGTCGGTCTTCCTCTTGAAGATCCATTTATTTTCGATGGCTTGCCGATCATCGGGTAAGTCAACCAAAATCCATACTTTGTTCTCATACATGGATCCCATCTCAGATTTCATGGCCTCAAGCCATTTTGCGGAATCTGGGCTCATCATCGCTTCCTCATAGTTCGTAGGTTCATCATGGTCTAGTAACATGACTTCCAGAACTGGGTTGTCGTACCACTCTGGTGCGGAACGTACTCTGGTTGATCTACGACGTTCAGTAGAAACTTGATCTGAAGTTTCATGATCATCATCATTAGCTTCCTCACTAATTGGTGTAGGAATCACTGGAACAATTTTCTGTGATGTACTACTTTCCAATTCAGGAGAAGGTACAGTTACCTCATCAAGTTCTACTGTCCTCCCACTCACTTCTTTCGAGAGAAACTCCTTCTCTAGAAAGGATCCATTCTTAGCAACGAATATCTTGCCTTCGGATCTGTGATAGAAGGTGTACCCAACAGTTTCTTTTGGGTATCCTATGAAGACACATTTCTCCGACTTGGGTTCGAGCTTATCAAGTTGAAGGTTTTTCACATAAGCATCGCAGCCCCAAACTTTAAGAAACGACAACTTTGGTTTCTTGCCAAACCATAGTTCATAAGGTGTCGTCTCAACGGATTTAGATGGTGCCCTATTTAACGTGAATACAGCTGTCTCTAAAGCATATCCCCAAAACAATAGTGGTAAATCGGTAAGAGACATCATAGATCGCACCATATCCAATAAAGTACGGTTACGACGTTCCGACACACCATTACAATGTGGTGTTCCGGGTGGCGTGAGTTGTGAAACTATTCCACATTGTTTCAAATGAAGACCAAACTTGTAACTCAAATATTCACCTCCACGATAAGATCGCAGAAACTTTATTTTCTTGTTACGATGATTCTCTACTTCATTTTGAAATTCTTTGAACTTTTCAAAGGTTTCAGACTTGTGTTTCATTAAGTAGATATACCCATATCTGCTCAAATCATCAGTGAAGGTCAGAAAATAACGATACCCGCCGCGAGCTTCAACACTCATTGGTCCGCATACATCAGTATGTATGATTTCCAACAAATCTGTTGCTTGCTCCATAGTTCTGGAGAACGAAGTTTTAGTCATCTTGCCCACGAGGCATGGTTTGCAAGCGTCAAGTGATTCATAATCAAGTGATTCCAAAAGTCCATCACTATGGAGTTTCTTCATGCGCTTTACACCAATATGACCTAAACGGTAGTGCCACAAATAAGTTGCACTGTCATTATTAACTTTGCATCTTTTGGCTTCAATATTATGAATATGTGTATCACTACAATCGAGATCCAATAAGAATAGACCACTCTTTAAGGGTGCATGACAATAAATATATTATTCATAAAAATAGAAGAACCATTATTCTCTGATTTAAATGAATAACCGTCTCGCAACAAACAAGATCCAGAAATAATGTTCATGCTCAACGCTGGCACCAAATAGCAATTATTTAGGTCTAAAACTAATCCCGAAGGTAGATGTAGAGGTAGCGTGCCGACGGCAATCACATCGACTTTGGAACCATTTCCCACGCGCATCGTCACCTCGTCCTTAGCCAATCTTCGTTTAATCCGTAGTCCCTGTTTCAAGTTACAAATATTAGCAACCGAACCAGTATCAAATACCCAGGTACTACTACGAGCATTAGTAAGGTACACATCAATAACATGTATATCACATATACCTTTGTTCACCTTGCCATCCTTCTTATCCGTCAAATACTTGGGGCAGTTTCGCTTCCAATGTCCAGTCCCTTTGCAGTAGAAGCACTCAGTTTCTGGGTTGGCTCCAGACTTGAGTTTCTTCGCGGGAGTAACAACTGTCTTGCTATTCTTTTTGAAGTTCCCCTTCTTTCCCTTGCCCTTTTTCTTGAAACTAGTGGTCTTGTTAACCCATCAACACTTGATGCTCCTTTTTGATTTCTACCTCTGCAGCTTTGAGCATAGCGAAGAGCTCGGGAATTGTCTTCCGCATCCCTTGCATATTATAGTTCATCACGAAGCCTTTATAGCTTGGTGGCAATGATTGAAGAACTCTATCAATAACACTATCCTCGTCAACTTTACAACCAAGTCGAGTCATATGATTGTAATACCCAGACATTCTGAGCAAGTGTTCACTGATAGAACTATTCTCCTCCATCTGGCAGATGTAGAACTTATTGGAAATCTCATATTTCTCAATCCGGGCATTTGCTTGAAATATTAACTTCAACTCCTGGAACATCTCATATGGTCCATGACGTTCAAAACGTCGTTGAAGTCCCGGTTCTAAGCCGTAAAGCATGGCACACTGAACTATCGTGTAGTCATCAGACCGCGTCTGCCAGACGTTCAAAGCATCTACATTGGCGGGAGGGGGCTTGACAGCGGTGCTTCAAGGACATAATTCTTCTGTGCAGCAATGAGGATAATCCTCAAGTTACGGACCCAGTCCGTGTAATTGCTACCATCATCTTTCAACTTAGCTTTCTCAAGGAATGCATTAAAATTCAAAGGAACGGTAGCACGGGCCATTGATCTACAACAACATAGATATGCAAAAACTATCAGGACTAAGTTCATGATAAATTAAAGTTCAATTAATCATATTACTTTAAGAACTCCCACTTAGATAGACATCCCTCTGGTCATCTAAATGATCACGTGATCCAAATCAACTAAACCATGTCCGATCATCACGTGAGATGGAGTAGTTTCAATGGTGAACATCTTATGTTGATCATATCTACTATATGATTCATGCTCGACCTTTCGGTCTCCAGTGTTCCGAGGCCATATCTGCATATGCTAGGCTCGTCAACTTTAACCCGAGTATTCTGCGTGTGCAAAATTGGCTTACACCCGTTGTATTTGAACGTAGAGCTTATCACACCCGATCATCACGTTGTGTCTTGGCACGACGAACTTTCGCAACGGTGCATACTCAGGGAGAACACTTATACCTTGAAATTTAGTAAGGGATCATCTTATAATGCTACCGTCGTTCTAAGCAAAATAAGAAGCATAATAAGATAAACATCACATGCAATCAAAATATGTGACATGATATGGCCATCATCATCTTGTGCTTTTGATCTCCATCTCCAAAGCACCGTCATGATCACCTTCGTCACCGGCGCGACACCTTGATCTCCATCGTAGTATGGTTGTCGTCTCGCCAACTATTGCTTCTACGACTATTGCTACCGCTTAGTGATAAAGTAAAGCAATTACATGGCGATTGCATTTCATACAATAAAGCGACAACCATATGGCTCCTGCCAGTTGCCGATAACTTTACAAAACATGATCATCTCATACAAATCCGTATAACTCATCATGTCTTGACCATATCACATCACAACATGCCCTGCAAAAACAAGTTAGACGTCCTCTACTTTGTTGTTGCAAGTTTTACGTGGCTGCTACGGGCTTAGCAAGAACCGTTCTTACGTACGCATACAAAAAACCACAACGATGTTTCGTCAAGTATGTGTTGTTTTAACCTTCACAAGGACCAGGCGTAGCCATACTTGATTCAGCTAAAGTGAGAGAGACATACACCCGCCAGTCACCTTTAAGCAACGAGTGCTCATAACGGTGAAACCAGTCTCGCGTAAGCGTACGCGTAATGTCGGTCCGGGCCGCTTCATCTCACAATACCGCCGAAGCAAAGTATGACAAGCTGGTAAGCAGTATGACTAGTATCGCCCACAACTCATTGTGTTCTACTCGTGCATATCATCTACGCATAGACCTGGCTCATGATGCCACTGTTGGGGAACATAGTATTTTAAAATTTTCCTACGATCACGCAAGATCTATCTACCAGATGCATAGCAACAAGAGGGGAGAGTGTGTCTACGTACCCTCGTAGACCGGAAGCGGAAGCGTCAAGTGGCGCGGTTGATGTAGTTGAACTTCTTCACGATCCAACCGATCAAGCACCGAACGTACGGCACCTCCGCGTTCAGCACACGTTCAGTTTGATGACGTCCCACGAGCTCTTGATCCAGTTGAGCTTCACGGAAGAGTTTCGTCAGCACGACGGCGTGGTGACGGATATGATGAAGTTACCGGCGCAGGGCTTCGCCTAAGCACTGCGACAGTATGACCGAGGTGTGTTTCTGTGGAGGGGGGCACCGCACACGGCTAAAACAATTCAACTTGTGTGTCTTTGGGTGCCCCCCTGCCCCCGTATATAAAGGAGCAAGGGGGGAGGCCGGCCGGCCCCTTGTGGCGCGCCTAGGAGGTGCAATCCTACTAGGAATAGGATTGTAATCATATTCCTAGTAGGAACTACCAAAAGGGAGAAGGGGGAAAGGAAGGAGAGGGAGAAGGAGAAGGAAAGGGGCGCCGGCCCCCCTCCTTCCTTGTCCAATTCGGACCAAGGGGTGGGGGGCGTGCGGCCCAGCCCTGGCCCTTCCTTCCCTCTTTCTCCTACGGCCCATTAAGGCCCATAGCTTCCCAGGGGGTTCCGGTAACCCCCCCGGTACTCCGGTAAATTCCGAAACTTTACGGAACACTTCCGGTGTCCGAATATAGTCGTCCAATATATCAATCTTTACGTATCGGACATTCCGAGACTCCTCAACATGTCCGTGATCTCATCCGGGACTCCGAACTACCTTCCGTACATCAAAACTCATAAACTCATAATACCGATCGTCATCAAACGTTAAGCGTGTGGACCCTACGGGTTCGGGAACTATGTAGACATGACCGAGACTCATCTCCGGTCAATAACCAATAGCGGAACCTGGATGCTCATATTGGCTCCTACATATTCTACGAAGATCTTTATCGGTCAAACCGCATAACAATATACGTTGTTCCTTTTGTCATCGGTATGTTACTTCCCGAGATTCGATCGTCGGTATCTCTATACCTAGTTCAATCTCGTTACCGGCAAGTCTCTTTACTCGTTCCGTAATACATCATCTCATGACTAACTCATTAGTCATTTGCTTGCAAGGCTTATTATGATGTGTATTACCGAGAGGGCCCAGAGATACCTCTCCGACACTCGGAGTGACAAATCCTAGTCTTGATCTATGCCAACACCACGAACACTTTCGGAGACACCTGTAGAGCATCTTTATGATCACCCAGTTACGTTGTGACGTTTGATAGCACACAAGGTGTTCCTACGGTATTCGGGAGTTGCATAATCTCATAGTCATTGGAACATGTATAAGTCATGAAGAAAGCAATAGCGGTAAAACTAAACGATCATAGTGCTAAGCTAACGGATGGGTCTAGTCCATCACATCATTCTCCTAATGATGTGATCCCGTTGATCAAATGACAACTCATGTCTATGTCTAGGAATCATAGCCATCTTTGATCAATGAGCTAGTCTAGTAGAGGCATACTAGGGACATACTGTTTTGTCTATGTATTCACACATGTACTAAGTTTCCTGTTAAAACAATTCTAGCATGTATAAAAGACATTTATCATGATATAAGGAAATACAAATAACAACTTTATTATTCCCTCTAGGGCATATTTCCTTCACTTTATTCACTACTTTACGTCTAGATCACAAAGCCCCTGGGCACGCTGTGGATACCGGAGACATATGTCCCCATAGACCAAACGTCTGCCTCCCCGCACCAGGCAAATTTTCGTGTTTTGACCCTTTTTGCAAAGAAATTCGGGATCTGGCCCCTATTTGAAAAGTTTTCGGGATTTGACCCTTTTCCTACCACCACAGGCTCTGGCGGTAGGGTTAGACAACCTACCACCACGGGCCTTGGCGGTAGGGTGGGACGGAGGGGGACGGCACCGTTCGCCTATGCTAACGTGGATAAGCACCCTACCGTCGCACACCCTGGCGGTAGGCTGTCTAACCCCACCGCCAGAGACCCTAGCGGTAGGGTGTGGCTGGTTTTTGCCGCAAACCGTACTGTAAAAAAATATGCAGGGGCCCTGGCGGTAGGTTCATCCTACCGCCAGGGGGACTGGCGGTAGGCTGTGTGACCCTACCGCCAGAGACCTTGGCGGTAGGGTCCTGTGTTTTATTTTTTTAAGTTCATTTGCTTGCTTCTTTTCAAATTCAATATGACAGCAATATCACAGCAAGTTTCACAAAATATGACAGCAATATCACAGATCTTAAACAATTAAAATTGGGCACCACATACACATTAACAAAACTTCAAGTGCATAGAACATTTCAAACGAACTTCAACTAATTAGTAATTGGAGTTCCACATAGGTTCACAAATAGCAAACACATAGATCCACAAATAGCAAACTCATAGTTCCACGTAGTTTCACAACCACTAGACAAGTTCAACCAAACGAAGTTCAAACACATAGACACAACCCAACTACAAGTTCAACGAACTATCGGAGAGCATAATCATTTGCTCCTTCCCCTCTTGGAGGTACGGTCCTCGTTACTCTTTGAATGAGTCTCGGTCTTCTTGGGCCGTCGAGGGAGCGGCCTCTGTAAAGGTTCTGGACTCAGCCACTTCGGCTTCTTTGAATCCCTCTTCGTCATCTCTTCAGGTGGTTGAGATGATTGGTTTGGTGGAGGTCCATAATCTTCATCGTACTCCTCCTCCCCGTTGCCATCATTATCCTCATCCTCCTCCGCCCCTTCTTCATATGTTGCCTCCTCCTCCTCCTCCTCCTGAACCAACCTAGACGACGAGGGAACGTGGCTCGATGAGCCGATGTGACCCTGTGTGGCTGCAGGTTGATAAGCTTCAACCGACCCAGCTCCAGCACAGCCAAGCAGGCCTACGAGCTTGCGACAACGCTTCACAAGCTTCTGCACTCACAATGAAACAAGAGCATGTTAAGTATCAGATTTATGATTGCAAGTGAACCAGATGCATCTGTTCTAAGGAAGGTGTACCTTCATCGCCCCCTCATATTGTTCTCAGACTCTACGCCTCCGGGGGTACCACCTAGTGCATCTGAGGCTTCAAAGATGCATCTGTTCAGCTCACCAGACTGCAAAGGCAGAAGTCAGTGCCGATGACGAATACAATAATTTAAAGGCATAAGTTTGAACAGACTTACCACTCTGTTGATGACGGGTGCAAATTCCCTAAATCCACTGTGCATGTCTCTGATGCCGGTCTAGTAGGCCTCTTCCTCGGGGTCATCCCTCTCCAGCTCCGCGATGTCTTCCGCCGTCCACCGAGGCCTGAGACGAAGACGGTGCTTCTGGCCATCATCGTACCACCTCATGTGTCGGCCCTCGTAATCATCCCAGTCGGTCACTATCCTCTCCTTATCTTTACGGTACCTCCGTTCGTTGCACTCCTTCACATGAGTTTAATGCCGCTCTCCCCAGTCTGTGATCGACTGATTCTTCTGCCGGCTCATCCTGCAAGGCATAGGAGATACGTCTCCAACGTATCTATAATTTTTTTATTGTTCCATGCTATTATTTATGAAGTCTTGGATGTTTAATGGGCTTTATCATTCACTTTTATATCATTTTTGGGACTAACCTACTAACCCAAAGGCCCAGTCCAGATTGTTGTTTTTTGCCTATTTCAGGGTTTTGCAGAAAAGGAATATCAAACGGAGTCCAAACGGAATGAAACCTTTGCAGGAGATATTTTTGGAGGAAATCACGCACGAAAGACTTCGGGGCCAAGCCAGAGGACAGAGGGCCCACCCTCGAGGGTGGGGGCGCGCCCCCGTCCCAAGGCGCGCCCCCCTGCCTCGAGGGCAGCCCCTGTGGCCCCCCGTGCCCCTCTTGTTCCTATATAAACCAACGTACCCCAGAAACTCCATACGCAGAGAGAAAACCCTAATTCCATCGTCGTAGCAGTTGTTCCCGTGGAGATCCCATCTTGGAGCCTGTTCCGGGAGGGGGATCCATCACGGAGGCCTTCATCATCATAATCATCGCCCTCACCATGAGTTGTGAGTAGTTTACCACAGACCTTCGGGTCCATAGCTAGTATCTAGATGGCTTCTTCTCTCTCTCTGGATCTCAATACAAAGTTTTCCTCGGTCTTCGAGGAGATCTATTCGATGTAATCTCTTTTTGCGGTGTGTTTGTCGAGATCCGATGAATTGTGAGTTTATGATCAAGGTTATCTATGAAAGATATTTGGTTCTTCTCTGAACTTTTTATGCGTGCTCATAATATCCTTGCAAGTCTCTTCGAATTATTGGTTTGGTTTGGCCTACTAGATCTATAGTTCTTGCAATGGGAGAAGTGCTTGGCTTTGGGTTCAATCTTGTGGTGTCCTTTCCCAGTGACAGTAGGGGTAGCAAGGCACGTATTGTATTGTTTCCATCGAGGATAAAAATATGGGGTTTTCATCAAATTGCTTGAGTTTATCCCTCTATATCATGTCATCTTGCTTAAGGCGTTACTCTGTTCGTATGAACTCAATACACTAGATGCATGCTGGATAGCGGTCGATGTGTGGAGTAATAGTAGTAGATGCAGGCAGGAGTCGGTCTTCTTGTCTCGGACGTGATGCCTATATACAATGATCATGCCTAGATAGTCTCATAATTATTCGCTTTTCTATCAATTGCTCGACAGTAATTTGTTTACCCGCCGTAGAATACCGCTATCATGAGTGAAGCCACTAGAGAAAACGATGGCCCCCGGGTCTATCTTTACCATATTACTTTCCCGTCAACTAGCCTATTTCTGCCGCCGTTGTTTTGTTTTCTTTACTTTCTGTTTCTATACCAAAAATACCAAAAATATAATTATCATCTCTATCAGATCTCACTATTGTAAGTGACCGTAAAGGGATTGACAACCCCTTATCGCGTTGGTTGTGAAGTTCTTATTTGTTTGTGCAGGTGCGAGTGACTGGCGCGTGGTCTCCTACTGGATTGATACATTGGTTCTAAAAAACTGAGGGAAATACTTACGCTACTGTGATGCATCTCCCTTTCCTCTTCGAGGGAATACAACGCAAGCTTAAGAGGTAGCAAGAAGAATTTCTGGCGCCGTTGCCGGGGAGGCTTACGCAAAAGTCATATACCAAGTACCTATCACAAACCCTTATCCTTCGCATTACATTTATTTGCCTCTCGTTTTCCTCTTCCCCACTTCACCCTTGAAGTTTTACTCGCCCTTCTTCCGCCGTGTGTTTACCGTTCGCTTGCTTCTTGTTCGCTTGTGTGCTATGTGCCCTCAACTAGCTTGCATCTTCGCTTGCTAAAGTATGGATCCTCATCCACTTGCTAATCTCTTTAAGAGACCCAATTATGTTGAACCAATTGCTAGTGAGCTGCGTGCACTAGATTATCTTTATGGGGTTTTGCCTGAAATTTATGAATCTGAAAATTGTGAGGAAATGTTAAAAGAAAAAGTGATTCATGATAGCTTGCTAAATAAAAAGCATGATTGCAATGATGTTATTGTAAATTCTATTAATGTCAATTGTGTTAATGACATGCAAAACCCTAAGCTTGGGGATGCTTATTTTGCTATGCCCACAATTTGTTGCAATGATCATGATTGGGGTGATGATTCTTACGATCTTGAAAAAATATTTAAACCCCATCATGAATACGAGACTGATAATAATGTTTGCCATAATATTGAATGTGGATTTGAAAGAGTTTCAACTTTTGATCCCACTACTTTATATATTGATCAATCTTATGAAATTTTTGATAAAGGTGGGTTTGGAGAGGTCATGACTTTAGTTAATGTTAATCCCACTATTTTGGAAGAGTGTCAACTTTGCATGTGTGTGGATCGTGTTGAGAATATGTTATGTGATAGCTATTTCGTTGAATTTGATCATGATCCTACATGCAATTATTATGAGAGAGGGAAATATGGTTGTAGAAATCTTCATGTTACTAAATTACCTCCCTTCATGTTGAGATTGATCTCGTTTCTTTCTTCTTCCTTGCATACGCCAGATTTTGCTTCTCTTGGTAATTTGTTTTCTTATAAAATGCCTATGCATAGGAAGTATGTTGGACGTAGATGTGTTTGTCACATGTCTCATGATGCTCTCTTTGTGTTTCAATCCTTGTCTTTCAAGTGAGCATCATTAAAATCGTGCCTAGCTAGGGGCGTAAAACGATAGCGCTTGTTGGGAGACAACCCAATTTTATGTTTTTTGTTTTTGTTGCTGTTAGGGAATAAATATTGCATCTAGCCTCTGATTAGATGTGTTTTCATGTTTTGTTTAGTGTTTGTGCCAAGGTGAACCTTTGGTAAGACTTGTGTGAAGTTTCTTTGATCTTGCTGTGAAAAACAGAATCGTTAGCGCTCGCTAAAGTAGACTTCAGATTTTACTGGATCGTGATTTTTAGTTGATTCTTTTTGCTACTGATTCGTAGACAAATTGCGCAAATTTACCAATTTAGTTCGAATTTTTTGGACTTCCAGAAGTAGGCGAACCCAGCAGATTAATACAGATTGTTCTGTTTTTGACAAATTCTGTTTTTCGTGTGTTGTTTGCTTATTCCGATGCATCTATGAGTAATATTGGAGGATATGAACCATAGAGAACTTGGAGTACAGTAGGTTTAACACCAATGTAAACAATGAATGAATTCCTTGCTGTACCTTTGAGTGGTGGTTTGCTTTCTCTTACTAACGGAGCTCACGAGAATTTATGTCTAAGTTTTGTGTTGTGAAGTTTTCAAGTTTTGAGTATTGCTTTGAGGGACTATGGAACAAGGAGTAGCAAAGTTCTAAGCTTGGGGATGCCCATGGCACCCCAAGTAAATTCAAGATAATCAAAAGCCTAAGCTTGGGGATGCCCCGGGAAGGCATCCCCTCTTTCGTCTTCATCCATCGGTAACTATACTTGGAGCTATATTTTTATTCGCAACATGATATGTGTTTTGCTTGGAGCGTCTTGTATAATTTGAGTATTTCCTTGTTAGTTTTCCACAATCATCCTTGCTGGACACACCTATTTGAGAGAGTTAAATATGGCCTAGAAATTATTAGAACACTCTATGTGCTTCGCTTATATCTTTTGAGTTGAATAGTTTTTGCTCTAGTGCTTCACTTATATCTTTTAGAGCATGGTGGTGGTAATATTTTGTAGAAATTGTTGAACTCTCATGCTTCACTTATATCTATTTGAGAGTCTATTAAAACAGCATGGTAAAGTGTTTAGGCTAAAGAAACTAGTCTTCACATGATAAACATCCAATGTCAATGTAGTAAAAAAATTCACATCAAGTGCATTGAATAGAAAGAGCTGTTGGATGCTTGATAATTGTTTTGAGACATGAGGATAGTGATATTAGAGTCATGCTAGTGGAGTAATTATGAAATTGAGAAATATTTGTGTTAAGGTTGGTGATTCCCTTAGCATGCACGTATGGTGAACCGTTATGTGACTAAGTTAAAGCATGAGGTATTTGTAGAGTGTCAACCTTTGTGTGGAGGTCGGGGGCGCGCGATGGTTAACTCCTACCAACCTCCCCCCTAGGGGCATGCGTTGATTGCTTTGTTTTGATGACTCGTAGATTTTTGCAATAAGTATATGAGTTCTTATGACTAATGTTGAGTCCATGGATTATACGCACTCTCACCCTTCCACCATTGCTAGCCTCTCTTGTACCGCGCAACTTTCGCCGGTGCCATAAACCCACTATATATCCTTCCTCAAAACAGCCACTATATATGCTTCCTCAAAACAGCCACCATACGTACCTATCATGGCATTTCCATAGCTATTCCGAGATATATTGCCATGCAACTTTCCACTGTTCCGTTTATATGACATGCATCATATTGTCATATTGCCATTTCATGATCATGTAGTTGACATCGTATTTGTGGCAAGGTCGCCATGCATAATTTTTATACATGTCACTCTTGTTTCATTGCACATACCGGTACACCACCGGAGGCATTCATATAGAGTCATACTTTGTTGTTGTAGTATCGAGTTGTAATCTTGTGTTGTAATGAAAGTGTGATGATCATCATTTTTAGAGCATTGTCCCATAGGAGGAAAGGCTGAATCTATAAAGCCCCTCCGCAAAAAAAAGGCCAAAGAAAAAAAAGAAAGGCCCAAAAAAAGAGAAAAAAGAAAAAAAGAAAGGAAAAAGGGACAATTGCTACTATCTTTTTCCACACTTGTGCTTCAAAGTAGCACCATGTTCTTCATTGTAGAGAGTCTCATGCTTAGTCACTTTCATATACTAGTGGGAATTCTCGTTATAGAACTTGGCTTGTATATTCCAACGATGGGCTTCCTCAAATGCCCTAGGTCGTCGTGAGCAAGCAAGTTGGATGCACACCCAATAGTTTCTTTTGTTGAGCTTTCATTCATATTTAGCTCTAGTGCATCCATTGCATGGCAATCCCTACTCACTCACATTGATATCTATTGATGCGCATCTCCATAGCCCATTGATACGCCTAATCGATGTGAGACTATCTCCATTCTTTTTGTCTTCTCCACAACCACCTCTATTCCACCTATAGTGCTATATCCATGGCTCACGCTCATGTATTGCGTTAAAGTTGAAAGGTTTGAAAAGATAGAGCATGAAAACAAATGCTTGGCTGAAATCGGGGTTGTGCATGATATGAATATTTTGTGTGATAACAAGGGAGCATAGCCAACACTATATGATTTTGTAGGGATAACTTTCTTTAGCCATAGTATTTTGAGAAGACGTGATTGCTTTGTTAGTATTGCTTGAAGTATTGTTATTTCTTATGTCAATATAGACTTTTATCTTGAATCTTTTAGGTATGAACATTCATGCCACAATTAAGAGAATTACATTGAAAAAACTATATTGGTTAGCATTCCACATCAAAAATTCTTTCTTTCTCATTTACCTACTCGAGGACGAGCAGGAATTAAGCTTGGGGATGCTTGATACGTCTCCAACGTATCTATAATTTTTTATTGTTCCATGCTATTATTTATGAAGTCTTGGATGTTTAATGGGCTTTATCATTCACTTTTATATCATTTTTGGGACAAACCTACTAACCCAAAGGACCAGTCCAGATTGTTGTTCTTTGCCTATTTCAGGGTTTTGCAGAAAAGGAATATCAAACGGAGTCCAAACGGAATGAAACCTTCGCAGGAGATATTTTTGGAGGAAATCACGCACGAAAGACTTCAGGGCCAAGCCAGAGGACAGAGGGGCCACCCTCGAGGGTGGGGGCGCGCCCCCCCTTCCCAGGGCACGCCCCCCTGCCTCGAGGGTAGCCCTTGTGGCCCCCGGTGCCCCTCTTCTTCCTATATATACCTACGTACCCTAGAAACTCCATACACAGGGAGAAAACCCTAATTCCACCGCCGTAGCTGCTGTTCCCGTGGAGATCCCATCTTGGAGCCTGTTCCGGGAGGGGGATCCATCACGGAGGCCTTCATCATCATCATCATCACCCTCAACATGAGTTGTGAGTAGTTTACCACAGACCTTCGGGTCCATAGCTAGTATCTAGATGGCTTCTTCTCTCTCTCTGGATCTCAATACAAAGTTTTCCTCGGTCTTCGAGGAGATCTATTCGATGTAATCTCTTTTCGCGGTGTGTTTGTCGAGATCCGATGAATTGTGAGTTTATGATCAAGGTGGGTTCAATCTTGCGGTGTCCTTTCCCAGTGACAGTAGGGGCATCAAGGCACGTATTGTATTGTTGCCATCGAGGATAAAAAAGATGGGGTTTTCATCATATTGCTTGAGTTTATCCCTCTACATCATGTCATCTTGCTTAAGGTGTTACTCTGTTCGTATGAACTCAATACACTAGATGCATGCTGGATAGCGGTCAATGTGTGGAGTAATAGTAGTAGATGTTGGGGAACGTTGCATGGAAAACAAAAAATTTTCTCTACGTTCACCAAGATCAATCTAGTAGATGCAACTACGAGGGGAGAGTAGGATCCACATACCCTTGTAGATCGCTAAGCGGAAGCGTTAAGAACGCGGTTGATGGAGTCGTACTCGCCGCGATTCAGATCGCCGAAGATCCCAGCACCGAAGCAACGGTGCCTCCGCGTTCTTCACACGTACGGCTCGGGGACGTCTCCTCCTTCTTGATCCAGCAAGGGGCGGAGGAGAGGTTGATGGAGAACCGGCAGCACGACGGCATGGTGGTGATGGTGGAGAAGATTTCCAGCAGGGCTTCGCCTAAGCACCGCGGGAGAAGAAGATGTTATGGGAGAGGGAGGGCAGCACCGAGGCACGAACTTGTGTTGGCTGCCCTCCCTCTACCTCTCTATATATAGGGGGAAGGAGGAGAGGGGGGCGCCCTAGGGTTTCCCCTAGGGGGCCGGCGGCCAGGGCAAGGGGAGGGGGCGGCGGCCAAGGCAGGCCCTAGGGTTTCCCCCCTAGGTGCCTTGCCCCCCAAGGCTAAGGGGGTGCGGCCACCCTAGGGGGTCCCACCTCCCTTGGCGCACAAGGAGAGGGCCCGGGGGGGGGGCGCACAGCCCCCTGAGGGCTGTGGTGTCCCCCCTTGTGGCCCACTAGGCCCAGAACCACTTCCGGACCCCCCGAAACCCTTTCCGGTACTCCGCCGATTTCCCGATGCTCCCCGGAACACTTCCGGACTCCGAAACCTTTCATCCTATATATCAATCTTCATCTCCGGACCATTCCGGAGACCCTCGTCATGTCCGGGATCTCATCCGGGACTCCGAACAACCTTCGGTAACCATGCACTTTTCTCACTAACAACCCTAGCGTCACCGAACCTTAAGTGTGTAGACCCTGCGGGTTCGGAAACCATGTAGACATGACCGAGACACTCCCAGGTCAATAACCAATAGCGGGATCTGGATACCCATATTGGTTCCCACATGTTTCTCGATGATCTCATCGGATGAACCACGATGTCAAGGATTCAGGCAATCCCGTATACAGTTCCCTTTGTCTCGTCGGTATGTTACTTGCCCGAGATTCGATCGTCGGTATCTCTATACCTAGTTCAATCTCGTTACCGGCAAGTCTCTTTACTCGTTACCGTAATACATAATCCCGTGACCAACCACTTAGTCACTTTGAGCTCATTGAGATGACGTATTACCGAGTGGGCCCGGAGATACCTCTCCGTCATACGGAGTGACAAATCCCAGTCTCGATCCATGTCAACTCAACAGACACCCTCGGAGATACCTGTAGAGTACCTTTATAGTCACCCAGTTACGTTGCGACGTTTGGCACACACAAAGCACTCCTATGGTGTCAGTGAGTTACATGATCTCATGGTCATAGGAACTTATATTTGACATGCAGAAAACTATAGCGATAACTGACACGATCAAAAGCTATGTTAACGTTTGGGTCTTGTCCATCACATCATTCTCCTAATGATGTGATCCCGTTATCAAATGACAACTCATGTCTATGACCTGGAAACCGCGGTCATCTTTGATCAACGAGCTAGTCCTGTAGAGGCTCACTAGGGACACAGAGTCTGTCTATTCATCCACACGTGTATTTGAGTTTCCAATCAATACAGTTATAGCATGGATAATAAACGATTATCATGAACAAGGAAATATAATAATAACCCTTTTATTATTGCCTCTAGGGCATATCTCCAACAGTCTCCCACTTGCACTAGAGTCAATAATCTAGCATTACAAGGTAATGAATCTAACACCCATAGAGTCTTGGTGTTGATCATGCTTAGCCCGTGGAAGAGGCTTAGTCAACGGATCTGCAACATTCAAATCCGTGTGTACTTTGCAAATACTTATGTCCTCCTCCTTGACCGAATCGCGGATGGAATTGAAGCGTCGCTTTATGTGTCTGGTCCTCTTGTGAAACCTTGGTTCCTTGGCTAGAGCAATGGCACCAGTGTTGTCACAGAACGGAGTCATTGGGTTCAGTGCACTAGGCACAACTCCAAGATCTGTCATGAACTCCTTCATCCAGACACCTTCCTTAGCCGCCTCCGAGGCAGCTATGTACTCCGCTTCACATGTAGAATCAGCTACCACGCTCTGCTTGGAACTGCACCAGCTTACCGCCCCCCCCCCGTTTAGAATATATACGTATCCGGTTTGTGACTTAGAGTCATCCGGATCAGTGTCAAAGCTTGCATCGACGTAACCCTTTACGACGAGCTCTTGATCACCTCCATAAACGAGAAACATTTCCTTAGTCCTTTTCAGGTACTTTAGGATATTCTTGACCGCTGTCCAGTGATCCATACCAGGATTACTTTGAAACCTTCCGGCCATACTTATGGCAAGGCTGACATCTGGTCTTGTGCACAGCATTGCATACATGATAGAGCCTATGGCTGAAGCATAGGGGACGACACTCATCTTTTCTCTATCATCCGCAGTCACTGGGCATTGAGTCTTACTCAACTTTGTACCTTGCAATACCGGCAAGAACCCCTTCTTGGATTGATCCATTTTGAACTTCTTCAAAACTTTATCAAGGTATGTACTTTGTGAAAGTCCTATCAAGCGTCTTGATCTATCTCTATAGATCTTGATGCCCAATATGAAAGCAGCTTCACCGAGATCTTTCATCGAAAAACTCTTGTTCAAATACCCCTTCACGCTATCCAAAAATTCTATATTGTTTCCAATCAGCAATATGTCATCCACATATAATATTAGAAACGCTATAGAGCTCCCACTCACTTTCTTGTAAATACAAGCTTCTCCGTAAACTTGTACAAAACCAAACGCTTTGATCACCTCATCAAAGCGAAGATTCCAACTCCGAGATGCCTGCACCAGCCCATAAATGGAACGCTGGAGCTTGCATACTTTGTCAGCATTCTCTGGATCGACAAAACCTTCCGGTTGCATCATATACAACTCTTCCTTAAGAAAACCGTTAAGGAACGCTGTTTTGACATCCATCTGCCAAATTTCATAATCGAAATATGCAGCTATTGCTAACATGATTCGGACGGATTTAAGCATCGCTACGGGTGAGAAAGTCTCATCGTAGTCAATTCCTTGAACTTGTGAAAAACCCTTTGCCACAAGTCGAGCTTTATACACGGTGACATTACCGTCAGCGTCCGTCTTCCTCTTAAAGATCCATTTATTCTGAATGGCCTTCCGCCCTTCAGGTAATACTTCCAAAGTCCATACTTTGTTTTCATACATGGATCCCATCTCGGATTTCATGGCCTCTAACCATTTGTCGGAATCCGGGCCCACCATCGCTTCTCCATAGCTCGTAGGTTCACCGTTGTCTAACAACATGACCTCCAAGACAGGGTTACCGTACCACTCAGGTGCAGTGCGTATCCTTGTCGACCTACGAGGTTCGGTAGTAACTTGATCAGAAGCTTCTTGATCATCATCATTGGCTTCCTCTTCAACCTCTGCAGGCTCCACAAAAACATCTTTCTGTGCCGCGCTACTCTCTGGTTGAAGCAGAGGTTCAATAACCTCATCAAGTTCTACCTTCCTCCCACTCAATTCTTTCGAGAGAAACTCTTTCTCGAGAAAGGACCCGTTCTTAGCGACAAACACTTTGCCTTCGGATCTGAGATAGAAGGTGTACCCAACTGTTTCTTTTGGGTATCCTATGAAGACACATTTGTCCGCTTTGGGTTCGAGCTTCTCTGGCTGAAGCCTTTTGACATAAGCATCGCAACCCCAAACCTTGAGAAAAGACAACTTAGGTTTCTTACCAAACCACAGTTCGTATGGTGTTGTCTCAACGGACTTAGATGGAGCCCTATTTAAAGTGAATGCAGCTGTCTCTAACGCATATCCCCAAAACGATAGTGGCAAATCGGCAAGAGACATCATAGAACGTACCATATCTAATAGGGTTCGATTACGACGTTCGGACACACCATTACGCTGTGGTGTTCCAGGTGGCGTCAACTGTGAAACAATTCCACATTTTCTTAAGTGATCACCAAACTCATAACTCAGATATTCTCCCCCTCGATCAGATCGTAGGAACTTGATCTTCTTGTTACGATGATTTTCAACTTCACTCTGAAATTGCTTGAACTTTTCAAAAGTTTCAGACTTATGCTTCATCAAGTAAATATACCCATATCTACTTAAGTCGTCAGTGAAGGTGAGAAAATAACGATATCCACCGCGCGCCGTTACACTCATCGGACCGCACACATCGGTATGTATGATTTCCAATAAGTCACTTGCCCGTTCCATTGTCCCTGAAAACGGGGTCCTTGTCATCTTGCCCATGAGGCACGGCTCGCACGTGTCAAGTGATTCAAAATCAAGAGACTCCAAAAGTCCATCAGCATGGAGCTTCCTCATGCGTTTTACGCCGATATGACCCAGACGGCAGTGCCACAAGAAAGTGGTATTATCATTATCTACTCTACATCTTTTGGCATCAATGTTATGAACATGTGTATCATCACTATCGAGATTCAATAAGAATAAACCACTAACTTCGGGTGCATGACCATAAAAGATATTACTCATATAAATAGAACAACCATTATTCTCTGACTTAAATGAGTAACCGTCTCGCAATAAACAAGATCCAGATATAATGTTCATGCTTAACGCAGGCACTAAATAACAATTATTCAGGTTCATAACTAATCCCGATGGTAATCGAAGAGCGAGCGTGCCGACGGCGATCACATCAACCTTGGAACCATTTCCCACGCGCATCATCACTTCGTCCTTCGCCAGCCTCCGTTTATTCCGCAGTTCCTGTTTAGAGTTGCAAATGTGAGCAACCGAACCGGTATCAAATACCCAGGCACTACAACGAGAGTTGGTAAGGTACACATCAATAACATGTATATCACATATACCTTGCTTGTTGTTGTTGTTGGCCCCCTTCTTGTCTGCCAGATACTTGGGGCAGTTCCGCTTCCAGTGGCCGTTCCCCTTGCAATAGAAACACTCAGTCTCTGGCTTGGGCCCAGCCTTGGGTTTCTTCACTGGATGAGCAACTGCCTTGCCACCCTTCTTAGAGTTACCCTTCTTGCCCTTGCCATTCTTCTTGAAACTGGTAGTTTTATTGACCATCAACACTTGATGCTCCTTCTGGATGTCTGACTCAGCGACTTTCAGCATCGCAAACAGCTCGGCGATGGATTTGTTCATCCCTTGCATGTTATACTGCTGCACGAAGCTCTTGTAGCTAGGTGGGAGTGACTGGAGAATTCTGTCAATGATAGCCTCCTCCGGGAACACAAGTCCCAGATCAGCTATGCGGGTATAGTACCCAGACATCTTCAGTAAGTGCTCACTGACAGACGAATTCTCCTCCATCTTGCAAGCAAAGAATTTATCGGAGGTCTCATACCTCTCGATCTTGGCATTCTTCTCAAAGATGAACTTCAACTCCTGGAACATCTCATATGCTCCATGACGTTCAAAACGCCTTTGAAGTCCTCCTTCCAAGCTATACAACATGGCACACTGCACTACTGAGTAGTCATCCGCACGCGACTGCCAGGCGTTCATAACGTCCACAGAGGACGGAGCGGGGGGTTCACCTAGCGGTGCATTTAGGACATAAACCTTTTGGGCAGCTGTGAGGATGATCCTCAGATTGCGGAGCAAGTCCACAAAGTTGCTCCCATCATCTTTCAGCTTAGTTTTCTCTAGGAACGCATTAAAATTCAGGGGAGCTACTGCGGGAGCCATCTACAACAAAAGATTTGCAAAGACATCTTAGACTATTGTTCATGATAAGTGAGTTTTAACTAATCAAATTACTTATAACTCCCACTCAAATTGACATCCCTCTGGTCATCCGAGCGTGACATGATCCAAATCCACCAACCCAAGTCCGATCATCACGTGAGATGAGGTGGTGTCAATGGTGAACATCTTCATGTTGATCATATCTACTATATGACTCATGCTCGACCTTTCGGTCTTCCGTGTTCCGAGGCCATGTCTGTACATGCTAGGCTCGTCAAGTCTAACCCGAGTGTTCTGCATGTGCAAAACTGGCTTGCACCCGTTGTATGCGAACGTAGAGTCTATCACACCCGATCATCACGTGGTGCTTCGAAACGACGAACCTTCGCAACGGCGCACACTCGGGGGGAACACAATTTCATCTTGAAATTTTAGTGAGGGATCATCTTATAATGCTACCGCCGTCCTAAGCAAAATAAGATGCATAAAAGGATTAACATCACATGCAAATCATAAGTGACATGATATGGCCATCAACTCGTGCTTTTGATCTCCATCTCCAAAGCACCGGCATGATCTCCATCGTCACCGGCGCCACACCATGATCTCCATCATCGTGTCGCCATCGGGGTTGTCGCGCGCCCACCATGCTCTTACTACTATTGCTACCGTTTAGCGATAAAGTAAAGCATTACAAAGCGCTTAATGATTGACACGCAGGTCATACAAAAAATTAAAGACAACCCTATGGCTCCTGCCGGTTGCCGTATGCATCGACATGCAAGTCGATATTAACTATTACAACATGATCATCTCATACATCAAATATATTTCATCATGTCATTGGCCATATCATATCACATACATACCCTGCAAAAACAAGTTAGACGTCCTCTAATTTGTTGTTGCATGTTTTACGTGGCTGCTATGGGTATCTAGCAAGAACGTTTCTTACCTACGCAAAGCCACAACGGTGATATTCAAGTTGCTATTTAACCTTCTACAAGGACCGCCTTGTTCTATTCCGATTCAACTAAGATAGGAGAGACAGACACCCGCCAGCCATCTTATGCAACAAAAGTCACATGTCTGTCGATGGAACCGGTCTCATGTACGTGGACATGTAAAGTTGGTCCGGGCCGCTTCATCCCATAATACCGCTGAATCAAGAAAGACTAAGGAGGGCAGCAATTTAAACATCAACGCCCACAAACCCTTTTGTGTTCTACTCGAGAAAGCATCTACGCAAGATCCTAGCTCATGATGCCACTGTTGGGGAACGTTGCATGGAAAACAAAAAATTTTCACTACGTTCACCAAGATCAATCTAGTAGATGCAACTACGAGGGGAGAGTAGGATCCACATACCCTTGTAGATCGCTAAGCGGAAGCGTTAAGAACGCGGTTGATGGAGTCGTACTCGCCGCGATTCAGATCGCCGAAGATCCTAGCACCGAAGCAACGGTGCCTCCGCGTTCTTCACACGTACGGCTCGGGGACGTCTCCTCCTTCTTGATCCAGCAAGGGGTGGAGGAGAGGTTGATGGAGAGACCGGCAGCACGACGGCGTGGTGGTGATGGTGGAGAAGGATTCCAGCAGGGCTTCGCCTAAGCACCGCGGGAGATGAAGATGTTATGGGAGAGGGAGGGCAGCACCGAGGCACAAACGTGTGTTGGCTGCCCTCCCTCTACCTCTCTATATATAGGGGGAAGGACGAGAGGGGGGCGCCCTAGGGTTACCCCTAGGGGGGCCGGCGGCCAGGGCAGGGGGGGCGGCGGCCAAGGGCCAGGCCCTAGGGTTTCCCCCCCTAGGTGCCTTGCCCCCCAAGCCAGGGGGGTGCGGCAGCCCTAGGAGGGTCCACCTCCCCTTGCGCATGAGGAGAGGGCCCAGGGGGGGCGCACAGCCCTATGAGGGCTGTGGTGTCCCCCCTTGTGGCCCATTAGGCCCAGAACCACTTCCGGGACCCCCGAAACCCTTTTCGGTAATCCGCCGATTTCCCGATGCTCCCCGGAACACTTCCGGACTCCGAAACCTTTCATCCTATATATCAATCTTCGTCCCCGGACCATTCCGGAGACCCTCGTCACGTCCGGGATCTCATCCGGGACTCCGAACAACCTTCGGTAACCATGCACTGTTCTCACTAACAACCCTAGCGTCACCGAACCTTAAGTGTGTAGACCCTGCGGGTTCGGAAACCATGTGGACATGACCGAGACACTCCCAGGTCAATAACCAATAGCGGGATCTGGATACCCATATTGGTTCCCACATGTTTCTCGATGATCTCATCGGATGAACCACGATGTCAAGGATTCAGGCAATCCCGTATACAGTTCCCTTTGTCTCGTCGGTATGTTACTTGCCCGAGATTCGATCGTCGGTATCTCTATACCTAGTTCAATCTCGTTACCGGCAAGTCTCTTTACTCGTTACCGTAATACATAATCCCGTGACCAACCACTTAGTCACTTTGAGCTCATTGAGATGACGTATTACCGAGTGGGCCCGGAGATACCTCTCCGTCATACGGAGTGACAAATCCCAGTCTCGATCCATGTCAACTCAACAGACACCCTCGGAGATACCTGTAGAGTACCTTTATAGTCACCCAGTTACGTTGCGACGTTTGGCACACACAAAGCACTCCTATGGTGTCAGTGAGTTACATGATCTCATGGTCATAGGAACTTATATTTGACATGCAGAAAACTATAGCGATAACTGACACGATCAAAAGCTATGTTAACGTTTGGGTCTTGTCCATCACATCATTCTCCTAATGATGTGATCCCGTTATCAAATGACAACTCATGTCTATGACCTGGAAACCGCGGTCATCTTTGATCAACGAGCTAGTCCTGTAGAGGCTCACTAGGGACACAGAGTCTGTCTATTCATCCACACGTGTATTTGAGTTTCCAATCAATACAGTTATAGCATGGATAATAAACGATTATCATGAACAAGGAAATATAATAATAACCCTTTTATTATTGCCTCTAGGGCATATCTCCAACAGTAGATGCAGGCAGGAGTCGGTCTACTTGTCTCGGACGTGATGCCTATATACAATGATCGTGCGTAGATAGTCTCATAATTATTCGCTTTTCTATCAATTGCTCGATAGTAATTTGTTTACCCGCCGTAGAATACCGCTATCATTAGAGAAGCCACTAGAGAGAACTATGGCCCCCGGGCCTATCTTTATCATATTACTTTCCCGTCAACTAGCCTATTTTTGCCGCTGTTATTTATTTGTTTTCTTTACTTTCTGTTTCTATACCAAAAATACCAAAAATATAATTATCATCTCTATCAGATCTCACTATCGTAAGTGACCGTAAAGGGATTGACAACCCCTTATGGCGTTGGCTGCGAAGATCTTATTTGTTTGTGCAGGTGCGAGGGACTGGCGCGTGGTCTCCTATTGGATTGATACCTTGGTTCTCAAAAACTGAGGGAAATACTTATGCTACTGTGCTGCATCTCCATTTCCTCTTCGAGGGAATACAACGCAAGCTCAAGAGGTAGCAATAGGCCACAAGAAACATCATAATAAAGTCGTCACGCAATGAAATCATGTGCGTAGAGAACAAAGCGCTCACATGTGGAGCGCGTGGCCGCCGGTATCGGTGGGATGGGCCGGTGGGGTATGCCGATACATCCCAAACTGCGTGGCCACGCGGTGTGGCAAATGCCACTCGACAGCGTACACAGATCATGGGCACGATGCACCTCCAAAGACCACTCTCCGCAGTGCACATCACGTTCAGATCGAAACCCCGCTCTCGGTCATGATACGGCCACCTGTTTACCTATTACATATACATTGGTAAGTTCCCACTCTCGGTCAAAAGTGGAATCAATGATAAAGGTGTTGAGCGAGTTCATATACCTGCGAAATCGCCAAAGCGTCCATCTCGTTGGTGTAGGTCTTGTATGAAGTCTTGTTTAGACCCATGTAGAGTTTGACAACGTCCCACTCGTAAGCTACGGTGGGGTTTCGAGTCTCATCGCCGTCTTCGCCATAGGCATCTCATGGGCCTCTTCGCATCCTCTTCGGACGCCCCACCGGCAGCCGCTCCCACATCCAAATGGAGAGGGCCCAGACAAAGCCACCCATATTGGACTTGTCTCCCGTCCTCTGCGTTGCGTCGTCGAGCTGCAAAACATCAAATAAGGATCAGATATAACAAAATGTCATGGACACACTTTCGTAGGTAGGTAGGCAATTAGACACTCTCTTACCGAACGGTATAGGAAGGCGAGAGATGATGTCCCCCAACTGTACCCTGCCTCCCAGTCCGCTGGGAAGAAGAGATACGATCAGTTGGCAGAGTTCCCGGAGCTGTCTGGAAACACGACCTCCGAAAGAATGTGCCACGGGTAGGCCCTCGCGTACCACTCCACAGTCGTCTCATCGGCGCCTTTGGGGCATCTGTGCCGGTGCTCCGCGAGCCAGATCAACGTCACACCGGATGTACGGTTACCCTTAACAACGGGGGCAGTCGCCGATGAGGGTGCCAACCCTATTCTGCCAGTTGGCCCTCTCCACTCGCCCGGTGAGTGCATGACCCTCGATCGTCATTGCAGTAATCATAGACCAATCCTCGAGGGTCACCGCCATCTCCCCGCATGGCAGATGGAAAGAATGGGTCTTCGGTCGCCACCGGTCAATCAACGCTGTCAGAGCTGCGTGCACAAGCGCCGGCGGCTTACGCTTGAACTGCAACACAAAACCCAACAGACGGACTTTCTTGAAGAACGGCGCGTAGCGCTCGTCATATTCCATATGCCCATATACCCCGTGACCCCTCATGCGCAGTGACTGGAGCATCTGTCAAAAAGTGAACGCCAAAAGTTAGGAAATTATTTTCATCAATCCGAAAACTTTGCTCAATATTTCATTCATATCACTTACCTCTCCGTTCTCTATGAAACGGGCACGATGACCCTTGTCGAATGCCCAGTCCAGCATGGAGTACCGTGGGCCGATGTTGTCCGCAAGAGGTGCCCGCCTTAATAAAATTTCAAAAAAAAAGAATCATAAGCATAAGCATAAACAAAAAATGAAATTTCTTGGTTACATGAACTAGGGTTCATCTTAAGCATATTCCTCCAACAACATCTACTACACATGATGGATCACATCATATGAACATGCATCATATCCAAATAAAATCCTCCAACATACATCCTATCATCACATTTTTAAATAATTTTTTCCAACAACATCTTCATATCATCATATCAACATGCATCATCAAGCTAGGGTTCATCTTCACATCACCATGCATCATCAAACTAGGGTTCATCATCATATCAACATACATCATACTTTTTTTAACAAAAAAAATTATGAACTAGGGTTCTTCAAACTAACATATGAACTAGGGATTTGAGTTCATATTCAATACCACTACTTACTAAAGAACTAAGAACTAGAAATACAATCTACCTAAAACAATCTTAGGTGAAAAAAAATCCAATCTAAGTTCAAAAATATGAGGGATTTCAAGCAAATAATGCGTCGAATCGGAAGCAAGTTTGCAAAAACTAATTGGAGGGATTGGAGGAGCTTACATTTCTTTCTTCGGGGCCATCTCGATCTGCAAAAATGGTGAAGAATCGACGAAGAT
>LR738711.1:904653070-904724962 GCA_902687465.1 Secale cereale
AGAAGAGCGACTTGTGGGAGAAAAGAAGAAGAAACCGACGGGGGGGGAGGGGGGAGGGTGGGGAGATGGGAAGGGGCGCGGCATCCTGGACGAAATAATTGCTCGGACCCTACCGCCACAAGCTCTGGTGGTAGGGTTAAACTGCCCACCGCCAGGAGCCCTGGCGGTAGGGTGCGACGGAGGAGAACGGCGACCGTCACCCCGTACTGACGTGTATAAGCACCCTACCGCCAAGGCCCGTGGCGGTAGGCTGTCTAACCCTATCGCCAGAGCCTGTGGCGGTAAGAAAAATGGTCAAATCCCGAAAAAGATCAGATCCCGAATTTCTTTGCAAAAAGGGTCAAACCACGAAAATTTGCCCCCGCACCACAGCTTTGCTTGCCGGTTGCTACTTGCTACTTCCAAGGAGGATACTCAAAAGCGCTTGTAAAATCTGCTCGAAAGCGCTCTCTGTCATGAGTCCTTTTGAGACCCGAGAGACGCGGCATTGGTGCTGAAGCTCGACAAAAACAATCTAATAGAAAGTGGTATGAGAAAATTTGGTCAGAGAGCTGAGCTTTTTTTTGCTTGTTTTCTCCGGCCGGCGAGGCGTCTTTCCAAATGATGTGATGTCGTTTTAAATGGGTTCAGGTTCTCTCTGATGTTGTGCCCACGCAAAGGCATGATCCGGAGATGAGATGCTCGCTCGGTCTTCTTCGATCCCCACGACCGTGGTTTCCCCGCATATCTTTAGATTTAACTGTTATATCCAAACTCCTAACACACTGAGAGCTACTGTTTTAGGACAAAAAACCCTGCATTGTCATAATGATGTACTCCCTCCGTAAACTAATATAAGAGCATTTAGATCACTATTTAGTAATCTAAGCGCTGGGATGAGGCGGAGCGCCGCCGCCGCGCCAGATCTGACGCCGCGCGCAAACGGGGGGGCGCGTCGGTGGCTCAACCGCGGATCCCGGCCGCCGCCGGCCTTCGACCGTCGCGAGCTCGACGACTTCGATCGCGAGCTCGCCCGTCGCCGCCACGCCTCCTCCGGCAACTGGTTTGCGGGGAGCTCATCCTTGGGCGCATCGTGTTGCGGCGCATCGAGCTCGTTCCGGTGAAGAGGGAGCCGGAGGAGGCCGTGCCCGATGCACCGCCGCGCCATGGCCTCATTGGGCCCGAGGACTACCTCCCACCGGGGCAGGAGGAGCTCCTCGAGCGCGTCGTCCTCGAGCGGTTGGCGAGGGAGCAGGAGGAGATGGAAGAGCGCATCCGGCGCGAGCTCGAGTACGAGCGGCTCTTCTTCCAGACGGGCGTCGCGGCATCGCAGGCGCAGGCATCGAAGGAGGCTGACCTGCGCGTGATGAAGGCGGAGTAGGCGAAGCTCTACGTCGACCTCGCATCCAACTCCTCCGACTCCGAATGAGCGCCGCCAGTGGGCAGCTACCATAGGAGCTCCGGTGAGCTCAATTTTGTTGTAGTGGTGCGGTAGCGTAGACCCTGTCTAGCATCTCTGACCTTTAATATGTATGTATGTGATGTGTAAGAACTTTATGCGAAGAAGAATCATCTATGCGAGCGAGCTCCGGCGAGATGTTGCTTAAATTTCTCCCGCGAAACAACTTTTTGAAAATTTTACGGGTTTGTTTGCGGTTTCTGTTCTGCCGCCGCGTTTTGCAGCCTGCATAAGCGTCCACGTGCGACCTGCAAACGTAGTTTACAGGTCGGTAAAATGCGGGGTCTGCTAGGGTTGCTCTAAGTAACCAAGGCAAGCAACTCAGCCATGGCATAACATCGGCAGGCGCGGAGGCAGTTGGGAGAAGGATGAGAGGAGGAGGACAAGGGGAGAATTTTGGCAGGAAAGGATCAAGGAAGGCGCAAATGACCAATGAAGGCCCAGCTTCATGAAGCTCGGTTTCAAAATATGATTTTCTACTGCAAAAAAAATTCAAATTTTTTTATGAACATATATACACATGTATATTATGTATGTGCAAAATTTCATAACATTATACTTTCATACATTATGTACAAAACAGGCAAATATTTATTTTTCAAAATGGGCCGACATTTTTGTGGGGCCAGACTTTTGTGTTTTTTTGTAAAGCATACAAATCATGATATCTTCAAACGACTTTTCACACGTTTGCGCATAAGCTTCCATGGAATTATTTTCAAATCTTTTTAATATAATTATCGTTTTTTTCTTGAATGCCCGTCCTCCAAAAGTTCGCACTCGCAAGGAAGGTATCATTTGATCTGTAACCGCTGCAAGCAAGCAAGCAACTTAGACATGTCAGAGGCACTGGCAGCTAGGCGCACGGCCTATGGCAAAAGGAATTGCTTGCTTGCTTGCCGGTTGCTACTACTCAAAAGCGCTTGCTTGTAAAACATGCTCGAAAGTGGTCTCTGTTGTGAGTATTTCTGAGACCTGGAACGTGGCAATGATGTGATGCCATTTTCGAAGTGTTGTCAATGGTTTAGGTTCTCTGATGCTGTGACGACCACGCCGGCAAGCCCACGCAAGGTATGGCCCGGAGATAAGATCCTCGGTCTTTGATCCCCACGACCGCGGGTTCCCCTCCGCCCTGGCTAGCGACAGAAGTTTGCTTGCGTCACCATGGAACACACGGGGCGGATCCAATTGTTTGTGTGCTAGTGTTAGGGTATTTTCAAGGCGGACCTGTAAACCCCGCAGCCGTTCGGATCACAAAAATTATTCAACGTTGACCTGTATCGGTCTACGGATGGTTCGAACGCATTTTTTCCTGCAAATCGGAGACAAATGTGAAAGAGGTTTATGGGAGTCTGGACAGATCTCAAGTCTGCTTCTGACCACCTATATAATTAAAAATATGATAACACGTGTACATATAACGAACCTTTAAGATATGAGTACATAATTTATAGTTTTGATGTTTTGTATTGCTTGTGTTCGTACCTATTATCTTTTTTTTTTGCGGGGGCCGTACCTACTATCTTTGTAGTGACCTAAAACATCTTATAAACATTTACAGAGGGACTAATATTTTGGGGCTTAGCTGTCCTATCTACTCCCTCCGTTCCCAAATATAAGTCTTTTTAGAGATTCCAACAAATGACTACATACGAAGTAAAATGAATGAATCTATGCTCTAAAATATGTCTACATACATCGGTATGTTGTAGTCTATTTGAAATGTCTAAAAAGACTTATATTTAGGAACGGAGGGAGTAACTCCTAACATATTCTCACACTAGATGATTTGACCTGTTAAAAATCGATTTTGAGCTGAATCCACCTAGATCATTCTTCGAGTGTAACCAAAATAGGTTTCCTGTTATAAACCGTTCATAAGAGCTACTGCCATAAGACAACAAAAAAAAAACTTGCACTGTCATAAAGGTGTAACATGTATGGTTTCATTTTTCAAATGGAACAAGGGGCACGACCCCTATTTAAAATAATGTATTTTGAAACTTGCATATTCGCTGCTCTCAACATAGCGTCCAAATCAAAATCAGTTCTCATCATCGTTTCGGTGATGAAATCTTTGTAGCCCTTTTTTTATGAATTTGCTCTGATGACTTTTTCTCTACCACATCTCGACTACTGTCCCCTACATTTTACGGCAGTCTCTTATGTTATGAATCTAGCTTTTCATTATTGTGTACTGCATTCCGACACCATTGTTCGGAGCATTTTTGGGCGACAGTCCACATCAAATTTGTGTAAGTGGTTTGCATTTTTCAGGGGAATTTCAACCTTGTAAGGCGAGTGTCTGATGTGTTTTATTAAGTAAATATAGTGCAATTTTTCTCTTACAGAGTGTATTGGATTTTAGATTTTGAAAGAACTGTACAATAGTTTTTGAGTGACTGTATTGTACTTTTTATAACGGTATCGAGACACAAAAACACGAGGAAAAATAATAGGGAAAAATAAATAATGCAAAAAAGCCTAATAAAAAGTAAAAAGGCACCAATAAGAACATCTTCAGAAGACTACCCAAAGAAAAGAAAAAACATCCCCCTATACAACTTTTTTTAGCGGTAAACCCCAACTTTATTAAAGAGTATCAAGGTTTACAGGAATAATATGGGGATCATGAGGAACCCCAAGCCAAATATGGCGACCAGTATCTAAACGACTAGAAAACTTACTTAAATTGTGAGCTTCCCAATTCATGGAGCGGCCCCCAAAAATGAATTCACAACTAGAGAATACTCCGGCCCTATACAGCTACCCGTGAGACCATCTCCAACCGTTGGCCCCCCAGGGGGCTCGAAAAATCGTCGCATGTGGGCGAACCGGCGCTAAAATCGGCTTGGGGGTGAATGGGTTCCCAGCCGCCGCCCCCAGGCGCCGATGTCGGCCCAATTCGGCCCAATTTTGGCGCAATTTTGCCTGCTTTTCAGCCCACTTTCGGCGCAAAAACGGCCCGCTATCGACGCAAATCGGCCCATAATCGCCGTGCTTCGGCGTAAATTGAACATAAAGCTATTTTTCTACCACATAGTTCATCACAGAGAATCAATAGAAACCAAATAGTTCAACAAATAGTTCAATACAAATTATATAGTTCAACAAATAAAAACTCATATTTCATCACACGCCGAGCTAGGCGTTGCCCATGAGCCTCCATAGGTGCTCCACCAGATCCTGCTGCAGTTGTTGATGCACCTGTGGGTTTCGGATCTCCTGACGCATGTTGAGGAAGGCAGTCTAGGTTGTCGGTAGCTGGTGATCAACTTGGGCAAGAGAACCCTGCCTGTAATATGGTTCAGTGTCAAACACTGTCTCTTCCTGCTCGCTTTCAATGATCATGTTGTGCAAGATGACACAACAAGTCATGACTTCCCACATTAGATCATTGACCAGGTCTGAGCAGGGTACCGGACAACAACAAATCGAGATTGGAGCACACCAAATGCCCGCTCGACATCCTTCCTGCAAGCCTCTTGAACCTTCGCAAAGTGTGAGTTCTTGCCTCCTGGCACAAGATTTGAGATAGTCTTCACAAATGTAGACCATCTCGAATAGATGCCATCTGCTGGGTAGTATCCCTTGTTGTAGTGTCGTCCATTGACCTCAAAGTTCACCAGGGGAGAATGACCTTCAACCAGCTTGGCAGAGACAGGTGAGCACTACAGTACATTGATGTCATTATGAGTTCTTGGCATACCAAAGGAGTGCCAAATCCAGAGGTCATGTGTGGCCACTGCCTCAAGTACCACACTGCAACCTCCTTTGATGCCTTTGTACATCCCCTGCCAAGCAAATGGACAGTTTTTCCATTTACAATGCATGCAGTCGATGCTTCCAAGCATCCCGGGAAATCCTCTTGCTGCATTATGTGCTAGGATCCGAGCAGTGTCTTCAGCATTGGGTGATCGCAAATATTGCGGTCCAAACACTGCCACCACTGCCCTGTAGATATTGTAAAAACACTCAATGGTCTGGACTCGGCCATGCACCCATAGTCGTCGAGTGAATCACCTGAAGCTCCGTATGCAAGCATCCTCATAGATATCGTGCACTTCTGGATTGAGGTGAATCCAAGTGTGCCGGTGCAATCCTTCTTGCACTTGAAGTAGTTGTCGAACTCCCGGATGGAATTTGCAATCGTAAGGAAAAGCTTTCGGCTCATCCGATAACGATGCCGAAATACTTTGTCGCCGTGCAGTGGAGCGTCGGCGAAGTAGTCGGAGTAGAGCATGCAATAGCTTTCTAGTCGATGTCGGTTCTTTCCTTTCAGCCGCCCCGGCGCCGAGCCACCTCGTCGCGGTTTTGCATTGCTCGCGAGCAGGCCGACCATGGCAGCGAGGACCTTGAGAAGCTCTTCGTCCTGGACGCCGGCATCGGCATCCTGTAAGTGCATCTAGTGCCACCCCTAGTTGGTTTTGGAGTATTGACGACAAACCTGGTTGAGGGACTAATGTGTTTGTGAGAATTGCAGGATAACACAGGTAGTAGTCCCTCATTGATTCGGTTAACCTACCGGAGATGACCCCTAAAAATGTATGAAGACATTGATAACTGCGGTGGTATATGAAGATAATCATATTGAAGACTATGACATGAGAAGACATTGAGTGAAGACTATGGAAAGCGAAGATGTAGAGTTGTCGCTGTTTCCTTTTCTTTTTCTTCTTTATTGAGTCATAGGAACCACCGCACTGTTAAGTGGGGTCCAAGTGAACTAAGTCAGAGTGACTGATGTGATGCTCAACCAAATCCTATGTCTTCGAGCGAAGACTATGAGAGCAAATCTTATCCAGAGGCGGATGAGTCAGCTTTACTTGGAGCTCAAGTAAAGTTGACGTGTGTGTTTGAAATCTGACCGTTGGAACACGTGTCAGTTCCTTAGTGACCCAGGGTTACTTCGGACAAATCAGGTCGGGTTGCCTAGTGGCTATAAATAGCCCACCCCCTACACCATAAATTGGTGGCTGCTCAGAGTTATTGCATGGCTTTTGTCGTTTGAGAGCAACCCACCTCCGAAGCATTTGAGAGAGAAATCCTTGCGAGGACAAAGCCCAAACACCCAGAGCCAAAGAGTGTTAGGCATCACTGAAGTCTTTCTGTCTGTGTGACCTGAAGACTTATTACACTTGAGGACTGTGTTTCCTCCAGCTGGTTAGGCGTCGTGTTCTGAGCATCCAAGAGTAATTGTGGATTGTCGGTGAACGAAGTCTGTGAAGGTTTGGAAGTCTACCTTGAAGACTTGCCAGAGTGATTGGGCGAGGACTAGGTGTTCTTAGCTCAAGGGGAACAAGGTGAAGACACGGTCTTCTAAGTTAAATCTCAGCCTCCCAAACCAGACGTACAGTTGTCACAGCAACTGGAACTGGTCTAACAAATCAGTGTCTTCCCCGAGCCACTGGTTCTATCCTTTCCTTCCCTTTACTTACTGCTCTATGTTGTGAAGACATTGCATGTTTGCTTTATCTGATTGTCTTCACTGAGTATCTACTTGTTGTGATTGGCTTCATTCCTTCTTCCTTTGTGATCACTACTGCCTAGTTGCTTTTAGTCTTCATGCTTTCACTTCATTGAATACATGACTATGGCTTATCTAGTGTAGTCCACTTTCCGCTGCATACTAATAGGCTTGAGCTTATCGTTTGTCTTCGAAACTACCATGTTTTGAAGCATTTCATAAAAATCGCCTATTCACCCCCCTCTAGTCGATATACTGCACTTTCAGTTGGTATCAGAGCTAGGTACTCCCTTGTTCTGTGTGATTCGGTTTAACCACCTGGAGTTTTAGCTATGTCGACTGCAGGGATAATCAAAGTCTCCGCTGCGTGCCCTGTCTTCGATGGCACCGAATATCCCTACTGGAAGAACAAGATGCGCATGCATCTTGAAGCCATTGACGTGGACCTCTGGTTTGTCGTCAAGCACGGCGTTCCCAAGACTGGTGAAGGCGTCACCGCTGCTGATGTCAAGAGGCTCGTTCAATTGGATTCAACGACTAAGAACATCATCTGTGGTCATCTGACCAAAGGATAGTACGGTCGTGTGAGTGCTCTGGACACGTCAAAGCAAGTTTGGGACTGGCTCTCAAAGGTCAATGAAGGAGTCTCTACCCAGAGAGATCAAAGGATCAGCGTCCTTCGCAATCTCTTCAATCACTTCAAGAGACATGACAATGAGAATGTCCAGCACACTTTTGATCGTCTCACTGACATCACAAATGAGCTTCAAGCACTTGGCGCCACTGAGATCACCAAGCATGAAATCGTCAAGACTCTTCTGAGATCACTCGAGAGCTCATTTGATATCCTTGCATTGATGATTCAAGAACGCCCTGACTTCAAGACTCTCGATCCGTCTGATATACTTGAGAGGCTCAACACACATGAGTTTCAGTTATCCGAGAAGCGTGACATCTATGGTCCCAACTATGGCCGATCTCGCGCGATGAAGGCAAAAGTTGTTTCCTCATCTGAAGAAGAATCTGACTACAGTTCTGATGATCCTGAAGACATTGGAAAGGAGCTTGCCATGCTTGTGAAGAAGTTCCAGAAATTCACTAGGAAGAAAGGCTTCAGAAAGTCTTCAAGATCCAGCTCAAGAAATGATGAAGCATCTGCTCATGACTACAAGAAAAGAACATGTCATAAGTGCAAGAAACCTGGTCACTATATCTCTGAGTGTCCTCAGTGGGACAATGAGAAGAAGAAGAAGAAGAAGAGCAAGGAATATGATTCTGATGACAAGAAAAAGAAGAAATACTCAAAGTCTTCTTCAAGGTCTTCATCAAAGTATTCATCACACAAGAAGAATTCATCTGGCAAGGCTCGTGCTTTTGTTGGCAAGGAGATGGATTCTGAGGAAGAGTCTGCTTCTGAAGAGGTGGAGGTGGAGTCGGAGGAAGAGTCTGATTCTGGTGCTGCAAGTCTGGCTTTAGCCACTGCTTACGTGGGCAAGTCTATCTTCAACACTGAAGACAATGGCCCCGTCAACAACAATGATGATGAGGACGACGACTCTGCACCCACCTTCTGCTTCATGGCACGCGATGCCAAGGTAAAATCACGCGATGCTTACTTTCAAACATCTAGTGAAGATGACTCTGATTGCGAATCAAAACCTAGCTACAAAACACTTGCTAAAATTGCCACTGAACAGCAGAAAGCCATGGAACATATTCAAAAACTGTTAGACAAAAGCGATGATCTGTTGGACGCGGAAATGACCCGTTCTCAGTCCTTAATTGAAGACATAAAAAATCTTCATGTTAAGTACAAAGAACTTGAAGAGCTTTATGAATCGCTTTCAAAAACTCATGAAAAGCTGTCCCATGATTACTTTCAAAGGAAGCGAGAACTTGAGAAAGTGAAAGCGGCTCATGAAGATCTTCAAAAGGAGAATGAGTCACTCTGCGCACAACTGATCAGCTCCACTCACCAAGAGTTTGAACCACCATGTCTAAAATAAATTGAACGTGATAATGCTACATCTGTTGCTGAATGCTCTACTGCTGCCACTGTTGCAATATCTTCAACTATTGATGTGGTAACTAACCCCTCTGCTGAGGAAACCACTACTATTGCTGATGAAAATGCTAGGTTGAAGACTTTGCTTGAAACAGGGATGTACAAAAGCCTCAAAGGGCATCAGACTCTATGTGATGTCCTCAAAAAGCAGATACTGAACCGAAACCCTAGGAAAGAGGGTATTGGGTTCGACAGGAAAATGAATGTTGATGGTTCATACTGGAAGCCTGAGCAGTATCCCAAAACCACATGGGTTGCTGCAAAGGGACCTTCAGTGGATCCATCTACCTTATCTGGCTTCACTTGTGCTAATCCTGTTATCATTGATGAATCCTTTGATGCAAACTATAAACTGTTTAAGAATCAAAATGGTGAAGTGTTTGCCAGGTATATTGGTACTAACTGCAGGAATGGACCACCTATGAAGAAGATCTGGGTACCCAAAGGTTGTCTTGAGAAGCTTCCAGCAAATACTATCATGACATCTCCTGGGATGAAGACAAACCCCAGACCAAAGGCTTCATATGGTCCTAAGGCTTCATACAGACAAAGGACTCACCTGAGTCACCCTAACACATATGTTTTGCAGGGAAATCATACTCAGACCCATGAATATGAGCGTGTTTCTTCAAACCGCTATGTTCATAAATCAAAGAACTTTTCTGCCTATTCTTATGAGTATTATTCTCCTCCTGCAAGACTATTTGCTAGGGCCCCAAAGCCAAAATTCTCAGATGCTGCTCTTAGACTCATTGCTTCTAAGCCACCCCTGAAGATGTGGGTGGTTAAGAAGAACTAACTTTCTCTTGCAGGGAAAGGTCTCCAGCCTGTAATCAAAGGCTTCTGATGCTATTGTTGGGGACCTAAAACACTTGTAGGGCACAAGATCAAATGCCCAAAATGACTTACTGCTCATACTAGTCATAAATCACCTGCTGAACATCTTATCAGTCCTAACTTACATCTAAAGCTTTCATAATCCACTTATGCATCAATTGTTTATGCTTCATAATGGCTTTTGGTGAAGCCTATCCTCCTAACTGCATTGTAGGGAGTGACACCAAAGTCTTCAGAATGGATTATGGACAGCGGATGCACAAATCATATGACTGGTGATCGAAATCTTCTCATGGACTCAACTTTACGTCCATCCAACAAGAGTCACATCACATTTGCTGATACTGGTAAAAGCAAAGTGTTGGGTCTAGGTAGAGTTGCAATCTCAAGAGATCAGCACATGGACAAAGTCATGCTTGTTGAATCTCTTGGCTTCAACTTAATGTCTGTCTCAATGCGTTGTGACTTAAACATGATTGTGATCTTTGGTAAATTTTGTTGCATTGTACTAATGGAATCTGACAAATCTTTAGTATTTGAAGGATACAGAAAAGGTGATCTGTATATGGTAGATTTCTCAGCTGGACCACAAATGGCCGTATGTCTTCTAGCAAAAGCTTCAGAGTGCTGGCTCTGGCATCGGAGGCTAGGACATGCTGGCATGAGGAACTTGCACACTCTCGCAAAGAAGAAGCATGTCATAGGCATCGAAGAAGTCAAGTTCAAGAAAGATCATCTATGTGGTGCCTGTGAAGCTGGGAAGATGACTAGAGCCAAGCACCCCTCAAAGACAATCATGACGACATCCAAACCCTTCGAGCTACTTCACATGGACTTATTTGGCCCTACTCACTACTCCACATTCTCTACCACAGCCTGTCTCTACGGATTCGTCATTGTTGATGATTACTCAAGATACACATGGGTACACATAATACTCAACAAGACTGAAGTGCAAGATGTCTTCAGACGCTTCGCCAACCGTGCCATGAACAATTATGGCATCAAGATCAAACATATCAGAAGTGACAATGGCACTGAATTCAAGAACACTGGCCTCGATCTTTATCTGGATGAGATGGGAATCACTCATGAATTCTCAGCCCCATACACACCTCAGCAAAATGGGATCGTTGAGCGCAAGAACAGAACCCTAATTGAGATGGCTCGAATGATGCTCGATGAGTACAAAACCCCAAGAAGATTCTGGACCGAAGCTATTGATACTGCATGCCATACCATCAACCGTGTTTATCTTCACAAGCTTCTGAAGAAAACATCCTATGAACTCCTCACTAGAAAGAAGCCAAATGTAAGCTACTTTAGAGTATTTGGAGCTAAGTGTTGGATCAAGGATCCTCATCATAAGTCAAAATTTGCACCCAAATCTCATGAAGGATTCATGCTCGGATATGGAAAGGACTCACACTCCTACAGAGTCTTCAACATTTTTCTCTATAAAACTGTTGTGACTGTGGATGTGAGGTTTGATGAGACAAATGGATCACAAAGAGAATCCCTACCAAATGTGCTAGATGAAGCTTCACCAAATGAATCTATCTAGCTTATGGGAACTGGTGAGATCATGCCTTCTGAATCACAACCTGACGAGGAACTCATCATCTCTGCTCCAAATCAACCTGACGACAATGCTCAGCCCGAAGACAATCCTCCTGATGAAGACAATGCACAACAAGAGCAAATTCTTCGTCCAGCTCATCCTCGTGTTGCAAATGAAGTGCAAGTTGAGAAGATAATTGATAGCATAAATGCTCCTGGTCCACTCACTCACTCTAGAGCAACACAGCTTGCCAATTTCTGTGGGCACTTTGCTTTTGTCTCAATATCTGAACCCAAGAAAGTTGCTGAAGCTTTTATGGAGCCTGAATGGATTCAAGCAATGCAAGAAGAGCTTCAACAGTTTGAGCTGAACAATGTGTGGGAACTTGTCAAGCGTCCTGATCCTCGAAAGCACAATATAATAGGCACAAAATGGATCTATCGCAACAAGCAAGATGAGCATGGTCAAGTGGTCAGAAACAAAGCTCGTCTCGTTGCTCAAGGATACACTCAAGTTGAAGGGATTGACTTCGATGAAACATTTGCTCCTGTGGCTAGACTTGAAGCCATCCGTATACTGCTAGCCTATGCAAATCATCACAACATACTTCTATATCAAATGGATGTAAAGAGTGCCTTTCTCAATGGGAGAACTGAAGAAGAAGTGTATGTTGCACAACCACCTGGCTTTGAAGACCCAAAACGTCCTGATATGGTTTACAAGCTCAACAAGGCACTATATGGCCTCAAACAAGCGCCTCGTGCTTGGTATGACACCCTCAAAGACTTCCTGAAGAGCAAAGGCTTCAAACCTGGATCCCTAGATCCAACACTCTTCACGAAGACATATGATGATGAGCTATTTGTCTGCCAAATCTATGTGGATGACATTATCTTCGGCTGCACGGACAAGAAATACAGTGATGAGTTTGGTCACATGATGCAAGAAAAATATCAAATGTCTATGATGGGTGAGCTAAAGTTCTTCCTTGGTCTTCAAATTCCTCAGCAAAGCAACGGCATCTTGATACGTCTCAAACGTATCTACTTTTCCAAACACTTTTGATATTGTTTTGGCCTCATTCTTGCATGATTTGGACTAAACTAACCCGGACTGACGCTGTTTTCAGCAGAGCTGCCTGTATGGTTTATTTGTGTGCAGGAAAACGGATTTTTAGGTATCCCAGAAAAATCCACGAAAAATCACAGAAAATCCACGCACCCGAAGGAACCAGGAGCCAGAAGTAGGGCCAGAGGGGGGCCGGGGGTGCCCAGGCGCCCTGTGGGCGCCCCCCCCCCCCCTGGGCCGCGCCGGGGGGGCGCCTGGGTGGGTCCCACACCCCCTGGTGCCCTACTTTACCCCGTATTTTTACTCCCGACGCAAAAACCCCAGATCAGAAGTTCTTTCGCAGTTTTCCGTCGCGGAGCCGCCGCCACCCTCTGTTCTTCCTCGGGAGGGCTAATCTGGAGGCTGAATTGGCCTCCGGAGAGGGGAGATCGTCGCCATCGTCATCATCATCACCACTCCATCATCCCTCCATGACTTCTCTCTCCATGTGTGAGTAATTCCCCTGCTGTAGGCGAAGGGGATGGTAGGGATTGGATGAGTTAGATCATGTAATAGTTTGTCAGATCGTTGGGGGCATGTTGCCTATCATCTACTATGGTGTTTATCATCTTTGCTTCAACTTGTTATTCTTAATGCTTGACACTTAGGGCCCGAGTGCCATGATTTGAGATCTAAACCATATGTGTTTGCATGAATATATTTGTGTTCGTGATCCTATCTATGAGTTGTTTGCACCTGTTAAGGTCCGGAACCGGCGATGCCAAAAGTGACAGCTTGGGACACCAAAGGGGATGGTCCGTAGTTTGAGGATTACATGTATCCATTGAGTTCATTGCTTTGTTCCGGTGCTCTTTGACAGGAGCACCTTAATATCCATAAGTTCCTTTTGGCCCCGTTCGTAGCGGGATGGTAGGACAAAAGATGTTGTGCAAGTTCTTATTGCAAGCACGTACAACTACCTACGGGATACATGCCTAATGTTTGATATTTGCCTAGATGATCATTACTTTTCCGTGTGCCGTGCCCCAAGTTAAATCTATCTCATCCATGCAGCGCCCAACCATCCATCTCCCTAGCCTACAGTGTTTTAAATCCTGCTTGTCACTAGTTGCTATTTTGCCATTTACTACTGCTATTTACTTTTGCTGTTTACTTTTACTATTACTATCATCACTATCATATCACTGTTACCACTTATCTTTTGTTGCAAGTAAGTATATTTCAGGTGCGGTTGAATTTACAACTCAACTGTCAAAGCTTATAAATACTCTTTGGCTCCCCGTGTGTCGAATCAATAAATTGGGTTATTCTTACCCGCGAAGACTATCTCGATCCCTTACGGTTGAGGGTTATCAAGTACCGTTTTCTGGCGCCGTTGCCGGGGAGCATAGCAATATTTACAAGTCTGCTTGAGGTATCCTACCTGCTGCACTTCATCCACTATGGGTAAGAAAGGAGACCCCAAGGTTCCGATCTTACTATCCACTACAAGAAGAGGTACTACTCTGAGCACTAGTGCTACACTTGATTCACCTTCCGTTATGAGTAAGTTTGCCTCACCACCACCACATGATGCTCCTACTGAATCTGTTACTATGTCTGATACTCTTGATGATGCTTCTACTACTTTTGATGATATTAGTTCGCTTGGTTATGCTCTTGAGAAACAAATTGCTGCTGCTGCTAAAAAGTCTGGAATTGAACTTCCTGTTACTCGCTACCCTATTGGTGAAACTTATGATTATCCTGATTTGAGTAAACTCAAGGAGAGGCTCCTTGATGATGATTACTATATACTAGATGAAGATTTATGCAAGGAACTGACAGAGTTTTCCGGCTCTGACCCTGAAGCTATTAAGAAACTGTTTGAAAAACACTCTCTGAAGAACAAAACCGTTCCTAATCCTGAATTTGCTACATCCCCTATATGCATTGATGATCCTGATTATGATTTCTCTGTTGATCTTTCACTTATACCTATGGTTGAAGCTGACCCCTTTTATGGCAGAGAAAATGATGATGCTATTGCACACCTGACTAAACTCGGTGAGTTAGGTAGCCTGTTTACCACAGATGAGAAGATACGATACTTTTATGTGACCAAGCTTCTTCCTTTCTCCTTGAAGGAGGGTGCTAAAGCATGGTATGATTCACTCCCATGCGGTTCCATTAAGAGTCCTCAGGACTTAGCTCACTCTTTTGTTGATAAGTACTTTCCTGCTCACATGCAACATGCTGCTTTACAAAGAATTTATAACTTTAAACAGTTGCAGGATGAGTCCCTCCCTAAAGCTTGGGGGAGGTACTGCGGTCTGATTCGGGCTAGACCAGGACATGAAATCCCTAAGAATGAATTAATCGATATATTCTATGCTGGTCTAACTGATGAATCCAGGTCCTATTTGGACAGTTGTGCTGGTTGTGTTTTCAGGAAAAGAACACCGGACGATGCGGAAGATTTAATGGGCAGATTGCCAAAAACCATGAAGATTGGTCCGTCCCTGAACCACCTCCACCAACAAAGAAGAGGGGCATGTTTGTTCTGAGCCCCGAGGATATGCGAGAAGCAAAGAAGTCTATTAAAGAGAAAGGTATTAAAGCTGAAGACGTGAAGAATCTACCCCCTATTGAGAAGCTGTGTGAGCCTACCACTCACCCTCCTATGGTAGAGGTACACTCTCTTTTAGATTTCAACGCAAGTGACATCCCTCATGGTAAGCCTCCTGATCAATGTTTAGATGAGTTTGATAATTTTATTATGAAACATAATCATTTTAATGAGAGGATAGAAAGTCAGTTGCATGATAATTCCCTTGCTATCAAAAGACTGCTTGATGTTTTAGATAGAACAGTTAATGATGTTCAATGTCTTGTGAAGCATTTTCATATGGTTCAAACTCAGCTTGATCAAATTTCTAATGTGCAAAGAGATTTGCTTGCTAACAATGCCAAACAGGATAATTTGCAGGCTTTCGGGATTAAGACCCGAGGAGGAACTAACACTCAAGATCCTCTTTATCCAGAGGGGCATCCGAAGAGAATCGAGCAGGATTCTCAAATGCAGGAAGAAGAAATTGTTGGCTCTCCAAAGAAAAAGAAGAAACATAAGGAGACTGACAATTCTAATGATCCTATTGCACATGAAGAACCAGCTATTGATCCCAATAGTGTATCTATCTCCGATGCTGAGACTGAAGACGGTGCTGAACCTGAAGGTAATAATACTGAGAAGAATGATCCGCCTGAAGTTCGAAAAGAAGAAGCACCTGACAAACGTAAGAGGTACACTAAAGAAGACTTCATCGCAAGAAAACATGGGAAGGAAAGAGAACCATGGGTACAGAAACCCATGCCCTTTCCAGGTAAGTCCATCAAATCTAAAGAAGAAGAGCATTATAATAAGTTTTGTGAGTGGATTAAACCTCTTTTTCTTCAAATTCCTTTGACTGATGCTATTAAGTTACTTCCTTATTCAAAATATATGAAGGATATTGTCACTAACAAAAGAAAAGTTCCTAATGATGCAATATCTACTATGCTTGCTAACTACTCTTTCAGTGGCAAGATTCCTGAGAAGCTCGGTGATCCAGGTATACCCACCATTCCTTGCTCCATAAAGAATAATTATGTCAAAACCGCTTTATGTGATCTTGGGGTAGGAGTGAGTGTTATGCCTCTCTCTCTTTACGAGAGGCTTTGTTTAGAAAAACAAATCCCTACAGATATCTCCCTTCAGATGGCTGACAAGTCAACCGCTGTTCCTATAGGTATTTGTGAGGATGTTCCCGTAGAAGTTGCTAATTGTTTAATTCTTACTGATTTTGTTGTGCTTGACATGCCTGAGGATGGGAGCATGTCCATTATTCTTGGTAGACCTTTTCTTAACACCGCAGGTGCTATTACTGATTGCAATAAAGGGAAGGTTACTTTCCATGTGAATGATAAAGAACACACGGTATATTTTCCAAAGAAGACCGACAGGAGGCATGGCCTCAACTCTATAGAGAATATCGAGACCGTGAAAATTGGAGAATGGGATTGTCCACTACATGTGCCTCACAAATACAAAACTATCATGGTAGGGACAATGTCCATCAAGGTAAAGCTTCAGTGATTACTTCGTGAGAGGTGAGACTTTTTGCTCTATATATCGCCTGTTTGTTGGTAGACTTGATCAACCTTATTAACAAATATGTTTTATATGGATAAAAAGTTGAGCTTGTTATATTTTCACTTGTTTTTAGTTTTGTCCTACTTGCTGTACCAAGCATTTATGTTTTTGAAGCTTCACAATACTACTAACTGCTTCAAGTTTTCAGAGAGTTTCGCAGCTTTTTGAACTTCGAAAAAAATTCAACAGTGAAGTTTTCAGAAAAATTCCAGAAAAATTATAATAAAAATTTCCACATCGGGAGAGACCCAAAGGGGCCTGGGGCCAGCCAGGGGGGGCCACCAGTGGCCCAGGCGGCCAGCTGGCGCGGCCCAGCCCCTGGCCGCGCCCATAGGGCGCTTGGGGCCCACGGGACCCCCTCTAGGTATGTCTTCTTCCCCCCTCTCTCTATTTCTCCAAAAACTCGAGTTCTGCTCTTGTTCTTGTGTTCTTGCTGTTCTTGGAGGCGATTCTTTGATCTCTCTCTCTACAGCCCCTCATTTGAGCTGAAATTTTGAGCAAATACTCCCTGGTATGTGACTCCTCCACCCCTCCAATTAGATTTTTGATTGGTGGCTTCATTTGTTAGTATTTAGTAGTTCTTGGTGCTGAATAGATGAGCTTGCATGCATATGTAGAAAGTTATTTTTCAAGTTTTGATGCAAGTTTATGCCTTGGGCAAGTGAGTTGAGTAGTTTGCCTTAGCTCACTTTGTTTTAATCCTCGTTTTTGTAAATTGTAAAAAACTTCAGAAATGAGTTCGTTAGGAAGGGCAAAAGGGTGGCTTGAGAAGAGGAGGCCCGCACACTCCGATCGAGTTACTAGAGCCGCAGCTTCACCATCAACTGCTAGGGTGAGCTATAATGAAGATCATGTGCCCCTGGAGTTGTTGGAAGACACAAGTCCAGCACGTGCGATGACGTTTCCATGTGATGAATTCATGGAAGCTGCGGGAATCAAGGATGAGTTTTATAATCTTTGTGCTAATGCAGGTTTGACACGGCTGGTCACGAGCCGTGTTACTCAGTATCAAAAACTCACCTCCAGTTTCATTAACAGTTTTAGATATAATCCTGATTCAGGTGCTATTGAGTTTAAAATTTATAATGATCTTATCACCATGACTTTGGGAAATTTTTGTGAAATAATAGGTGTGCCGAACGTTGGGAGGACGGCTAGGATGGCCACTCAGCCCTCCGAGCTGAAAACCGTCATCAACTCTCTCTGCAGCATGGGTACGAGGGATATTCATCGGTCGAAGATCTCCAGCATCTTATTTCCTCACCTCTGGTATTTTGCATATTATATTGCCAGAGGGGTGTTAGCTCGTGACAACACGAGCAGCATTTCTGCTCCGGATATTGCTATCCTGGCAGCAGCCCTCTCAGGGAGGTCTGATTATAATCTGGGTACCTTAATTGCTCGACGCCTTGCTATGAACGGTAACAAGGGGGGCTTATATGGTGGCGTTTACGCCACACTTATCTTAGAGCATCTTGGAGGCACCCCACACCCTGATGATACTCCTTTTACTTATTTAAGCTTTGATCTTGCTACTATGAAAAGGCATAAGTTTGTTACCATGGGTTCTGAGCTTGATAATCTTATTTATATCTTGCGTTTCGGAACTGCCGCGGAACGCGAGATCCGTCTACCTGCACCTCTTTTGTTTGATTTTTCTCGCAGGAACGGATGGTCCTTTGATGTTGTTCAGTTCGATGAGTTCATGGTCCAGCATCAGTTTCATAACCCCATGGAGGGGGTTGTGCCCGACGAGGAGAGGCACGGTGAGATACCACATTTTCAGGAAGAGACCGCCACCGAGTTTGGTGAAGGGTCTTCCTCTGTTTGGCGTTCAGAACCTTCCTCGTGGGAGACTCCGAGGAGTTCGGTGTACGCGCCAGCATCCTTCTACGACCCTTGGACTCACCACCATACCCCTGGAGCAGGAGGCTCCTGGGGGCAGTAGCTGCTACCAACTTAGGCCAAAAGCCTAAGCTTGGGGGAGTACGTGCCCTTCTCACTTTTCCATTGTATTATCCGTTTTATTCGCTTTGATCTTTTCGAAGTTTTTGCCCGTTCTTCTTTGTTTCTCTCTTTGCAAAAACAACAAAAAGATTTTTTTTCTTTCTTTTGCTTTTATTCAACCTTTGAAAAAACCCAAAAAGATTTCCTTTCTCTCTTTAGTTTGCTTTGTTTTCAGAGATCAGCTTGAGTCCGTGATGTCATTTGATTATATTTCCTACGTTCGATCGTGCAAGTGACGAGCAGTGATGACGAAGATCGACTGAAAGGAAGCAACAAGGAAGACCGGTATGAACTCTTATTGTTTCTACTTTTGTACATATGCCTGTACTTATGATCTAGAGACCAGCTTGTAGCGACATAGTGCTATGTTTACAATGCTCTTCCAGTGGTTCATGCTTTCCTTGTGGCTAGTCCCGAATAACTAGAGTATATAATGTGTTATTGAAATGATCTACATGCATTGCACTGTTCATAGTCTGTTATACTAAGGTGGTATTTCCCTTTAGAGAATTTTTGGATTGACTTGGCACATGCTTACACATGTTTAAGACTAAAAGGTCTACTTTGCCTTGATGATCTTTGAGTTTTAGAATAGTTATATCACTTTCATGCCCGATTCAATGTTGCTTTGTCGCTCTGCATGATTATGACCGTTATTGCTCTCTAGTTGGTCGCTTCCCAGTCTTTTGCTAAACCTCCACCTGTACTAAGCGGATTGACTGCTTGTGCATCCAAAATCCTTAAAACCAGTTATGCCATATGAGTCCATTATACCTTCCTATACATGGTATTTACCTGCCATTCCTAACGAAGACTTTCATGTACCATCTCGAAACTAATCAAAAGCATTTCTCTTTTGTGCCTATGTTTTAGCTCATGAGGAAGTAGTAGTTAATTCATGATCTTTTTAAGTTGGACAAGTTTCACCCCTGGATTGTATGTCTAATGTGCAAACCCCTAATACGAAAAGGAACTGGCATTGAGTGCGCCCGGCTCAAAAAGATAATATAACAAACAAACCCTCCTTCACGCTTTGTTCATGAGAAATCAGAAAACTTTGGCAGTGATAAACAAAGGAGATTAAGAGGATGTGATCGTCCTCATGCGGGAGCCGTTCCTCGAGACTTGTCCACTCAAAAAGTGATTGAGTTATCTGCTAGCATTCGTTGACGAAATATGCACTTCTCAAAACATGTTTACTTCTGTTTTTAAAAACCAAGAGCTCTGGTACATGTTTAGTTTTTGTTTCCGACCACGGGTTTTCAACCTTGCCAATAAAAGCCACGGTTCGAGAGTCTCACCTTCTTTCTTCAAAGCACCAACTAGGAGAGCATAATTGTCATTCTGAGTGTAATGTGCATTGTCCCAAAGTATTACATTGTCTTCTGCATACTTGTGATATGATTTATTCTGAAATTCTTAGTTCTAGTCTCCTTTAAAACTCTGGAGGAGTCTCTGCATTTATGTTTTGCTTCACTCATGGAGGCTAGCGAGATACCACCCTAATATGCTCAAGCTATGTGCAATGTAATATTGTCTTGATTTTCAGTAATATATTATTTACTTTTAAGTATTTGTGACTGGTCACTTGAAAGAAGGATTGCTCCTTGCATTGTCTTCATAAGTACTGTTTCAATACTTGCTAAACTCTTTTCGTAGTACATGCTTATATACATCTAATGAAGCAAAAGAGTTTGTCAAAGTTTTCTTTGTCGCGTCCAGTTCGTTGAACTGAATTGCTTGAGGACAAGCAATATGCTAAGCTTGGGGGAGTTGATACGTCTCAAACGTATCTACTTTTCCAAACACTTTTGATATTGTTTTGGCCTCATTCTTGCATGATTTGGACTAAACTAACCCGGACTGACGCTGTTTTCAGCAGAGCTGCCTGTATGGTTTATTTGTGTGCAGGAAAACGGATTTTTAGGTATCCCAGAAAAATCCACGAAAAATCACAGAAAATCCACGCACCCGAAGGAACCAGGAGCCAGAAGTAGGGCCAGAGGGGGGCAGGGGGTGCCCAGGCGCCCTGTGGGCGCGCCCCCCTGGGCCGCGCCGGGGGGCCGCCTGGGTGGGTCCCACACCCCCTGGTGCCCTAATTTACCCCGTATTTTTACTCCCGACGCAAAAACCCCAGATCAGAAGTTCTTTCGCAGTTTTCCATCGCGGAGCCGCCGCCACCCTCTGTTTCCTCGGGAGGGCTAATCTGGAGGCTGAATTGGCCTCCGGAGAGGGGAGATCGTCGCCATCGTCATCATCATCACCACTCCATCATCCCTCCATGACTTCTCTCTCCATGTGTGAGTAATTCCCCTGCTGTAGGCGAAGGGGATGGTAGGGATTGGATGAGGTAGATCATGTAATAGTTTGTCAGATCGTTGGGGGCATGTTGCCTATTATCTACTATGGTGTTTATCATCTTTGCTTCAACTTGTTATTCTTAATGCTTGACACTTAGGGCCCGAGTGCCATGATTTCAGATCTGAACCATATGTGTTTGCATGAATATATTTGTGTTCGTGATCCTATCTATGAGTTGTTTGCACCTGTTACGGTCCGGAGCCGGCGATCCCAAAAGTGACAGCTTGGGACACCAAAGGGGATGGTCCGTAGTTTGAGGATTACATGTATCCATTGAGTTCATTGCTTTGTTCCGGTGCTCTTTGACAGGAGCACCTTAATATCCATAAGTTCCTTTTGGCCCCGTTCGTAGCGGGATGGTAGGACAAAAGATGTTGTGCAAGTTCTTATTGCAAGCACGTACAACTACCTACGGGATACATGCCTAATGTTTGATATTTGCCTAGATGATCATTACTTTTCCATGTGCCGTGCCCCAAGTTAAATCTATCTCATCCATGCAGTGCCCAACCATCCATCTCCCTAGCCTACAGTGTTTTAAATCCTGCTTGTCACTAGTTGCTACTTTTGCCATTTACTACTGCTATTTACTTTTGCTGTTTACTTTTACTATTACTATCATCACTATCATATCACTGTTACCACTTATCTTTTGTTGCAAGTAAGTATATTTCAGGTGCGGTTGAATTGACAACTCAACTGTCAAAGCTTATAAATACTCTTTGGCTCCCCGTGTGTCGAATCAATAAATTGGGTTATTCTTACCCGCGAAGACTATCTCGATCCCTTACGGTTGAGGGTTATCACATCTTCATATCTCAAGAGAAGTATCTTAAAGACTGCCTGAAGAAGTTTGGAATGCAAGACTGCAAAGGGTACTCGACGCCAATGCCTGCTAAACATCATCTGGGTCCCGACGCCAATGGTAAAGAGTTTGATCAACAAGTATAGCGCTCCATGATTGGTTCTTTACTTTATTTATGTGCATCTAGGCCAGATATTATGCTTAGTGTTTGCATGTGTGCTCGATATCAAGCGGCACCAAAGGAGTTGCATCACTTAGCTGTGAAGCGAATACTTCGATATTTGGCTTACACCCCAACACTAGGATTATGGTATCCAAAGGGCTCAGAGTTTGATCTAGTAGGATTTTCAGATGCTGATTATGCTGGTGACAAAGTTGATCGCAAGTCCACATCTGGCACATGTCACTTTCTAGGACGATCACTTGTCTGTTAGTCCTCAAAGAAGCAGAACTGTGTATCACTCTCCACTTCTGAATCTGAATACATTGCTGCTGGATCTTGCTGCGCTCAGCTTCTCTGGATGAAGCAAACACTCAAGGATTATGGAGTCCATCTGAAGCATGTGCCACTCTACTGTGATAATGAAAGCACCATCAAGATTGCCAACAACCCAGTTCAGCACTCGAAAACAAAGCACATTGAAATTCGTCATCACTTTCTCAGAGATCATGTTATGAAGGAAGATATTGATATCATACATGTCAACTGTAGGATCGAAGAAGGTGAGAGTGTCTAGAGGGGGGGTGATTAGACTACTCGACAAGATAAAAAATTCTGTCTTTTATCAAGGACAAATTTTGACAGTTTTTTGCAAAGCACACAAGTCAAGTAGCACACTACACATGCAATTCTAGAGTATGGGCAGCGGAAAGTAAATTGCACATATAGTAAAGAGAAGTGGAGAAGATCAAACGCAGTTTGGAGACACGGAGATTTTTGTCGTGGTTCCGATAGGTGGTGCTATCGTACATCCACGTTGATGGAGACTTCAACCCACGGAGGGTAACGGCTGCGCGAGTCCACGGAGGGCTCCACCCACGAAGGGTCCACGAAGAAGCAACCTTGTCTATTCCATCATGGCCTACGCCCACGGAGGACTAGCCTTACTCGGGGTAGATCTTCACGAAGTAGGCGATCTCCTTGCCCTTACAAACTTCTTGGTTCAACTCCACATCTCAAAGACGGAGGCTCCCAAGCAACACCTAACCAATCTAGGAGGCACCACCCTCCAAAAGGTAATAGATGGTGTTGATGATGATGAACTCCTTGCTCTTGTGCTTCAAATGATAATCTCCCCAACACTCAACTCTCCTCACTGATATGGCTGTGGTGGAAGAAAGGTTTGAGTGGAAAGCAACTTGGGAAGGCTAGAAATCAAGTTTCATATGGTAGGAATGGAATGGCTTGATCTCAACACAAGGGTAGGTGGTTCTCTTCTCAGAAAGTGTATGGTAGGAGTGGTAGTACTTTCTGATGGCTCTCCTCACGAATGAAGAGGGGGTGGAGGGGTATATATAGCCTCCACACAAAATCCAACCGTTACACACATATTTGAGCCATCTCGGTGAGACCGAAGTGAAAACTCGGTCAGACCGAAAGTTCAAATATAGTGAACGTTGGGATTTTCGGTGGGACCGAAAATACCATCTCGGTGTGTCCGAAAGTGCAAAAGATATGAACGTTGGAGTTTTCGGTGGGACCGAGAAAGAAAACTCGGTTGGACCGATTTGAGAAAAGATAGGAACAGGCCAATATCGGTGAGACCGAAAATGCAATATCGGTGAGACCGATTTGAGCCAAGACAGAAGCTTGTCAATCTCGGTGAGACCGATAATGCAAACTCGGTTATTCCGATAGGATGTCAAATGGTTACAGAAGGTTGGCAGTTCAGTTTCGGTGAGACCGATCTCAAAATCGGAATGACCGATTTTTCTAGGGTTTGGAATATGGCTGAAGTGGTTCATCTCGGTGGGACTGAGTTGGAAGAATCGGTTTGTCCGAGATTACTTATGAGTGTGTATAGTAGTGAAAGTTGCTGATAGTTGAAGGAGATATATCACTAAGCACTTGAGCAACCAGATCATCAACACAACCTCATCCCCTTTTAATAGTATTGGCTTTTCCTAAGGACTCAATGTGATCTTGGATCACTAAACCAAAAATAGAGTCTTGAGCTTTTGCCAATGCTTGCCTTAGCATTTTGAGGGGTCCACTTCTTCAGTCATCTTGCCATACCAATGTGATTGAATTTCCTGAAACATACTTGATAAAAGCATTAGTCCAACCACAAAGTATGTTGTCATTAATTACCAAAACCACCCAGGGAGCAAATGTGCTTTCATCAACACTGAAGAACAACTGGCAGATATCTTCACAAAGCCCTTGGATGAGAAAAGGTTTTGCAAGTTGCGGTGTGAGCTAAATATCTTAGAATCCTCAAATGTCTTGTGATCAGGCACACATCCTAACACTTATGCATATTGATGACTTAGATGTGCAAGACACGAAGTAAAGTATATCTTCAATCAATGAAGACTTACATTCTAAGTGTGAATACATTAACAAGGAATTTGGCTTCGGAGAGCCACGATAATTGTGCGCCGTGTCTGGGTCTAATACTTCCTATACGGTGGGTAACGCCACCACCAAATTCTTGTTTGAAGCATTTCTCGTGGCGTTACATTTGCAAAGTCTTCGCACTTGGTTTGTCTTCATATATATATATATATATAGAGTTGTGTTCTGTCCTCTACAGTATTCACTTATAGCTATGTCTTCATATTTGAATCTTTTGGACTAAGTGAATGTGATCGGACCCTAACCTCTCTATGCTCTCTCTCATCTCACTCTATCTGTCCAAATCATATGCATTCTGTTGAAACAGTCGAATATCTTCTCTGCATCCTTGTCAGCAGAAGATACGGAGACAAACTTTAAATCTGATTTTAATGCTCCATCCGTTATGCCTGAAACCCGGAGAAGCCGGAATGACTACTCCGACAGTCGTGGTGTACGTGGGATCGTGGGACAACTCCCAATGCATTACATGACCGCCACGTGTCACTCGTACGTGAACCATCAGGGGCACCTGAGTAATTACGCTGTGTCGTCTCCCATGCCTATAAATGCACGTCCCATCACGGTCAAAATTTTCTTCCACCACCTCTCCACCTCGAACAACCCTAGCGCCTTCGCTAACTTTCGACGACGCCGGCGACGAAGCACTTCGCTGCCGCAACTTTGTCGACGCCGTCCTCACGCCGGCTGCGGACATCTTCCTCTCCGTCGTCGCCATAGCTGTCCTCCATCACCAAGTTAGGGCACGGACGACCAAACTGATGGGCATCCAACTCCTACTCCGTCTAAGCAGTTCATCGTGTGGTAAATAAACTTCCTTTTTACCATCTTCTAGATCCATAAAGATTCATCTACTTTACCACAAGAGGTTTCTGCCTACTTAGATATACAGATCTATCATGTCTGCATCTCATATCTTGCCTAGTACATTCACATATGCTTCAACTATAGTTAGATTCCTCACTTGTACTTATTCGTGGATTCGTACAAATCTAGAACCAACTCCCATGAGTGAATGTCTTCGCACTATGAGGTCAAAGTCTTCAAAACTGTTTTAATCTTCAAAACTTCTGAGAATGCATATGACCTCTTCTCCTTCCCTCGCATCTCTAATGCTGTCACAGGTACATGTCCGTGGGAGAATCCCTTGGTTTTCATAGTCTGCATTCATTTGCAGAGTTTTTGCAGCGTCACATTCATTCTCCTGAAGCTAGTTCCTGTCTGACCAGCAAACCGAGGCATTTGCCTGTTTTGAAGCCATTCAATTTGAAGCCATTCAGGTTGAAGCCAATGACAACTGACAAGTCAGTCAGAAAGGGTGACAGACAGCGCCGTGGCAACACCTCTTGTGATTTGCCTCCTGATCTCAGTGAAATATACAAGACTGATCCAGAGGAGGATTACAATCAGAGGAAGACCCGAATCCAATGGATTCGAAGATACTGGGCTGAACAATGGTTCAAATATAGGTTCGTGACCCCAGAGTATGCCGAGAAAAACGCCATCAAGCATCCTTGGGGAGATATCACTTATAAGAATCTTCCACCCAAGACTCATGCTGAAGCCATTGCTCAAGGCTTCTATCCTTGCATGGTTAGAGGGCCACAGCCTACTGAAGCTGATCCTAGCTCTCTGCTCTGGTGTCGTGATGACAATCTGTTCAAGAGAAATCTTCAATTCGCCAAGAACTCGGCCAAGGAAAACAAGAAGCTGTGGGGATTAGACTTCAATCCTGGACCCTCTGCACCCCGCGCTGATGGCTCACGCGAAGCTGAACCGAATCTGGTTGGGCCCTTCTACAACCTAGAGGGCCTCATCGGTCACATAAGGGTTCAAGGGGCAGATGTCGATCAGCCTGAAGCTAATGATGACTCTGAAGAAGCACCTGCAACGCCGAAGCCTCAGAAGAAGAAATCAAAGGCTTCAAAGGCTACTCCACCAAGAGCTTCAAGAGTGAAGCCTTTGGCCACTACTCCACCTGCACCAAGTGTGCAATCTGAGGAACACTCCAGAATTTCCAAGAGCAAATAGCTGAAGAGGAAGCCAACGCGCAATCCCAGTCCAGCTCTCACTCCTGATGCAGTACTGTAGACTGCGAATGAATCCCTTGATCTTTCAAGTGATGAAGATCTTGGAGATGATGCCTTGGAGCTATTGATCAAGAGCAAGCAGGATGCTGAAATCTTCAATGATTTGCCGCTCTTTGATGTTGAAGTGCTCAATAACTTCATTGATGAATGGTTTGACACTCCCAACCTGAGCTTCGATGATCTTCAACTTCTAGTTGGCCTCAGCGTCTCCTTCCATGGCGCCATTGCTTCTGAGCTGGCTCTCGCTCAAAGAATTGTTGAGCTGAAGCAAAAGATAGATTATGAAAAAGCTCAGTTCAAGAAGCATATGAACAAGCTCAGCGTGCAAGAAGTTCAAAACTTCAAGGTTATGATGCAAGAGCTCAAGGAAGCCTTTCGCCAGCGGCGTGAAGAAGCTAAAGGTTCACGTGAGCGCATCAAGGACTTGGCTACAAAATGCGTCCAAGCATTCAATGAAGCTGAAAAGCGCAAGGCACTTGGGCGTCCTGGCATTGATCCAAGAATGGCTGCCAAGAAGAAGAAGAAGCAGTCTATGCCCGAAGCTGAAGCATCTGGGCAGGAAATGCCTCGCATAATCTTCCCTGCTAGCATGACTGGCACAAAGCCTAAGGCAACTCCAACCGTTTCAATGCTCAGGAAGACTAAGGTGGCTGAAGCTGATGCTCGCAAGCGTAAGCAATCTACTGATGAAGCTCCACCCACCAAGAAGCGAAAGACCAAGAAGGATAAGGCTGCTTCCAAAGATCCTATCTTCGTCGAGCCAATCTCAGTTTCTCGTCCTGCATCTGCCCAGAGAGAAAGAAGACTGACTGTTCATGGGCCTGCTCCCACAGAGGCTGAAGACATTCCAGCTGTCGACCCCACCGCAGCTGAAGACATTGGTCCTCAAGACAATGTTGAAGATGATACCGTCCTTCCTCAGATCGAGTACAACATCGACTCTTCGCCTGTTCTCACGAACAGCGAATGCATCAGCATTGGTCGTCCATTGATGCCAATTGCTCAGGATGACTCATGGGCTGATCATCCACAGGAAACCCAAGAAACTCCCCAGCAAACTCAAGACACAAGTATGGTGTCTGAAGACGAAGACTTTGAGGCCCAACAACCTCCATCTCCTCAGGCGTCGCCAGCCTTTTGCAGGCTTCGCAAAGGACCAAGGCCTCAAGTCACTGCCTCAACAGCTCCAGAAGGAGTAGAGCAACCATCTGCACCTGATGCTGCTCCTACTGGAAGCCACTCAGAATCTGTAGCCAAAGTGGCTGAAGATATTCCGGCTGCATCAGCCGAATAAGAAGAACCCCAAGTTGCTGAAGATATTCCGGCTGCATCAGCCGAAGAAGAAGAACCCCAAGTTGCTGAAGATATTCCGGCTGCATCAGCCGAAGAAGAACCACCCCAACAAGAAGAATAAAGTACTGCCGCACCACCTATTCTCGAGGAGAACGTGTCCGACCCTCCAGCTCCTGAAGTGGAGGTAACAAATTCAGAGGCTGCCACCACCAACGCTGAAGCCAATGACGTGGTCATGGCTGAAGCTTTTGTGGCACCTGAAGATACTGTGGCGCCTGAAGAACTTGCGCCTGAAGTTACTGCTCCTGAAGCTAGTGCTATGCCTGAAGCCAGTACTGAGCCTGAAGCTAATGCTGCACCTGACGCCAATCTGCAGCTTGAAGATAATGCCTCTGCTCCTGTTCCGCCTCCACGGCCTCACACAATTGAGCAAGCATACAACAAGGATGATCAGCTTGTTACTGTCCGGTGGTCAATTCTGATTCCACCACCTACAACTGAACCACGTGCTGCTGGTCCTTAGTTTGATCATCATATTGCGCACAAGCCCCAAGTTCAGAAGCCCAAACCAAGACTGCCAAGGCTTCCAGGTATTGCAACATCTTCAGGGTCATTCAATGCCAATAGCTTCACTGCGCACAACACCTTCTTTGACAGCGCCAAGAACCCATATTCCAAGCCAAGAATATCATCAGATAGGTTCTGGAGCCATCAACCGCGCAACTACTACTCAAGGGTACTATATAATCAAGGCCGCATTTTCCCTCATATGCGTCTTGACACTGAAGCTATTGCTGGTCTGCCCTACTTGGAGGAAGCCCTTGACTGCTTCCGTGATGCTGGCCTTCTCAATTTTGTGCTGGATAAAGAGCATTGGAATGAAGAACTGCTTCTGCAATTCTATGCAACACTTCACATCCAAGGCTACAGCGGGGATCCGAAGACATGGGTCCTTGAGTGGATGACAGGAAATGTGCATCATGAAGCAAAAGCCTTTGATCTCATTGAGTTCACTGGCCTGCCCACTCAAGGAGACCTATATGAACCTGGCTGTGAACTGCACACTGAAGCCTTGGAGAGCATCTTTCAGAAGCGTAAGCCCAACATGAGCCAAATGCTCAGCATGATGAAGCCTCTGCCAAGTGATGCTGAATATCCTAAGGAATTCTTTATTGAAGACCTTGAGTACCTGCCACGCACCATCTATCACATTATAAGGCATACTCTATGGCCTATCAAAGGACATTCTTCATCAGCCAAGCTTGAAGGCACTATGAAGACATTGGTCTTCTATATCTTCAATGGCATCAGCTTCAATGCTCAAGATTTCTTCATCAGGCAAATGGCCACGTCTGGAGCTGATCTATTTGGACTGAAATTTTATGCCCCTTGGATAATGCGCCTCATCAAGTTGCACTCAGCTGTCACTTATCAACCCTCTGCGCGCAACCATCAGATTTTCTTGCCTGAGGTTGACATGTCAGCTGAAGCTATTTACCAAGAGCCTGCTAAGGAGCCAGTTAGTCTTCACAACGCTGATCATCAAAGCTTCACTCAGCAGATTGAAGGGGTCCCAGCAGTCTCACGCGTCTATCCTCTGGCTGGCCGTACTCGTCTACCTCGGCACGCTGAAACCGAAGCCACTGAAAGCACCATTGCTCAAAGGCCTCAGAAGCGATCTCGTGTCCTGAACAACCGAGAGCTTCTTGTAGCTCTTCATCAGAAACAGGACAAGCATCACCTCTGGTTAAAGCTTCAGATGCAGAGCCTCTTGGTGGATGTCAATCGCATTCGCAATCTTGCCACCAAGAATGCTTTTGTTGCTCATGAAACATGCAGGCGGTCTTGGAAGAGTTTGACTTTACTAAGTGCTGAAGCGGATCTTCAAGACGATGCCATCACTGAGAGATTCAAGTTTGACAACACTCCTCCAAGGACTGCTGCTATGCGTCGCACTCCATCCCTTGAAGACTCTGAGTACTCTTCCTCCGCTGCAACAATTGACGCCAGGGTGATCGATGATCAGGATGATGCTACTTCACCACCTACTACTTCAGCGCGCATAGACACTGCACCAACCACCTCTGCACCGCCAAATGACAACACCGACCCTGCATCCTCTTCTGCTCCACCTGGGAACGAGTAGAGGCTCTATGTCTTCAAACCTTTTTGGTCCTTACTGACAAAAGGGGGAGAAGCATATGAGTTGATAGTCTTCAAGCGGGTCCATATGGGCGGGTGCTTTATAATTTGCCTAGTGTTTACAACTCTCATTTTGCTACATTTGGTTCTTTGAGTTGTAACACTTAAACTGATGGTCGTCTGCTACGTTTGTTTTGCTACTCTGTAATGCGATGATAAATTCCGCATCTGCTACCTTATATTCCGCACTTAGTCATTTCTGCAGATGTCCATTTTTCATTGTGCATGTCATTATCTTCGATATATCAATTATGCATGATGAATTGTCTTCATAAGTTGAAGAGGATCTCCACAAGTACAACCTGCCATGTGCATTTGCATTCAAAGGCAAATCAACTATATGCACATCTTCAGGCGGAGCCTTTTTCTACTCACGAAGACAATACATTTATCCTTTACAATTTCACATATCTTTATCCCCGTTGAAAACTTCAACTAGTTTGTCATCAATCACCAAAAAGGGGGAGATTGTAAGTGCATCTAGTGCCACCCCTAGTTGGTTTTGGAGTATTGACGACAAACCTGGTTGAGGGGCTAATGTGTTTGTGAGAATTGCAGGATAACATAGGTAGTAGTCCCTCATTGATTCGGTTAACCTACCGGAGATGACCCCTAAAAATGTATGAAGACATTGATAACTGTGGTGGTATATGAAGATAATCATATTGAAGACTATGACATGAGAAGACATTGAGTGAAGACTATGGAAAGCGAAGATGTAGAGTTGTCGCTGTTTCCTTTTCTTCTTTATTGAGTCATAGGAACCACCACACTATTAAGTGGGGTCCAAGTGAACTAAGTTAGAGTGACTGATGTGATGCTCAACCAAATCCTATGTCTTCGAGCGAAGACTATGAGAGCAAATCTTATCCAGAGGCGGATGAGTCAGCTTTACTTGGAGCTCAAGTAAAGTTGCCGTGTGTGTTTGAAATCTGACCGTTGGAACACGTGTCAGTTCCTTAGTGACCCAGGGTCACTTCGGACAAATTAGGTCGGGTTGCCTAGTGGCTATAAATAGCCCACCCCCTACACCATAAATTGGTGGCTGCTCAGAGTTATTGCACGGCTTTTGTCGTTTGAGAGCAACCCACCTCCGAAGCATTTGAGAGAGAAATCCTTGCGAGGACAAAGCCCAAACACCCAGAGCCAAAGAGTGTTAGGCATCACTGAAGTCTTTCTGTCTGTGTGACCTGAAGACTTATTACACTTGAGGACTGTGTTTCCTCCAGCCGGTTAGGCATCGCGTTCTGAGCATCCAAGAGTAATTGTGGATTGCCGGTGAACGAAGTCTGTGAAGGTTTGGAAGTCTACCTTGAAGACTTACCAGAGTGATTGGGCGAGGACTAGGTGTTCTTAGCTCAAGGGGAACAAGGTGAAGACGCGGTCTTCTGAGTTAAATCTCAGCCTCCCTAACCAGACGTACAGTTGTCACAGCAACTGGAACTGGTCTAACAAATCACTGTCTTCCCCGAGCCACTGGTTCTATCCTTTCCTTCCCTTTACTTACTGCTCTATGTTGTGAAGACATTGCATGTTTGCTTTATCTGATTGTCTTCACTGAGTATCTACTTGTTGTGATTGGCTTCATTCCTTCTTCCTTTGTGATCACTACTGCCTAGTTGCTTTTAGTCTTCATGCTTTCACTTCATTGAATACATGACTATGGCTTATCTAGTGTAGTCCACTTTCCGCTGCATACTAATAGGCTTGAGCTTATCGTTTGTCTTCGAAACTACCATGTTTTGAAGCATTTCATAAAAATCGCCTATTCACCCCCCCCCCCCTCTAGTCGATATACTGCACTTTCGCATCCTCCTCCAGCAGCGCCGCGAGCACCTCCTCATTGTCCAAGTCCATCACCGGAGCAGGCAAATCACCGAACACCTGCGGGCGTGGTGGGCGTTGATGACCCATAAGTATAGGGGATCAATTATAGCTCTTTTTGATAAGTAAGAGTGTCGAACCCAACGAGGAGCAGAAGGAAATGATAAGTGTTTTTCAGTAAGGTAGTATTTGCATGTGCTGAAATTGTAAGTAGCAGAGTAGTTTGATAGCAAGATAATTTTGTACCGAGCAAGTAACATTAGTAGTAGCAAAAGTGCAGCAAGGTAGTGATACGTCTCCAACGTATTTCTAATTTTTTATTGTTCCATGCTATTATATATTCTGTTTTGGATGTTTAATGGGCCTTATTATACACTTTTATATTATTTTTGGGACTGACTTACTAACCCAAGGCCCAGTGCAAATTGCTGTTTTTTTTGCCTATTTCAGTGTTTCGCATAAAAGGAATATCAAACGGAGTCCAAACGGAATGAAACCTTCGGGAGAGTTATTTATTGAACCATATCTACCCAGAAGACTTGGAGTACACGCGAGGGAACGAGAGAGGCGGCCACGAGGGGACAGGGCGCGCCCCCACCCTCGCGGGCCCCCTCTGGCTCCCCCGGTGCCCTCCTTCCTCCTATATATATCCTTGTACCCTAAAAACATCGAGAAAATAGAGAAAACACTAATTCCACCGCCGCAACCTTCTGTTCCCGTGAGATCCCATCTTGGGGCCTGTTCCGGAGCTCCGCCGGAGGGGGGATCAATCACGGAGTGCTTCTACATCAACACCATAGCCTCACCGATGAGTTGTGAGTAGTTTACTGATACGTCTCCAATGTATCTATAATTTTTGATTATTCCATGCTATTATATAATCTGTTTTGGATGTTTAATGGGCTTTATTATACATTTTTATATTATTTTTGGGACTAACCTACTAACCCAAGGCCCAGTGCAAATTGCTGTTTTTTTGCCTATTTCAGAGTTTCGCAGAAAAGGGATATCAAACGGAGTCCAAACAGAATGAAACCTTCGGGAGAGTTATTTTTGGAACCGTATCTACCTAGAAGACTTGGAGTACACGCGAGGGAACGAAGGAGGTGGCCACGAGGGTCCAGGGCGCACCCCCACCCTTGGGGCCCCCTCTGGCTCCCCTAATGCCCTCCTTCCTCCTATATATATCCATGTACCCTGAAAACATCGAGGCAACAGAGAAAACCCTAATTTCACCGCCGCAACCTTCTGTTCCCGTGAGATCCCATCTTGGGGCCTGTTCCGGAGCTCCGCCGGAGGGGGGATCTACCACGGAGTGCTTCTACATCAACACCATAGCCTCACCAATGAGTTGTGAGTAGTTTACCACAGACCTTTGGGTCCATAGTTATTAGCAAGATGGCTTCTTCTCTCTTTTTGGATCTCAATACAATGTTCTCCTTGATCTTCGAGGAGATCTATTTGATGTAATCTTTTTGCGGTGTGTTTGTCGAGATCCGAAGAATTGTGGGTTTATGATCAAGATTATCTATGAACAATATTTGATTCTTTTATGAAATCTTTTATGTATGATTATAATATCCTTGCAAGTCTCTTCGAATTATTGGTTTGGTTTGGCCTACTAGATCTATAGTTCTTGCAATGGGAGAAGTGCTTAGCTTTGGGTTCAATCTTGCGGTGTCCTTTCCCAGTGATAGCAGGGGCAGCAAGGCACGTATTGGATTGTTGCCATCGAGGATAAAAAGATGGGGTTTATATCATCTTGCTTGAGTTTATCCCTCTACATCATGTCATCTTGCTTAAAGCATTACTCTGTTCTTATGAACTTAATACTCTAGATGAATGCTGGATAGCGGTCAATGTGTGAAGTAATAGTAGTAGATGCAGAATCGTTTCGGTCTACTTGTCACGGACGTGATGCCTATATATAATGTCATGCCTAGATATTCTCATAACTATGCGCTTTTCTATCAATTGCTCGACAGTAATTTGTTCACCCACCGTAGAATTCTGCTTTCATGAGAGAAGCCACTAGTGAAACCTATGGCCCCTGGGTCTATTGTCAACATATTAATCTTCCGTCTACTTTACTTTGCTTTATTTACTTTCTGTTCTTATACCAAAAATACCAAAAATATTATACTATCCTATCTATCAGATTTCACTTTCGTAAGTGACCGTAAAGGGATTAACAACCCCTTATCGTGTTGGCTGCGAAGTTCTTATTTGTTTATGCAGGTGCGAGGGACTCGCGCGTGGTCTCCTACTAGATTGATACCTTGGTTCTCAAAAACTAAGGGAAATACTTACTCTACTGTGATGCATCACCCTTTCCTCTTCGAGGGAATACAATGCAAGCTCGAGAAGTAGCAAGAAGAATTTCTGGCGCCGTTGTCGGGGAGATCTACGCAAAAGTCATATACCAAGTACCTATCACAAACCCTTATCCTTCGCACTACATTATTTGCCTCTCGTTTTCCTCTCCCCCACTTCACCTTTGCCATTTTATTCGCCTTTTTCCGTTCGCCTCTTTTCGCTTGCTTCTTGTTTGCTTGTGTTGCCATGTGCCCTTTATTAGCTTGCATCTTCGCTTGCTAAATTATGGATCCTCATCCACTTGCTAATCTCTTTAAGAGATCTAATTATGATGAACCAATTGCTAGTGAGCTGCGTGCACTAGATTATCTTTATGGGGTTTTGCTTGAAATTCGTGAATCTAAAAATTGTGATGAGGTGTTGAAAGAAGAAAATTATGAAGTGATTCACGATAGCTCTTTTAATGAAAAACATGATTGCAATGATACTATTATTAATGTCAATTGTGTTAATGACATTGAAAACCCTAAGCTTGGGGATGCTTATTTTGCTATGCCCACCACTTGTTGCAATGATCATGATTGGGGTGATGATTCTTACGATCTTGAAAATTTATTTAAACTCCATCATGAATATGAGCTTGATAATATTGTTTGCCATAATATTGAAAGTGGGTTTAAAATAATGTCAACATTTGATCCCACTACTTTAGATATTGATCAATCTTGTGAATTTTTTGATAAAAGTGGGCTTGGAGAAGCAATGACTTTGTTCTATGTTAATCCCACTATTTTGAATGACTGTCAACTTTGCATGCATGTGGAGAATATTTTATTTGATAGCTATATTGTTAGATTTGATTATGATCCTACATGTAATTATTACGAGAGAGGAAAATATGGTTGTAGAAACCTTCATGTTACTAAATTACCTCTCTTCATGTTGAGATTGATCTCGTTTTCTTTTTCTTCTTTGCATATGCTTGATCTTGATTGTCTTGCTAATTTGTTTTCCTATAAAATGCCTATGCATAGGAAGCATGTTAGACTTAGATGTGTTTGTCACATGTTCTATGATGCTCTTTAATTTGTGCTTCAAGTCTTGTCTTTCATGTGAGCATCATTAAAATTATCATGCCTAGCTAGGGGCGTTAAACGATAGCGCTTATTGGGAGGCAACCCAATTTTATTTTCTTTGTTTTTGCTTCTATTTAGGAATAAATATTGCATCTAGATTCTGTTTAGATGTGGTTTTGTGTTTTAATTAGTGTTTGTGCCAAGTAGAACCTTTGGGAAGACTTGTGTGAAGTTTATATGATCATGCTGTAAAAAACAGAAACTTTAGCGCTCACGAGATTGGCTGTAAATTTTTACTCGAGAGTGCTATTTAGTTGATTCTTTTTGCAGATGATTAGTAGATAAATTCCTCACGTTTACCAATTTATTTTAATTTTTTTGGAGTTACAGAAGTATTCGAAAGTTATAGATTACTACATATTGTTCTGTTTTTGACTGATTCTATTTTTTGTGTGTTGTTTGCCTATTTTAATGAATCTATTAGTTAGTATCGGAGGGTATGAATCATGGAGAAGTTGGAATACAGTAGGTTTAACACCAATAAACAAAGAACGAGTTCATTACAGTACCTTTGAGTGGTGGTTTGTTTTCTTTAACGGAGCTCACGAGATTTTTGGCTAAGTTTTGTGTTGTGAAGTTTTCAAGTTTTAAGTATGGCTTTGATGGACTATGGAACAAAGAGTGGCAAGAGCCTAAGCTTGGGGATGCCCAAGGCACCCCAAGGTAAAATTCAAGGACAACCAAAAGCCTAAGCTTGGGGATGCCCCGGGAAGGCATCCCCTCTTTCGTCTTCATCTATCGGTAACTATACTCGGGACTATATTTTTATTCACCACATGATATGTGTTTTGCTTGGAGCGTCATGTATGACTTGAGTCTTTGATTTTTAGTTTGCCACAATCATCCTTGCTGGACACATCTTTTGAGAGAGATATGGTTTAGAATTTATTAGAATACTCTATGTGCTTCACTTATATCTTTTGAGCTAGATAACTTTGCTCTAGTGCTTCACTTATATCTTTTAGAGCACAGTGGTGGTTTTATTTTGTAGAAATTGTTGATCTCTCATGCTTCACTTATTCTTTTTGAGAGTCTTTTAGAACAGCATGGTAATGTGCTTTGGTTATAAAAGTAGTCCTAATATGATAGGCATTCAAGATGAATATAGTAAAAACTTTCATATAAAGTGCATTGAATATGATGAGAAGTTTGATACTTGATGATTGTTTTGAGATATGGGGATTGTGATATTAGAGTCATGCTAGTGGAGTAATTATGAATGTGAGAAATACTTGTGTTAAAGTTTGTGATTCCCGTAGCATGCACGTATGGTGAACGGCTATGTGACGAAGTTAGAGCATGAGGTATTTATTGAGTGTCATCCTTTGTGTGGAGGTCGGGATCGCGCGATGGTTAACTCCTACCAACCCTTCCCCTAGGCGCATGCGTTGAATACTTTGTTTTGATGACTCGTAGATTTTTGCAATAAGTATATGAGTTCTTTATTACTAATGTTGAGTCCATGGATTATACGCACTCTCACCCTTCCACCATTACTAGCCTCTCTTGTACCGCGCAACTTTCGCCGGTACCATATACCTTCCTCAAAACAGCCACCATACCTACCTATCATGGCATTTCCATAGCCATTCCGAGATATATTGCCATGCAACTTTCCATCGTTCCGTTCATATGACATGCTTCATCATTATTCACATAGAGTCATATTTTGTTCTAGCTTCGAGTTGTAATCTTTGAGTTGTAAGTCAATAAAAGTGTGATGATGTTCATTATTAGAGCATTGTCCCATGTGAGGAAAGAAAAAATAAAATAATATGGCCCCAAAGAAATAGAGAGGGGCTAATAAAAAAAATAGAAAGCCCCTCCAAAAAAATGAGAGAAAAGAGAGAAGGGACAATGCTTCTATCCTTTTCCACACTTGTGCTTCAAAGTAGCACCATGATCTTCATGATAGAGAGTCTCTTGTTTTGTCACTTTCATATACTAGTGGTAATTTTCATTATAAAACTTGGCTTGTATATTCCAACGATGGGCTTCCTCAAATGCCCTAGGTCTTCATGAGCAAGCAAGTTGGATGCACACCCACTTAGCTTCTTTTGATGAGCTTTCATACACTTATAGCTCTAGTGCATCTGTTGCATGGCAATCCCTACTCACTCACAATGATATCTATTGATGGGCATCTCCATAGCCCATTGATATGCCTAGTTGATGTGAGACTATCTTCCTCCTTTTTGTCTTCTCCACAATCACCACTCTATTCCACCTATAGTGCTATATCCATGGCTCACGCTCATGTATTGCGTGAAAGTTGAAAGGTTTGAAAAAATTTGAGTATGAAAATAATTGCTTGGCTGAAACCGGGGTTGTGCATGATATGAATATTTTGTGTGATGAAGAGGGAGCATAGCCAGACTATATGATTTTTTAGGGATAACTTTCTTTGGCCATGTTATTTTGAGAAGACATGATTGCTTTGTTAGTATGCTTGAAGTATTATTATTTCTTATGTAAACATAGACTTTTATCTTGAATCTATCGGATCTGAACATTCATGCCACAATAAAGAAATTACATTGAGAATTATCTTGGTTAGCATTCCACATCAAAAATTCTATTTTTATCATTTACCTACTCGAGGACGAGCATGAATTAATCTTGGGGATGCTTGATACGTCTCCAACATATCTATAATTTTTGATTGTTCCATGCTATTATATATTCTGTTTTGGATGTTTAATGGGCTTTATTATACATTTTTATATTATTTTTGGGACTAACCTACTAACCCAAGGCCTAGTGCAATTTGCTGTTTTTTGCCTATTTCAGAGTTTCGCACAAAAGGGATATCAAACAGACTCCAAACGGAATGAAACCTTTGGGAGAGTTATTTTTGGAACTGTATCTACCCAGAAGACTTGGAGTACACGCGAGGGAATGAAGGAGGTGGCCACGATGGTCCAGGGCGCTCCCCCCTCCCCCTGGGCGCACCCCCCACCCTCATGGTCCCCCTCTGGCTCCCCCGACCCCCTCCTTCCTCCTATATATATATATCCATGTAGCTTGAAAACATCGAGGCAGTAGAGAAAACCCTAATTCCACCACCGCAACCTTCTATTCCCGTGAGATCCCATCTTGGGGCCTGTTCCGGAGCTCCCCGAAGGGGGGATCTACCACGGAGTGCTTCTACATCAACACCATAGCCTCACCAATGAGTTGTGAGTAGTTTACCACAGACCTTCGGGTCCATAGTTATTAGCTAGATGGCTTCTTCTCTCTTTTTGGATCTCAATACAAAGTTCTCCTCGATCTTCGAGGAGATCTATTCGATGTAATATTTTTGCGGTGTGTTTGTCGAGATCCGATGAATTGTGGGTTTATGATCAAGATTATCTATGAACAATATTTGATTCTTTTTCGAATTCTTTTATGTATGATTATAATATCCTTCCAAGTCTCTTCGAATTATTGGTTTGGTTTGGCCTACTAGATCTATAGTTCTTGCAATGGGAGAAGTACTTGGCTTTGGGTTCAATCTTGCTGTGTCCTTTCCCAGTGACAGCAGAGGCACCAAGGCACGTATTGTATTGTTGCCATCGAGGATAAAACGATGGGGTTTATATCATATTGCTTGAGTTTATCCCTCTACATCATGTCATCTTGCTTAAAGCATTACTCTGTTTTTATGAACTTAATACTCTAGATGAATGCTGGATAGCGGTCGATGTGTGGAGTAACAGTAGTAGATGCATAATCGTTTCGGTCTACTTGTCACGGACGTGATGCCTATATATAATGTCATGCCTAGATATTCTCATAACTATGCGCTTTTCTATCAATTGCTCGACAGTAATTTGTTCACCCACCGTAGAATTCTGATTTCATGAGAGAAGCCACTAGTGAAACCTATGGCCCCCGGGTCTATTCTCAACATATTAATCTTCCGTCTACTTTACTTTGCTTTATTTACTTTCTGTTCTTATACCAAAAATACCAAAAATATTATACTATCCTATCTATCAGATCTCACTTTCGTAAGTGACCGTAAATGGATTGACAACCCCTTACCGCGTTGGCTGCGAAGTTCTTATTTGTTTGTGCAGGTGCGAGGGACTCGTGTGTGGTCTCCTACTGGATTGATACCTTGGTTCTCAAAAACTGAGGGAAATACTTACGGTACTGTGCTGCATCACCCTTTCCTCTTCGAGGGAATACAACACAAGCTCGAGAAGTAGCATTTACCACAGACCTTCGGGTCCATAGTTATTAGCTAGATGGCTTCTTCGCTCTCTTTGGATCTCAATACAAAGTTCTCCTCGATCTTCGGGGAGATCTACTTGATGTAATCTTTTGCGGTGTGTTTGTCGAGATCCGATGAATTGTGGTTTATGATCAAGATTATATATGAACAAGATTTGATTCTTTTCTGAAATCTTTTATGTATGATTATAATATCCTTGCAAGTCTCTTCGAATTATTGGTTTGGTTTGGCCTACTAGATCTATAGTTCTTGCAATGGAAGAAGTGCTTGGCTTTGGGTTCAATCTTGCGGTGTCCTTTCCTAGTGACAGTAGGGGCAGCAAGGCACGTATTGTATTGTTGCCATCGAGGATAAAAAGATGGGGTTTATATCATCTTGCTTGAGTTTATCCCTCTACATCATGTCATCTTGCTTAAAGCGTTACTCTGTTCTTATGAACTTAATACTCTAGATGCATGCTGGATAGCGGTCGATGTGTGGAGTAATAGTAGTTATGCAGAATCTTTTCGGTCTACTTGTTACGGACGTGATGCCTATATATAATGACCATGCCTAGATATTCTCATAACTATTCGCTTTTCTATCAATTGCTCGACAGTAATTTGTTCGCCCACCGTAGAATTCTGCTATCATGAGAGAAGCCACTAATGAAACCTATAGCCCCCGGGTCTATTCTCATCATATTAATCTTTCATCTACTTTACTTTGATTTATTTACTTTCTGTTTCTATACCAAAAATACCAAAAATACTATCTTATCATATCTATCAGATCTCACTTTCGTAAGTGACCGTAAAGGGATTGACAACCCCTTATCGCGTTGGCTGCGAAGTTCTTATTTGTTTGTGCAGGTGCGAGGGACTCGCGCGTGGTCTCATACTGGATTGATACCTTGGTTCTCAAAAACTAAGGGAAATACTTACGCTACTCTGCTGCATCACCCTTTCCTCTTTGGGGGAATAGAACGCAAGCTCGAGAAGTAGCAAGAAGAATTTCTGGCGTCGTTGCCGGGGAGATCTACGCAAAAGTCATGTACCAACTACCTATCACAAACTCTTATCCTTCGCATTACATTATTTGCCTCTCGTTTTCCTCTCCCGCACTTCACCCTTGCCGTTTTATTCGCCCTTATTTTTCCGTGTGTTTACCGTTCGCTTGCCTCTTGTTTGCTTGTGTGTTGGATTGCTTGCTTGTCACTATGGCTCAAGACAATACCAAATTGTGTGACTTTTCCAATACCAACAATAATGATTTTATTAGCATGCCTACTGCTCCTATTACCGATGCTGAATCATGTGAGATCAATGCTGCTCTTTTGAATCTTGTCATGAAACATCAATTTTCTGGCCTTCCTAGTGAAGATGTCGCTACCCATCTAAACAACTTTTTTGATTTGTGCGATATGCAAAAGAAGAGGGATATAGATAATGATATTGTTAAATTGAAGCTATTTCCATTTTCTCTTAGGGATCATGCTAAAACATGGTTTTCCTCTTTGCGTAGAAATGGTATTGATTCATGGAATAAGTGCAAAGATGCCTTTATCTCTAAGTATTTTCCTCCCGCTAAGATGATCTCTCTTAAAACGATATTATGAATTTTAAGCAACTAGATCATGAGCATGTTGCACAAGCTTGGGAGAGAATAAAATTAATGATACGTAATTGCCCTACTCATGGTTTGAACTTATGGATGATCATACAAAACTTTTATGCTGGCTTGAATTTTGCTTCTAGAAATCTTTTAGATTCGGCTGCGGGGGGCACTTTCATGGAAATAACTTTAGGAGAAGCTACCAAACTCCTATATAATATTAAGGCTAACTACTCTCAATGGCACACCGAAAATCTACTAGTAAAAAATTACATGCTATTGAAGAGATTAGTGTTTTGAGTGGAAAGATGGATGAACTTATGAAATTATTTGCTACTAAGAGTGCTTCTTCTGATCCTAATGATATGCCTTTATCTACGTTGATTGAAAATAATAATGAATCTTTGGATGTGAATTTCGTTGGTAGGAATAATTTTGGTAACAATGCTTATAGAGGAAACTTTAATCCTAGGCCTTTTCCTAGTAATTCCTCTAATAATTATGGTAATTCCTACAACAACTCTTATGGAAATTTTAGTAAGATGCCCTCTGATTTTGAATCTAGTGTTAAAGAGTTTATGAATTCGCAAAAGAATTTCAATGCTTTGCTTGAAGAAAAATTGCTTAAGATTGATGAGTTGGCTAGAAACATGGATAGAATTACTCTTGATGTTGATTCTTTGAAACTAAGATCTATTCCACCTAAGCATGATATCAATGAGTCTCTCAAAGCCATGAGAATTTCCATTGATGAGTGCAAAGAAAGAACTGCTAGGATGCGTGCTAAAAAAGATTGCTTTATGGAAGCGTGTTCTTCTAATTATCATGAAAATAAAGATGAAGATCTGAAAGTTACTGATGTGTTTCCTATTAGATCCTTGTTTTATAGTATGAATCTTGATAAAGATGGGACCAGAGATGAGTCTACTTTAGTTAAAAGGCGTCCCAATGATTCGAAGTTTTTAGATCTTGATGCTAAAATTGTTAAAAAGTGGGATTGAAGAGATTAAAACTTTGCATAGCGATAAACCCACTATCTTGGATTTCAAGGAATTCAATTATGATAATTGCTCTTTACTAGATTGTATTTCCTTGTTGCAATGCGTGCTAAATTCTCCGCATGCTTATAGTCAAAATAAGGCTTTTACCTAACACATAGTTGGTGCTTTAATGCAATCTTATGAAGAAAAACTTGAATTAGAAGTTTCTATTCATAGAAAGCTTTATGATGAGTGGGAACCTACTATTAAAATTAAAATTAAAGATCATGAATTCTTTTTTGTGTGATTTAGGTGCAAGTGTTTCTACAATTCCAAAAACTTTGTGTGATATGTTAGGATTCCATGAACTTGATGATTGTTCTTTAAATTTGCATCTTGCTGATTCTATCATTAAGAAACCTATGGGAAGGATTAATGATGTTCTTATTGTTGCCAATAGGGATTATGTGCCCGTAGATTTCATTGTTCCTGATATAGATTGCAATCCTTCATGTCCTATTATTCTTGGTAGACCTTTCCTTAGAACGATTGGTGCAATTATTGATATGAAGGAAGGAAATATTAGATTCCAATTTACGTTAAGGAAAGGCATGGAACACTTTCCTAGAAAGAAAATCAAATTACCTTATGAATCTATTATGAGAGCCACTTATGGATTGCCTACCAAAGATGGCAATACGTAGATCTATTTTTGTATCGTGCCTAGCTAGGGGCGTTAAACGATAGCGCTTGTTGGGAGGCAACCCAATTTTATTTTCTTTGTTTTTGCTTCTGTTTAGGAATAAATATTGCATCTAGCTTTTGTTTAGATGTGGTTTTGTGTTTTAATTAGTGTTTGTGCCAAGTAGAACCTTTGGAAAGACTTGTGTGAAGTTTATATGATCATGCTGTAAAAAACAGAAACTCTAGCGCTCACGAGATTGGCTGTATTTTTTTTACTGGAGAGTGCTTTTTAGTTGATTCTTTTTGCAGATGATTAATAGACAATTTCCTCACATTTACCAATTTATTTCAAAAAATTTAGAGTTACAGAAGTATTCGAAAGCTACAGATTACTATAGAATGTTCTGTTTTTGACAGATTCTGTTTTTCGTGTGTTGTTTGCTTATTTTGATGAATCTATGAGTAGTATCGGGGGGTATGAAGCATGGAGAAGTTGGAATACAGTACGTTTAACACCAATATAAACAAAGAATGAGTTCATTACAGTACCTTTGAGTGGTGGTTTGTTTTCTTATACTAACAAAGCTCACGAGATTTTTGGCTAAGTTTTGTGTTGTGAAGTTTTCAAGTTTTGAGTATGGCTTTGATGGACAATGGAACAAAGAGTGGCAAGAGCCTAATCTTGGGGATGCCCAAGGCACCCCAAGGTAAAATTCAAGGACAACCAAAATCCTAAGCTTGGGGATGCCCCGGGAAGGCATTCCCTCTTTCGTCTTCATCTATCGGTAACTTTACTCGGGACTATATTTTTATTCACCACATGATATGTGTTTGCTTGGAGCGTCATGTATGATTTGAGTCTTTGCTTTTTTGTTTGCCAAAATCATCCTTGCTGGACACACCTTTTTAGAGAGATAATTATGATTTAGAATTTATTAGAATACTATATGTGCTTCACTTATATCTTTTGAGCTAGATAGTTTAGCTCTTGTGCTTCACTTATATCTTTTAGAGCATGGTGGTGGTTTTATTTTGTAGAAATTATTGATCTATCATACTTCACTTATATCTATTTGAGAGTCTTTTAGAACAACATGGTAATGTGCTTTGGTTATAAAACTAGTCCTAATATGATAGGCATCCAAGATGAGTATAGTAAAACTTTCATACAAGTGCAATGAATGATAGGATAAGTTTGATACTTGATGATTGTTTTGAGATATGAGGATGATGATATTATAGTCATGCTAGTGGAGTAATTGTGAATTTGAGAAACACTTGTGTTAAAGTTTGTGATTCCCGTAGCATGCACGTATGGTGAACCGTTATGTGACAAAGTTGGAGCATAATTTATTTATTGAGTGTCATCCTTTGTGTGGAGGTCGGGATCGCGTGATGGTTAAATCCTACCAACCCTTCCCCTAGGAGTATGCGTTGAATACTTTGTTTTGATAACTCGTAAATTTTTGCAATAAGTATATGAGTTTTGTATGACTATTGTTGAGTCCATGGATTATACGCACTCTCACCCTTCCACCATTGCTAGCCTCTCTTGTACCGCGCAACTTTCGCCGGTACCATACACCCACCATATACCTTCCTCAAAACAGCCACCATACCTACCTATCATGGCATTTCCATAGTCATTCTGAGATATATTGCCATGCAACTTTCCACCATTCCGTTCATATGCCATGCTTCATCATCATTCACATAGAGTCATATTTTGTTCTAGCTTCGAGTTGTAATCTTTGCGTTGTAAGTCAATAAAAGTGTGATGATCTTCGTTTTTAGAGCATTGTCCCATGTGAGGAAAGGCCAAATAAAAAAAGAGATGGCCCAAAAAAATAGAGAGGGGCTGATAATACAAAAAGAGGAGAAAGACCCTCCAAAAAAATGAGATAAAAGAGAAAAGACTCGTGCTTCAAAGTAGCACCATGATCTTCATGATAGAGAGTCTCTTGTTTTGTCACTTTCATATACTAGTGGGAATTTTCATTATAGAACTTGGCTTGTATATTCCAACGATGGGCTTCCTCAAATGCCCAGTCTTCATTAGCAAGCAAGTTGGATGCACACCCACTTAGTTTTTTATGAGCTTTCATACACTTATAGATCTAGTGCATCCGTTCCATGGCAATCCCTACTCACTCACATTGATATCTATTGATGGGCATCTCCATAGCCCATTAATATGCCTAGTTGATGTGACACTATCTTCCTCTTTTGGCTTCTCCACAACCACCATTCTATTCCACCTATAGTGCTATATCCATGGCTCACGCTCATGTATTGCGTGAAAGTTGAAAGATTTGAAAAAATTTGAGTATGAAACAATTGCTTGGCTGAAACCGGGGTTGTGCATGATTTAAATATTTTGTGTGATGAAGAGGGAGCATAGTCAGACTATATGATTTTGTAGGGATAACTTTGTTTGGCCATGTTATTTTGAGAAGACAAGGTTACTTTGTTAGTATGCTTGAAGTATTATTATTCTTATGTCAATATAGACTTTTGTCTTGAATCTTTCAGATCTGAACATTCATGCCACAATAAAGAAATTACATTGAGAATTATGTTAGTTAGCATTCCACATCAAAAAAATTGTTTTTATCATTTACCTACTCGGGGACGAGCAGGAATTAAGCTTGGGGATGCTTGATACGTCTCCAAGGTATCTATAATTTTTTATTGTTCCATGCATTTATATATTCTGTTTTGCATATTTTATGGGCTTTATTATACACTTTTATATTATTTTTGGGACTAACCTACTAACCCAAGGCCCAGTGCAAATTGTTGTGTTTTTGCCTATTTCAGTGTTTAGCAGAAAAGGAATATCAAACGGAGTCCAAACGGAATGAAACCTTCGGGAGAGTTATTTTTGGAACCGTATCTACCTAGAAGACTTGGAGTACACGCGAGGGAACGATAGAGGCGGCCACGAGGGGGCAGGGTGAGCCCAGGGGGACACGCGCGCCTTCCACCTTTGTGGGCCCCCTATGGCTCCCTCGGTGCCCTCCTTCCTCCTATATATATCCTTGTACCCTGAAAACATCGAGAAAACAGAGAAAACCCTAATTCCACCGCCGCAACCTTCTTTTCCCGTGAGATCCTATCTTGGGGCCTGTTCCGGAGCTCCGCCGGAGGGGGGATCGATCACGGAGTGCTTCTACATCAACACCATAGCCTCACCGATGAGTTGTGAGTAGTTTACCACAGACCTTCGGGTCCATAGTTATTAGCTAGATGTCTTCTTCTCTCTCTTTGGATCTCAATACAAAGTTCTCCTCGAACTTCGGGGAGATCTATTTGATGTAATCTTTTGTGGTGTGTTTGTCGGGATCCGATGAATTGTGGTTTATGATCAAGATTATCTATGAACAATATTTGATTCTTTTCTGAAATCTTTTATGTATGATTATAATATCCTTGCAAGTCTCTTCGAATTATTGGTTTGGTTTGGCCTACTAGATCTATAGTTCTTGCAATGGGAGAAGTGCTTGGCTTTGGGTTCAATCTTGTGGTGTCCTTTCCCAGTGACAGTAGAGGCAACAAGGCACGTATTGTATTGTTGCCATCGAGGATAAAAAGATGGGGTTTATATCATATTGCCTGAGTTTATCCCTCTACATCATGTCATCTTGCTTAAAGTGTTACTCTGTTCTTATGAACTGAAAATTCTAGATGCATGCTGGATAGCGGTCGATGTGTGGAGTAATAGTAGTAGATGCATAATCGTTTCGGTCTACTTTTTACGGACGTGATGCCTATATATAATGATCATGCCTAGATATTCTCATAACTATGCGCTTTTCTATCAATTGCTCGACAGTAATTTGTGTTGGAAATATGCCCTAGAGGCAATAATAAAAGTATTATTATTATATTTCCTTGTTCATGATAATTGTCTGTTATTCATGCTTGAATTGTATTGTACGGAAACAGCGATACATGTGTGAATACATAGACCACAACATTTCCCTGGTAAGCCTCTAGTTACTAGCTCGTTGATCAATAGATGGTCACGGTTTCCTGACCATGGACATTGGATGTCATTGATAACGGGATCACATCATTAGGAGAATGATGTGATGGACAAGACCCAATCCTGAGCCTAGCACGAGATCGTATAGTTCGTAATGCTTAAGCTTTTCCGGTGTCAAGTATTTATTCCTTAGACCATGAGGTTGTGAAACTCCCGGATATCGTAGGAATACTTTGGGTGTGCCAAACGTCACAACGTAATTGGGTGGCTATAAAGGCACGCAACGGGTATCTCCGAAAGTGTCTGTTGAGTTGGTACGAACCGAGACTGGGATATTGTCACTCCGTATGACGGAGAGGTACCTCTGGGCCCACTCGGTAAGACATCATCATAATGAGCTCAAAGTGACTAAAGAGTTAGTCACGGGATGATGGATTACGGAACTAGGAAAGAGACTTGCCATGACGAGATTGAACAAGGTATCGGGCATACCGACGATCGAATCTCGGGCAAGTACCGTACCGATAGACAAAGGGAATAACATACGGGATTGAGTGAATCCTTGACACAGTGGTTCATCCGATGAGATCATCGAGGAACACATGGGAACCAACATGGGTATCCAGATCCCGCTGTTGGTTATTGACTGGAGAGTCGTCTCGGTCATGTCTGTGTGTCTCCCGAACCCGTAGGGTCTACACACTTAAGGTTCGGTGACGCTAGGGTTGTAGAGATACATGCACGTGGAAACCCGAATGTTGTTCGGAGTCCCGGATGAGATCCCGGACGTCACGAGGAGTTCCATAATGGTCGGGAGGTAAAGAATGATATATAGGAAGTCCAGTTTCAGCCATCGGGTGAACTCCGGGGGTCACCGGGAGTGTCCCGGGACCACCGGAGGGGTCCCGGGGGTCCACCGGGTGGGGCCACCCATCCCGGTGGGTCCCCTAGGCTGCAAAGGGGAAGGGGCCAGCCCCTGGTGGGCTGGCGCACCACATGGGCCCCCCTCCATGCGCCTAGGGTTGAAACCCTAGGGGGAGGGGGCGTCCCCTATGCCTTGGGGGGCAAGTATACCCCCCTGGCCGCCGCCCCCCTGGAGATATGATCTCCCAGGGCCGGCGCCCCCCTGGCCCCTATATATAGTGGGGGGGAGAGGGCAGCCGCACCCAAGCCTCTGGCGCCTCTCCCCCCTCCCGTCACACTTCCTACTCCTTACGCAAGGCGCCGGCGAAGCCCTGCGGGATTTCCTGTTGCATCCACCACCACGCCGTCGTGCTGCTGTATCTCCGTCAACCTCTCCTCCCCCCTTGCTGGATCAAGAAGGAGGAGACGTCGCTGTACCGTACGTGTGTTGAACGAGGAGGTGCCGTCCGTTCGGCGCTGGGATCATCGGTGACGAGGATCGTGAAGAGTACGACTACTTCATCCACGTTCCTTCGAACGCTTCCGCTCGCGATCTACAAAGGGTATGTAGATGCACTCCATTATGCTCGTTGCTAGGTGACTCCTTAGATTGATCTTGGTGATGCGTAGGAAAATTTTGAATTCTGCTACGTTCCCCAACAGTGGCATCTGAGCTAGGTCTTTGCGTAGCATCTTGCACGAGTAGAACACAAACAAGTTGTGGGCGTTGAGTTTGCTCAATTTTCTTACCGTCACTAGTCCAATCTTGATTCGGCGGCATCGTGGGATGAAGCGGCCCGGACCGACCTTACACGTACGCTTACGTGAGACTGGTTCCACCGACAGACATGCACTAGTTGCATAAGGTGGCTGGCGGGTGTCTGTCTCTCCCACTTTAGTCGGATCGGATTCGATGAACAGGGTCCTTATGAAGGGTAAATAGAAATTGACAAATCACGTTGTGGTTTTGGCGTAGGTAAGAAACGTTCTTGCTAGAAAACCTATAGAAGCCACGTAAAACTTGCAACAACAATTAGAGGTCGTCTAACTTGTTCTTGCAGCATGTGCTATGTGATGTGGTATGGCCAAGAAGATGTGATGAATGATATATGTGATGTATGAGATTGATCATGTTCTTGTAATAGGGAATCACGACTTAGCATGTCGATGATAATGACAACCGGCAGGAGCCATATGAGTTGTCTTAATTATTGTATGACCTGCGTCTCACTGAATAACGCCATGTAATTTACTTTACTTTATGGCTAAACGTTAGCCATAGTAGTAGAAGTAATAGTTGGCGTGACGACTTCATGAAGACACGATGATGGAGATCATGGTGTCGAGCCGGTGACAAAGATGATCATGGTGCCCCGAAGATGGAGATCGAAGGAGCAAGATGATATTGGCCATATCATGTCACTTTATTTGATTGCATGTGATGTTTATCATGTTTATGCATCTTGTTTACTTAGAACGACGGTAGTAAATAAGATGATCTCTCACTAAAAAAAATCAAGAATTGTGTTCCCCCTAACTGTGCACCGTTGCTAAGGATCGTTGTTCCGAAGCACCACGTGATGATCGGGTGTGATAGGCTCTAACGTTCGCATACGACGGGTGTAAGCCAGATTTACACACGCAATACACTTAGGGTTCACTTGACGAGCCTAGCATGTACAGACATGGCCTCGGAACACGGAAGACCGAAAGGTCGAACATGAGTCGTATAGAAGATACGATCAACATGAAGATGTTCACCGTTGATGACTAGTCCGTCTCACGTGATGATCGGACACGGGCTAGTCGATTCGGATCATGTATCACTTAGATGACTAGAGAGATGTCAATCTGAGTGGGAGTTCTTTAAATTTGGATTAGAAGAACTTAATTGTCATGAACTTAGTCTAAAAATCTTTACAATATGTCTTGTAGATCAATTGGCCCACGCTCAAGTTGCCCTCAACTTCAACGCGTTCCTAGAGAAAACCAAGCTGAAAGACAATGGTAGCAACTATACGGATTGGTTCCGTAACCTGAGGATTATCCTCATAGCTGCCAAGAGATCATATGTCCTTGAAGCACCGCTAGGTGATGCACCCGTTCTCCCGGCGACCCAAGACGTTATGAACGCCTGGCAGTCACGTTGTGATGATTACTCCCTGGTTCAGTGCGGCATGCTTTACAGCTTAGAGTCGGGGCTCCAAAAGCGTTTTGAGCACCACGGAGCATATGAGATGTTCCAAGAGCTGAAAATGGTTTTCCAAGCTCATGCCCGAGTCGAAAGATATGACGTCTTCGACGCATTCTACAGTTGTAAGATGGAGGAGAATAGTTCTGTCAGCGAGCACATACTCAAGTTGTCTGGGTTGCACAACCGCTTGTCTCAGTTGGGAATGAATCTCCCAGACGAAGCGGTCGTTGACAAAATCCTTCAGTCGCTCCCACCTAGCTACAAGAGCTTCGTGTTAAATTTCAATATGCAGGGGATGGAGAGGTCCATTCCCGAGGTGTATTCGATGCTGAAATCAGCGGAAGTGGATATCAAGAAAGAACATCAAGTGTTGATGGTCAATAAAACCACTAAGTTGAAGAAAGGCAAGGGTAAGAAGAACTTCAAGAAAGACGGCAAAGGAGTTGTCGCGCCCGGTAAGCCAGTTGCTGGGAAGAAGCCAAAGAATGGACCCAAGCCTGAAACTGAGTGTTTTCATTGCAAGGGAATGGGTCACTGGAAGCGGAACTGCCCCAAATACTTAGCAAAAAAGAAGGCCGGCAACGTCAAAGGTATATATGATATACATGTTATTGATGTGTACCTTACCAGCACTCGTAGTAGCTCCTGGGTATTTGATACCGGTGCAGTTGCTCACATTTGTAACTCAAAGCAGGAGCTGCGGAATAAGCGGAGACTGGCAAAGGACGAGGTGACGATGCGCGTTGGGAATGGTTCCAAGGTCGATGTGATCGCCGTCGGCACGCTGCCTCTACATCTACCCTCGGGATTAGTTTTAAACCTTAATAATTGTTATTTAGTACCAGCTTTGAGCATGAACATTGTATCTGGATCTCGTTTGATGCGAGATGGCTACTCATTTAAATCCGAGAATAATGGTTGTTCTATTTATTTGAGAGATATGTTTTATGGTAATGCCCCGCTGGTCAACGGTTTATTTTTGATGAATCTCGAACGTGATGATACACATATTCATAGTGTGAATGCCAAAAGATGTAAAGTTGACAATGATAGTCCCACATACTTGTGGCACTGCCGCCTTGGTCATATTGGTGTCAAACGTATGAAGAAGCTTCATGCAGATGGACTTCTGGAGTCTCTTGATTATGAATCATTTGACACGTGCGAACCATGCCTCTTGGGCAAGATGACCAAGACTCCGTTCTCCGTAACAATGGAGCGAGCAACCAACTTGTTGGAAATCATACATACCGATGTGTGCGGTCCAATGAGTGTTGAGGCTCGCAGAGGCTATCGTTATGTTCTCACCCTCACAGATGACTTAAGTAGATATGGGTATATCTATTTGATGAAGCACAAGTCTGAGACCTTTGAAAAGTTCAAGGAATTTCAGAATGAGGTTGAGAATCAACGTGACAGAAAAATAAAGTTCTTGCGATCGGATCGTGGGGGTGAATATTTAAGTCATGAATTTGGCACACACACCTAAGGAACTGTGGAATTGTTTCACAGTTGACACCGCCCGGAACACCTCAGCGTAACGGTGTGTCCGAACGTCGAAATCGTACCCTGTTGGACATGGTGTGATCTATGATGTCTCTCACCGACTTACCGCTATCTTTTTGGGGTTATGCTTTAGAGACTGCCGCATTCACTTTAAATAGGGCTCCGTCGAAATCCGTTGAGACGACACCGTATGAACTTTGGTTTGGCAAGAAACCTAAGTTGTCGTTTCTGAAAGTTTGGGGTTGCGATGCTTACGTCAAGAAACTTCAACCTGAGAAGCTCGAACCCAAATCCGAAAAATGCGTCTTCATAGGATACCCAAAGGAAACGATTGGGTACACCTTCTACCACTGATCCGAAGGCAAGGTCTTTGTTGCCAAGAATGGATCCTTTCTGGAGAAAGAGTTTCTCTCGAAAGAAGTGACTGGGAGGAAAGTAGAACTTGATGAGGTGGCAGTCACCCCTCCCGAACCGGAAAGTAGCGCAGCGCAGGAAATTGTTCCTCAGGTGCCTGCACCGACAAGGGAGGAAGCTGATGATGATGATCATGAAGAAACAGATCAAGTTACTGCTGAACTTCGAAGGTCCACGAGGACACGTTCCGCACCAGAGTGGTACGGCAACCCTGTCATGGAAATCATGTTGTTAGACAACGATGAACCTTCCAACTATGAAGAAGCGATGGCAAGCCCAGATTCCAATAAATGGCTTGGAGCCATGAAATCCGAGATAGAATCCATGTATGAAAACAAAGTATGGACTTTGGTGGACTAGCCTGATGATAGGCACACCATAGAAAATAAATGGATATTTAAGAAGAAGACAGGCGCGGATGGTAATGTGACCATCTATAAGGCTCGGCTTGTCGCTAAGGGTTATCGACAAGTTCAAGGGATTGACTACGACGAGACTTTCTCTCCCGTAGCGATGCTGAAGTCAGTCCAAATCATGTTAGCAATTGCCGCATTCTATGATTATGAGATATGGCAAATGGACGTCAAAACGGCATTCCTTAATGGTTTCCTCAAGGAAGAGCTGTATATGATGCAGCCGGAAGGTTTTGTCGATCCAGAAAATGCTAACAAAGTATGCAAGCTCCAGCGCTCGATCTACGGGCTGGTGCAAGCATCTCGGAGTTGGAATATTCGCTTTAATGATGTGATCAAAGCGTTTGGCTTTATACAGACTTGGGGAGAAGCCTGTATTTACAAGAAAGTGAGTGGGAGCTCTGTAGCATTTCTCATATTATATGTGGATGACATATTGCTAATGGGAAATGATATAGAATTCTTGGAGAGCATAAAGGCCTATTTGAATAAGAGTTTTTCAATGAAGGACCTTGGAGAAGCTGCTTACATATTAGGCATCAAAATCTATAGAGATAGATCAAGACGCCTCATTGGTCTTTCACAAAGCACATATCTTGACAAGATATTGAAGAAGTTCAATATGGATCAGTCCAAGAAGGGGTTCTTGCCTGTTTTGCAAGGTATGAGATTGAGCAAGGCTCAGTCCCCGACCACGGCATAAGATAGAGAAAAGATGAGTGTCATTCCTTATGCCTCAGCCATAGGTTCTATCATGTATGCCATGTTGTGTACCAGACCTGATGTGAACCTTGCCATAAGTTTGGTAGGGAGGTACCAAAGTGATCCCGGTATGGAACACTGGACAGCGGTCAAGAACATCCTAAAGTACCTGAAGAGGACTAAGGATATGTTTCTCGTTTATGGAGGTGACGAAGAGCTCGTCGTAAAGGGTTACGTCGATGCTAGCTTCGACACAGATCTGGATGACTCTAAGTCACAAACCGGATACGTGTATATTTTGAATGGTGGAGCAGTCAGCTGGTGCAGTTGCAAGCAGAGCGTCGTGGCGCATTCTACATGTGAAGCGGAGTACATAGCTGCTTGCGAAGCAGCGCAAGAAGGAGTCTGGTTGAAGGAGTTCATCACCGACCTAGGAGTCATTCCAAGCGCGTCAAGCCCGATGACTCTCTTCTGTGACAACACTGGAGCTATTGCCATTACCAAGGAGCCCAGGTTTCACAAGAAGACCAAGCACATCAAGCGTCGTTTCAACTCCATCCGGAATTATGTTCAAGATGGAGACATAGATATTTGTAAAGTGCATACGGATCTGAATGTTGCAGACCCGTTGACTAAACCTCTTCCACGGGCAAAACATGATCAACACCAGAACTCTATGGGTGTTCGATTCATCACAATGTAACTAGATTATTGACTCTAGTGCAAGTGGGAGACTGTTGGAAATATGCCCTAGAGGCAATAATAAAAGTATTATTATTATATTTCCTTGTTCATGATAATTGTCTGTTATTCATGCTTGAATTGTATTGTACGGAAACAACGATACATGTGTGAATACATAGACCACAACATGTCCCTGGTAAGCCTCTAGTTACTAGCTCGTTGATCAACAGATGGTCACGGTTTCCTGACCATGGACATTGGATGTCATTGATAACGGGATCACATCATTAGGAGAATGATGTGATGGACAAGACCCAATCCTGAGCCTAGCATGAGATCGTATAGTTCGTAATGCTTAAGCTTTTCCGGTGTCAAGTATTTATTCCCTAGACCATGAGGTTGTGCAACTCCCGGATACCGTAGGAATACTTTGGGTGTGCCAAACGTCACAACGTAACTGGGTGGCTATAAAGGTACGCAATGGGTATCTCCGAAAGTGTCTGTTGAGTTGGTACAAACCGAGACTGGGATATTGTCACTCCGTATGACGGAGAGGTACCTCTGGGCCCACTCGGTAAGACATCATCATAATGAGATCAAAGTGACTAAAGAGTTAGTCACGGGATGATGGATTACGGAACGAGTAAAGGGACTTGCCATGACGAGATTGAACAAGGTATCGGGCATACCGACGATCGAATCTCGGGCAAGTACCGTACCGATAGACAAAGGGAATAACATACGGGATTGAGTGAATCCTTGACACAGTGGTTCATCCGATGAGATCATCGAGGAACACGTGGGAACCAACATGGGTATCCAGATCCCGCTGTTGGTTATTGACCGGAGAGTCGTCTCGGTCATGTCTGCGTGTCTCCCGAACCCGTAGGGTCTACACACTTAAGGTTTGGTGACGCTAGGGTTGTAGAGATACATGCACGTGGAAACCCGAATGTTGTTCGGAGTCTCGGATGAGATCCCGGACGTCACGAGGAGTTCCGGAATGGTCGGGAGGTAAAGAATGATATATAGGAAGTCCAGTTTCGGCCATCGGGTGAACTCCGGGGGTCACCGGGAGTGTCCCGGGACCACCGAAGGGGTCCCGGGGGTCCACCGGGTGGTGCCACCCATCCCGGTGGGTCCCCTAGGCCACAAAGGGGAAGGGGCCAGCCCCTGGTGGGCTGGCGCACCACTTGGGGCCCCCCTTCATGCGCCTAGGGTTGAAACCCTAGGGGGAGGGGGCGCCCCCTATGCTTTGGGGGCAAGTATACCCCCCTGGCCGCCGCCCCCCTGGAGATCTTATCTCCCAGGGCCGGCGCCCCCCTGGCCCCTATATATAGTGGGGGGGAGAGGGCAGCCACACCCAAGCCTCTGGCGCCTCTCCCCCCTCCCGTCACACTTCCTACTCCTTACGTAGGGCGCCGGCGAAGCCCTGCAGGATTTCCTGTTGCATCCAACACCACGTCGTCGTGCTGCTGGATCTCCGTCAACCTCTCCTCCCCCCTTGCTGGATCAAGAAGGAGGAGACGTCGCTGTATTGTACGTGTGTTGAACGCGGAGGTGCCGTCCGTTCGGCGCTGGGATCATCGGTGACGAGGATCGTGAAGAATACGACTACTTCATCCACGTTCCTTCGAACGCTTCCGCTCGCAATCTACAAAGGGTATGTAGATGCACTCCATTATGCTCGTTGCTAGGTGACTCCTTAGATTGATCTTGGTGATGCGTAGGAAAATTTTGAATTCTGCTACGTTCCCCAACAATTTGTTCACCCATCGTAGAATTTTGCTATCATGAGAGAAGCCACTAGTGAAACCTATGGCCGCCGGGTCTATTCTCATCATATTAATCTTTCATCTAGTTTACTTTGCTTTATTTACTTTCTGTTTCTATACCAAAAATACCAAAAATACTAACTTATCATATCTATCAGATCTCACTTTCGTAAGTGACCGTGAAGGGATTGACAACCCCTTATCGCGTTTGCTGCGAAGTTCTTATTTGTTTGTGCAGGTGCGAGGGACTCGCGTGTGGTCTCCTACTGGTTTGATACCTTGGTTCTCAAAAACTGAGGGAAATACTTACGCTACTCTGCTGCATCACCCTTTCCTCTTCAAGGGAATACAACGCAAGCTCGAGAAGTACCAGGTAGCCCAATCCTTTTGTGGCAAAGTATAGGCCAAAACGGTTTCTTGTAATAAGCAAAGCGTTCTCGAGGGTACACAGGAATTTCATCTAGTCACTTTCATCATGTTGGTTCAATCCGTGTTCGCTACTTTGATAATTTGATATGTGGGTGGACCGGTGCTTAGGTGTTGTTGTTACTTGAACAAACCTCGTACTTATGATTAACCCTCCCGCAAGCATCCGCAACTATGAGAAAAGTATTAAGAATAAATTCTAACCATAGCATTAAACTTCTGGGTCCAATCGGTCCCTTACGGAATAGCGCATAAACTGGGGTTTAAGTTTTCGACACTCTCGCAACCCACCATCTAATTACTACTCCACAATGCATTCCCTTAGGCCCAAATATGGTGAAGTGTCATGTAGTCGACGCTCACATGACACCACTAAGGGAATCACAACATACATACTATCAAAATATCGAACACATATCAAATTCACATGATTACTTACAACATGATTTCTCCCGTGACCTCAAGAACAAAGGTAACTACTCACAAGTGATAAACATGCTCAAGATAAGAGGGGTATTAAATAGCATAATGGATCTGAACATATAATCTTCCACCAAATAAACCATATAGTAATCAACTACAAGATGTAATCTACACTACTATTCAACCACAAGCACCAATCTATAGTTCCTGTAACAAGATTGAACACAAGAGATGAACTAGGGTTTGAGATGAGATGGTGTTGTTGAAGATGTTGATGAAGATAGCCCTCCCCAAGATGGGAGAGTTCTTGGTGATGACGATGATGATGATTTCCCCCTCCGGGAGGGAAGTTCCCCCGGCGGAATCGCTTTGCCGGAGGGCAAAAGTGCTCGCGCCCAAGTTCCGCCTTGAGACGGCGGCGCTCCGTCCCGAAAGTCTCCTCCTTTTTTTTCTAGGTCAGAAGTGCTTATATACCAGAAGATGGCCACCGGAGATGGGCATGGGTGAGCATAACCCACTAGGGCGCGCCAGGGGGCCCTGGCGCTCCCAGGTGGGTTGTGCCCACCTGGTGGGGCTCCTCTGGTGGTTATCAGCTCCAGTATTTCTTAAATATTCCATAAAAAATCCCCGTGAAGTTACAGCTTGTTTGGAGTTGTGCAAAATAGGTGGCCTGCGTAGCTTTTTCTGGTCCAGATTTCCAGCTGCCGGAATTCTCCCTCTTGGTGCATTCCTTGCAAATTATGAGAGAAAATGCATTAGAATTACTCCAAAAATCATTATTATGCATAATAACAACATAAATAACAGCAAGAAAACATGATGCAAATGGACCTATCAACTCCCTGATACGTCTCCAACGTATCTATAATTTTTGATTGTTCCATGCTATTATATATGATGTTTTGGATGTTTAATGGGCTTTATTTTACACTTTTATATTATTTTTTGGACTAACCTATTAACCCAAAGGCCCAGTCCAGGTTGCTGTTTTTTTGCCTATTTCACGGTTTCGCAGAAAAGGAATATCAAACGGAGTCCAAACGGAATGAAACCTTCGGGAGAGTTATTTTTGGAACGATAGCTTCACGAGAGACTTGAGCACCAAGGCAGAGGAGACACGGGGTGCCCACGAGGGTCCAGGGCGCGCCCCCTCCCCCTGGGCGCGCCTCCCCCTCGTGGGCCCCACGTTGCTCCACCGACGTACTCCTTCCTCCTATATATACCCATGTACCCTGAAAACATCGAAGCAACAGAGAAAACCCTAACTCCACCGCTGCAACCTTCTGTTCCTGTGAGATCCCATCTTGGGGCCTGTTCCGGAGCTCCGCCGGAGGGGGGATCTTCCACGGAGTGCTTCTACATCAACACCATCACCTCACCATGAGTTGTGAGTAGTTTACCACAGACCTTCGGGTCCATAGTTAGTACCTAGATGGCTTCTTCTCTCTTTTTGGATCTCAATACCAAGTTCTCCTCGGTCTTCGAGGAGATCTATTCGATGTAATCTTTTTGCGGTGTGTTTGTCGAGATCCAATGAATTGTGGGTTTATGATCAAGATTATCTATGAGAAATATTTGGTTCTTTTCTGAATTCTTTTTTGTATGATTATAATATCCTTGCAAGTCTCTTCGAATTATTGGTTTGGTTTGGCCTACTAGATCTATAGTTCTTGCAATGGGAGAAGTGCTTGGCTTTGGGTTCAATCTTGCGGTGTCCTTTCCCAGTGACAGCAGGGGCAGCAAGGCACGTATTATATTGTTGCCGTCGAGGATAAAAAAGATGGGGTTCATATCATATTGCTTGAGTTTATCCCTCTACATCATGTCATCTTACGTAAAGCATTACTCCGTTCTTATGAACTTAATACTCTAGATGCATGCTGGATAGCGGTCGATGTGTGTAGTAATAGTAGTAGATCAGAATTGTTTCGGTCTACTTGTCACGGACGTGATGCCTATATATAATGATCATGCCTAGATATTCTCATAATTAGTCGCTTTTCTATCAATTGCTCGACAGTAATTTGTTCACCCACCGTAGAATTCTGCTATCATGAGAGAAGCCACTAGTGAAACCTATGGCCCCCGGGTCTATTCTCAACACATCAATCTACAACCTACTTTACTTTGCTGTCTTTACTTTCTGTTCTTATATTTAAAAATACCAAAAATATCAAACTATCCTATCTATCATATCTCACTTTCTTAAGTGACCGTAAAGGGATTGACAACCCCTTATCGCGCTGGCTGTGAAGTTCTTATTTGTTTGTGCAGGTGCGAGGGACTCGCGCGTGGTCTCCTACTGGATTGATACCTTGGTTCTCAAAAACTGAGGGAAATACTTACGCTACGGTGTTGCATCACCCTTTCCTCTTCGAGGGAATACAACGCAAGCTCGAGAAGTAGCAAGAAGAATTTATGGTGCCGTTGCCGGGGAGGCTTACGCAAAAGTCATATACCAAGTACCTTTCACAAACTCTTATCCTTTGCATTACATTTATTTGCCTCTCGTTTTCCTCTCCCCCACTTCACCCTTGCCATTTTATTTGCCCTTCTTTTTGCCGTGTGTTTATCGTTCGCTTGCCCTCATGTCTGAGATGGGGGAAGATTTTATCGAGAAGGGTAGTAATGTTGAGGGCAACGTCTATGTTGATCCTTCGGATGAAACTACCACTTTACATATTAAGAAGTTCCGGGTTGGTAGTGGTAATATTATTGGAAAAGGAGTTCTTCAAGACTTCTTTACTTGTGCCGGTGCTTTACCCACTATGGGTGGTTCTATTCTTCATAGAACTAGTAGCCTTGCGAATGCCATATCTATGCTTGTAGTTGAAATTGAAAGGCAACTTATCCATATGCATCCTTGCATTCAGAGAATCTTTCTGGAATTTTCCAATATTGATCATTCTTCTGTTAAGCGCGCAGCTACTATCTTTTTGGCCCATGAGTTCAGATTTATCATGAAAGAGGCTAAAGAAATCTTCACTCATTACGGAGTGGATGCTGGTCGTCCTCCCATAGAGGCTATCTTATTCAATCAAGAAGACATAATGCGTTTGTGATCTCCTGATCATGTTGAAAACCTTAGAAAAAAGGTTCCTATCGATGTCTTGGTTGATAGAATTTCCGAATTGAATGATGATTTTGCTATTCAAAACAATGGGTTAGGATTTTTCCCTTGGGCGAAGGCTCATGACCTTTTGCCAAAAGAATGTTTATAATGATGAATTGGTTGTACACTATAAAGGGCCAAAGGAGGAACCTATACCTCCTGAGCTTGATATGGGGGACTTATGTCCTATTAAATTTAGCCCTTTTGATTACTTTTGCTTGCCACAAAGAAAACTTGCTGCTAAACATAGGGAATATGAGATGAGTTTTCGTAATATATCTTATCATTATGGCAATACCTAGATCTATCCTTGTACCGTGCCTAGCTGGGGGCGTTAAACGATAGCGCTTGTTGGGAGGCAACCCAATTTTATTTTCTTTGTTTTTGCTTCTGTTTAGGAATAAATATTGCATCTAGCTTCTGTTTAGATGTGGTTTTGTGTTTTAATTAGTGTTTCTGCCAAGTAGAACCTTTGGGAAGACTTATGTGAAGTTTATATGATTTTTCTGTAAAAAACAGAAATGTTAGCGCTCACTAGAATAGTCACCAGATTTTACTGGAGAGTGATATTTAGTTCATTCTTTTTGCAGATGATTAATAGACAAATTCCTCAAGTTTACCAATTTATTTCAATTTTTTGGAGTTACATAAGTATTCGAAAGTTACAGATTACTACGGACTGTTCTGTTTTTGACAGATTCTGTTTTTCGTGTGTTGTTTGCTTATTTTGATGAATCTATGAGTAGTATTGGAGGATATGAATCATATAGAAGCTGGAATACAGTAGGTTTAACACCAATATAAACAAATAATGAGTTCATTACAGTAACTTTGAGTGGTGGTTTGTTTTCTTATACTAACGGAGCTCACGAGATTTTTGGCTAAGTTTTGTGTTGTGAAGTTTTCAAGTTTTGAGTATGACTTTGATGGACTATGGAACAAAGAGTGGAAAGAGCCTAAGCTTGGGGATGCCCAAGGCACCCCAAGGTAAAATTCAAGGACAACCAAAATCCTAAGCTTGGGGATGCCCCGGGAAGGCATCCCCTCTTTCATCTTCATCTATCGGTAACTATACTCGGGACTATATTTTTATTCACCACATGATATGTGTTTTGCTTAGAGCGTCATGTATGATTTGAGTCTTTGCTTGTTAGTTTGCCACAATCATCCTTGTTGGACACACCTTTTTGAGAGAGATAAATATGGTTTAGAATTTGTTAGAACACTCTATGTGCTTCACTTATATCTTTTGAGCTAGATAGTTTTGCTCTAGTGCTTCACTTATACCTTTTAGAGCACGGTGGTGATTTTATTTTGTAGAAATTGTTGATCTCTCATGCTTCACTTATATCCTTTTGAGAGTCTTTTAGAACGGCATGGTAATGTGCTTTGGTTAGAAAACTAGTCCTAATATGATAGGCATCCAAGATGAATGTAGTAAAAACTTTCATATAAAGTGCATTGAATATGATGAGAAGTTTGATACTTGATAATTGTTTTGAGATATGAGGATAGTGATATTAGAGTCATGCTAGTGGATTTATTATCAATTTGAGAAATACTTGTGTTAAAGTTTGTGATTCTCGTACATGCACGTATGGTGAACCGCTATGTGACGAAGTTAGAGCATGAGGTATTTGTTGAGTGTCATCCTTTGTGTGGAGGTCTGGGGCGTGCGATGGTTAACTCCTACCAACCTCCCCCCTAGGAGAATGCGTTGATTGCTTTGTTTTGATGACTCGTAAATTTTTGCAATAAGTATATGAGTTCTTTATGACTAATGTTGAGTCCATGGATTATACACACTCTCACCCTTCCACCATTGCTAGCCTCTCTTGTACCGCGCAACTTTCGCCGGTACCATACACCCACGATATACCTTCCTCAAAACAGCCACCATATCTACCTATCATGGCATTTCCATAGCCATTCCAAGATATATTGCCATGCACCTTTCCACCGTTCCGTTCATATGACACGCTTCATACTGTCATATTGCCATGCATGATCATGTAGTTGACATAGTATTTGTGGCTAGGAGACCATGCATAATTTTTCATACATGTCACTCTTGATTCATTGCACATCCCGGTACACCGCTGGAGGCATTCATATAGAGTCATACTTTGTTCTAGTATCGAGTTGTAAATCAATAAAAGTGTGATGATCTTCATTATTAGAACATTGTCCCATGTGAGGAAAGGCCAAAAAAAATAGAGAGAGGGGCTAAATAAATAAAGAAAAGAAAGGAAAAGGAGAAAGCCTCTCCAAAAGAATGAGAGAAAGGAGAGAAGGGACAATGCTACTATCCTTTTTACACACTTGTGCTTCAAAGTAGCACCATGTTCTTCATGATAGAGAGTCTCTTGTTTAGTCACTTTCATATACTAGTGGGAATTTTCATTATAGAACTTGGCTTGTATATTCCAACGATGGGCTTCCATAAATGCCCTAGGTCTTCATGAGCAAGCAAGTTGGATGCACACCCACTTAGTTTCTTTTGATGAGCTTTCATACATTTATAGCTTTAGTGCATCCATTGCATGGCAATCCCTACTCACTCACATTGATATCTATTGATGGGCATCTCCATAGCCTGTTGATACGCCTAGTTGATGTGAGACTATCTTCCTACTTTTTGTCTTCTCCACAACCACCACTCTATTCCACCCATAGTGCTATATACATGGCTCACGCTCATGTATTGCGTGAAAGTTGAAAGGTTTGAAAAAATTGAGTATAAAAACAAGTGCTTGGCTGAAACCGGGGTTGTGCATGATATGAATATTTTGTGTGGTGAAGAGGGAGCATAGCCAGACTATATGATTTTGTAGGGATAACTTTCTTTGGCCATGTTATTTTGAGAAGACATGATTTCTTTGTTAGTATGCTTGAAGTATTATTATTTCATAAGTCAATATAGACTTTTGTCTTGAATCTTTCGGATCTGAACATTCATGCCACAATAAAGAAATTACATTGAAAATTATGTTGGTTAGCATTCCACATCAAAAATTCTGTTTTTATCATTTACCTACTCGAGGACGAGCAGGAATTAAGCTTGGGGATGCTTGATACGTCTCCAACGTATCTATAATTTTTTATTGTTCCATGCTATTATATATGATGTGTTGGATGTTTAATGGGCTTTATTATACACTTTTATATTATTTTTGGGACTAACCTATTAACCCAAAGGCCCAGTCCAGATTGCTGTTTTTTGCCTATTTCAGGGTTACACAGAAAAGGAATATCAAACGGAATCCAAACGGAATGAAACCTTCGGGTGAGTTATTTTTGGAACGATATCTTCACGAGAGACTTGAGCACCAAGGTAGAGGAGACACGGGGTGCCCACGAGGGTCCCGGGCACGCCCCCCACCCTCGTAGGCCCCACATTGCTCCACCGACGTACTCCTTCCTCCTATATATACCCATGTACCTTGAAAACATCGAAGCAACAGAGAAAACCCTAATTCCACCGCTGCAACCTTCTGTTCCTGTGAGATCCCATCTTGGGGCCTGTTCCGGAGCTCCGCCGGAGGGGGGGATCTTCCACGGAGTGCTTCTACATCAACACCATCGACTCACCATGAGTTGTGAGTAGTTTACCACACACCTTCGGGTCCATAGTTAGTACCTAGATGGCCTCTTCTCTCTTTTTGGAACTCAATACCAAGTTCTCCTCGGTCTTCGAGAAGATCTATTTGATGTAATCTTTTTGCGGTGTGTTTGTTGAGATCCGATGAATTGTGGGTTTATGATCAAGATTATCTATGAGATATATTTGGTTCTTTTCTGAATTCTTTTATGTATGATTATAATATCCTTGCAAGTCTCTTCAAATTATTGGTTTGGTTTGGCCTACTAGATCTATAGTTCTTGCAATGGGAGATGTGTTTGGCTTTGGGTTCAAAATTGCGGTGTCCTTTCCCAGTGAAAGCAGGGGCAGCAAGGCACGCATTGTATTGTTGCCATCGAGGATACAAAGATGGGGTTTATATCATATTACTCGAGTTTATCCCTCTACATCATGTCATATTGCTTAAAGCATTACTCTGTTCTTATGAACTTAATACTCTAGATGCATGCTGGATAGCGGTCGATGTGTGGAGTGATAGTAGTAGATGCAGAATTGTTTCAGTCTACTTGTCACGGACGTGATGCCTATATATGATCATGCCTAGATATTCTCATAATTATTTGCTTTTCTATCAATTGCTCGACAGTAATTTGTTCACCCACCGTAGAATTCTGCTATCATGAGAGAAGCCACTAGTGAAACCTATGGCCCCCGGGTCTATTCTCAACATATCAATCTACAATCTACTTTACTTTGCTGTTTTTACTTTCTGTTCTTATATCTAAAAATACCAAAAATATCAAACTATCCTATCTATCTGATCTCACTTTCGTAAGTGACCGTAAAGGGATTGACAACCCCTTATCGCGTTGGCTGCGAAGTTCTTATTTTTTTGTGCAAGTGTGAGGGACTCACGCGTGGTCTCCTACTGGATTGATACCTTGGTTCTCAAAAACTGAGGAGAATACAACGCAAGCTCGAGAAGTAGCACTCCCCCAAGCTGAGACCTCGCTTGTTCCCAAGCGAAAACCGAAAACGAAAAACATGTCCACATACTTTGAGGGAGAGGTGTCGATAAAACATACGGGCATAGAAGCATCATATTGATTATTATAACGTCAACAAACTTAAACATACGACTTTTATCAAAAGACTTGTATTATAGACTTCTCATGAACAAGTAACAGATCATCATAGAGTTGAAGTATAAAGCATAAACTCTATTAGAAACCAACAAACTATGATCTCAGTCAACTTTGCAACTACAATTCATCATATTTTCAGGAAGGGTCACGTATCAGAGCCTTTAGGCAAGTCCACATACTCAACCATCATATATTCTTCTATGATTGCTAACACTTACCACATACACATGAGCAAAACATTTCAAACGGACACATAGAAAGATAGGGGCTTATGGTTTTGCCTCCCAACGTACTCACCTCAAGGGTGATGTCAACAATAATAACTCATGTCACCCATATTCAACTGGACATATGTGGCTAGATCTTCCCTCACCACATGATGCTTGCCAAAGGATAAAATAAAAAAGGAATAGAGAGAAAACTTTGACTCTTTGCATAAAAGTAAAAGATAGGCCCTTCGTAGAGGGAAGCAGAGGTTGCCATGCGCTTATTTGTTTGTATGCTCAATCCTTTAGTGCAAAAGAACATCACGTTGCATTGCCCCTTATGACAGCAACCTTTATTATGCAGTATGTCGCTTTTATTCTTTACCATCACAAGTTCGTGCAACGCTCAATTTTCTCTTACACTAAATGATCTCACACTTTTAGAAGCAATTTTTATTGCCTTATTGCACCGATGACAACTTACTTAAAGGATCTTACTCAATCCATAGGTAGGTATGGTATACTCTCGAAAAAGGTTTGGGTTTAAGGGTTTTTGGATGCACAAGTAGTATCTCTACTTAGTGCAGAGTTTTTGGCTAGAAAAGATATTGGGCAAGCACCACATGTTAAAGGATCTATGACAATATGACTTTTATGTGAATATGAACAAACATAAATCATTAACTTGTCTTCCTTGTCCAACGTCAACAATTTTGGCATATAATATTTTGATGAGGGCTCACAATCACAAAAGATTTCTAGGATAGTATATTTATATGTGAATCTTCTCTTCCCTAATTAATTCTTTCATGAGGTGCATCATTGACCAATGCTATGTTTGTCAACCTCTAATAAAATTTTCTACTTATACTTTTCCCTATGTGGTGCTATCACCTACCATAAGATTAGCATATGATCTTCTTAATTTATTTCCTTTATTTTATTTATTCAATTATAATTTTTCTTTTTATTGCAACGGGAAGGTAAAGAAAGTAAAAACTCAAAACCAAACTTTATTATATATCTTGCACACGATTACAAAGATAGTTCACTAAGCAAATTCACAAAAAGAAGAGATCCAACTAAACTTTCATTTATTCTAAAGCAAAAAGATCGAACTAAAATAAGCAAATGCAAAAGGATAGTAGGGATGATACGATACTGGGGCACCTCCCCCAAGCTTGGCGAAAGCCCAGGGGAGTGCTCAACTGCTCATACCCGATACTCAATTTTATTTTGGTCGTGAAGAAGATGGTGGTGGTGATGAGGAAATAGTGAGCTCTTTCAACTTGCGTCGTAGGTTAACATTTTCATCCCTTAGGTCTTCATTGTCCACCTCGAGCTTCAATATTTTCTTGCCCAATGCTTCCTTGGTCTCCCGTTGGAATCGAGGAGGCGGGGGCTCATTTTATTCCTCCTCATCCGTGGACCAAGCATGTGTAGGCTTAAAAACATAGATATCAAAAGACTCGTGGAAGGAAGGGCTCTCATGTCCTGAGCCTTGAGACAACATGGTATCCGAACTACCAGAAATTAGCAAGAAAATAAAATAGAAGATTTCTCCCTCATACGATGATTAACAGGTTCTGGGGTATATAAAGAATGTTTGTCTTGGGAAACAAGTATGTTGTAGAAAATAGCCTCGATGACCCACAAGAATAGGGGATCAATTGTAGCTCTTTCCGATAAGTAAGAGTGTCGAACCCAACGAGGAGTGGAAGGAAATGATAAGTGTTTTTCAGTAAGGTAGTATCTGCAAGTGCTAAAATTGTAAGTAGCAGAGTAGTTTGATATTTGTACCCAGCAAGTAGCGATAGTAGTAGCAAAAGTGCAGCAAGGTAGCCCAATCCTTTTGAGGCAAAGGACATGCCAAAATGGTTTCTTATAATAAGCAAAACGTTCTTGAGGGTACACGGGAATTTCATCTAGTCACTTTCATCATGTTAGTTCAATTCATGTTCGCTACTTTGATAATTTGATATGTGGGTGGACCGGTGCTTAGGTGTTGTTCTTACTTGAACAAACCTCCTACTTATGATTAACCCTCCCGCAAGCATCCGCAACTACGAGAAAAGTATTAAGAATAAATTCTAACCGTAGCATTAAACTTTTGGGTCCGATCGGTACCTTACTGAATAGCGCATAAACTGGGGTTTAAGTTTCTGTCACTCTCGCAACATATCATGTAATTACTATCCACAATGCATTCCCTTAGGACCAAATATGGTGAAGTGTCATGTAGTCGATGTTCACATGACACCACTAAGGGAATCACAACATACATACTATCAAAATATCGAACACATATCAAGTTCACATGATTACTTGCAACATGATTTCTCCCGTGACCTCAAGAACAAAGGTAACTACTCACAAGTGATAAAGATGTTCAAGATCAGAGGGGTATTAAATGGCATAATGGATCTGAACATATAATCTTCCACCAAATAAACCATATAGTAATCAACTACAAGATGTAATCAACACTACTAGTCACCCACAAGCACCAATCTATAGTTCCGGTAACAAGATTGAACACAAGAGATGAACTAGGGTTTGGGATGAGATGGTGTTGTTGAATATGTTGATGAAGATAGCCCTACCCAAGATGGGAGAGTTGTTGGTGATGATGATGACGATGATTTCCCCCTCCAGGAGGGAAGTTCCCCTTGCGGAATCGCTCCGCCGGAGGGCAAAAATGCTCCTGCCCAAGTTCCGCCTCAAGACGGCAGCGCTCTGTTCCGAAAGTCTCCTCCTTATTTTTTTCTAGGTCAGAAGGGCTTATATACCAGAAGATGGCCACCGGAGATGGGCCTGGGTGAGCATAACCCACCAGGGCGCGCCCGGGGGCCCTGGCATGCCCAGGTGGGTTGTGCCCACCTGGTGGGGCCCCTCTGGTGGTTATCAGCTACAGTATTTCTTAAATATTCCATAAAAAATCCCCGTGAAGTTTTTGCTTGTTTGGAGTTGTGCAGAATAGGTGGCCTGACGTAGCTTTTTTAGGTCCAGATTTCCAGTTGCCGGAATTCTCCCTCTTGGTGCATTCCTTTCAAATTATGAGAGAAAAGGCATTAGAATTACTCCAAAAAGCATTATTATGCATAATAACAACATAAATAACAACAAGAAAACATGATGCAAAATGGACGTATCAGGCGCACAGCCGCCGGTATCCCATCCTGCGTGGCCGGAGCGCCGGAAAACACACCCATGAAGGTGGTGGAGAGGTTGCCGCGGCGAAACCCTCTGTCTTTTCCGGCAGGGAATGGCCTGTCTAGCGGTGGTGGGTGGCGTCGGGATCGGCAAGGTGGCGGGAGGGCGCGTCGAGAGGGGGCGAATCTGGACGTTTTGTCTTGGCTTTTCGCCTCATAGTGTGGCCCAGACATGGTTTTCCCTTCCGCCGGAGCCCCCGAGCGCCCCCAGTGCGTTGGGTTCAACCTGGGATCGCTGGGCCCAAAAATGGGCCGAGCCGGCGGATTTCGGCGTCTTGGGGGCGCGACTGGTTTTTTTTCAGCACCGGCGCGAAAAAGTTCGCCCTGTGGGCTGTTGGGGGCGCGGTTGGAGATGCTCTGAGGTCCATAGTATCTTTTGATTTGTAATAGGGTAAGCAACTTAGCAGTCGGTCCATAGGCGAGGATAGCGACCTCCCCGGGTATACCAGGGCATATCTCGGGGCGGGGCGGGCTTCGGGCTGGGCCAAAAAAAGCCCGATGCTGAAAATCCATACCCGAGTATGGCCCGGCCTGATTGTTAGCCTACTAAATCGGGGGTAACTCGACTTTTTGATATGAGGTGTATCGAAACAAGACATAACAATTGTAGTTCAAATTTGACCCATTTCCTCCTAAATCGGGGGTAATTTGACTTTTTGATAAGAGGTGTATCGAAAGCTTTTGACATGCAAGTATTTAGTTATTATCGGGGGTAAGTTAAATGAACAAAGTTGCTGATATGCATGGTGGATAATATTGATCGATTTAACTTACATCTCGAGCATTTGAGTCATGTCCGCATACTCCTCGGGATCTTTACGTCTAGAGTCCAAGACAGTTACTACTCCCTTCTCAAGCTTAATCTCTAAGAGAATATAGTGGAAGCTGCGCACGCATGCATGAACTCATCAATTACATCACTATAACCTTGACTGATATATAAGGGAAACCAAATATGCACAAGACAGTAACACTCACTTGAAGTTGTAAGGAAAGAGTATTATATCTTTGTTTTCATTTACCACCAACGATCGTAGCAAGTTGGTCTCGGTATCGTCGGGACGCAATTTAACCTCGGTTGCATCTATGAGGTATGTGTTAACGAACCCAATATCACCTACTTGTCTTTTCTTCAATTCGATGATCTTCAATCTGCATAATATAGTGAGGATAATCATAAATACATGCAATGAAGATCAGCTATATAGAGAGACTTAATGAGAGAAGTAGTACTACTTGCAGACAGTAGCAGGTGATCGTTGCTTTATCGAGGGCCAATTGATTGAAAAACTGATAGAACTCCTCAAATGGAACAGGCAACAGTTCAATTCCAACGAGGTCATGCTCCGGTTTAACTCTCAAATACAAGCTATCCCTCCCCCCAGACTCTCTGCAGATTTTCAAGTACCAATCATGCAATCTTCGCATATTCGTTGATAGAGATCTTTCATCTTTGACGAGAGGCTTCCCGTACTCGTATCTTTGTATCTGCACCTCCAAGAAATCATATTGTACATCGTCGGACACGTAATCTCCAAGATTGCCATAACCGGGCACCATCCTCGGATCATTAGCGACCATGTCGCTAGACACCTTGAGCGGGGGGCACGATTGGTCCGCTTGTTCGCCGAGCTGGGCAATTTGTTTCCCAGCTCGTCCTTCTGCTAACCTTTGATCACTTTTTGTACTTCCCGACCGCTTGGCTTCTTGAAATGACTTTTGAATCATGCGGTCATAGTTGCCCTTTGGCTTACTTTTCGCTGGTTGCTTCAGGGCAGCAAGAGTGCGCTTTGCTTTCACCGCATCTATCTTCTCCTCCGGAGCTGGATGTCTCTGTGCTTTCAACCCTTCAAAAAAGTCCTTCACTTCGCCTTGAACTATCTTCGTGTTTTCCTCGTCGGACCTCTCATATGGTAACTTCTCTAGAGGCGTGAGAGAAGGACCGAATCTGCATCGCCTCCCGCCTCTGGCTGTACTGCTAGACGTCGCCAGACCAGATGAAGCGGCTGTCTTTTTTCCCTGCTTACGCGCCAGAGCAGGAGCAGCCGGAGTGGCGGCAGGTCTCTTCCGCCCTTGCTGACTAGGCGGAGAAGGAGGAGCAGGCTGGCTGCTCGGGCGCGCCGGCGGCGAAGGAGGCGGAGTGCCGCCACGCGCCGGCGGCGAAGGAGGCGGAGTGCCGCCACACGCCGGCGGCGAAGGAGGCGGAGTGCCGCCACGCGCCGGAGAAGGAGCCGGAGTGCCCTGATGGTCACTCGCCGGAGGAGGAGGCGGTGGAGGAGGCGGAGTGCCCTGACTCGCCGGAGGAGGAGGAGGAGGAGGCGGAGGCGTCCAGTTGAGAATGTTGATGAGGTCCTTCCGCCATAGGCATGGAGTCTTCAGTGAAGAACCCAGCCGAGTCTCCCCTTCACCGGTAGGGTGGTCAAGCTGGGGCTCCTCAAATCCCTCCGTTATTTCGTCGACCATCACCCTAGCATATCCTTCTGGAATCGGCCGGCAGTGAAAAGTTTCGCCGGGTCCAGAAGGATAAACAGAGCCAGCAGCCGCCTTGACCTTCAGATTCATCCACTGCGCCATAAGGTGGCAATTTTGTGCCTGCGTGATAGCATCCACGGGATACCTGGCAGTAGCCATCAAGACAGGCTCTGGCTGAAGCAGCTCGGTGGAAGCCACGCTGCTTCTCCGCTGAGATGGCGGGGTAGCTTCGGGGGAAGCTTCGGCAATTCTTTTGTCCTGATTTGCTTCCCGTTCCTCTATCGCTTGTATTCTGGCCCGCAGCGCCTGCATTTCGGTCAGCTCCATTTTCTTCCTCCTGTCGTGGCATTTGTAGCCGCCTGCGTCCGGAAACCCAGCACGCCACGGAAGGGAGCCTGGCGTGCCTCGTGTCCGTCCAGGGTGCTCAGTATTCCCGAGGGCCATTGTCAGCTCGTCGTTCTCTCTGTCGGGGAAGAACGTCCCTTCATGCGCTGCTTTGATATACTGCCGCATCTTCCTGAGTGGTGTTTCCAATTGCTTGTCCATCCAAATGCACCACCCTGTTACAAGGTCCAAGGTTCCGCCAGCCCCGAAGAACCAAGTCCGGCAACGGTCTGGCCAGTGCATTGTCTCTGGTTTGATCCCTTTCTCAAGCAGATCATTCTCAGCCTTGGCCCACTTAGGCCGGGCTCTGAGGTAGCCACCTGACCCCGTGCGATGGTGATGCTTCTTCTTCGCAGCATTTATCCGGTTTGTCTCCGACATCTTCTGACTCTTTTCCGACATCTTATGGGCCACAAATGCGGGCCAGTCATCTTTGATCTTCTCATATATGCCCACGAATTTTGGAGTCTTTTTATCTTTGACAAACGTATTCAGTTTTTTCTTCCATGCCCTGAATTGGTCTGCCATCTTCGAAAGTGCAGCAGACTTGATTAACTCCTCTTTAACTGGCTTCGCCGGATCATCCTCTCGCGGTAGGACGAAATTTGACTTCAGCTTAGTCCAAAGATCTTCTTTCTGCATATCAGTGACATAAGTCACCTGAGCGTCGTTTGCAGCCGGCTTTAACCATTGATGGATGCTGATCGGGATCTTGTCCCTAACCAGAACCCCGCACTGATTAACAAATGCGTTCTTTGTCCGGATGGGTGCAATCGGCTCGCCGGAGCGCGAGATTTCTGAGATCTCAAACTTTTCATCCGGCCTCAACTTTTTCTTCGCTCCTCGTCTCTTTACCGAAGATTTGCTCGATCCGGAGGGCTAGAAAAAGGAACAAAGACGAGAGTTAATGAATGCATCAATTAACTAGTCAGCACATGCTTAACTAACATATATACCTCCTGGCCGGACTTGGTTTGGTCACCGGAGCCAGCATCACGGTCTCCTTCTTGCACCGGTATTGGGTCACCGGAGCCGTCCTCACGGTCTACTTCTTCCATGTGCGTTGGGTCACCGGATCCATCAATATCATAGCCTAGATCTTCCAGCTGCAGCTCTCTTTCGACCTGCTTATCGGTGTCGTTGAGAAACGACAAGACGGCATTTTGTCCGTCTGCGATTATGTCCATCAACATCGCTTCTTGTGCTAGGTCTCGGGTGTTGTCGTCCATTGTTTCTACAAATATTTACAACATGCCAATTATTATTCAAACATGACAGATGGATATATTAATGACAAACGTAGAACTAGCTTCGACCCTCGACTGCTCGGCGATCCACAAACCCTAGACCCCCTCATGTCACGTTTTGTCTAGTGTCAAAGGATTCAACAAAACCAATACTTCATCATTAGGCAAAAGTAACAGTAGCATGATGGTACGAAGCTCTCCAAAGTGGTTTTGGAACGGAGTCCCGGATAGGATAATTCGTAACAAAAGACGGATTATCCTATCAGGAACTTCGTTCTAGAACAACTTTGCATAACTTCGTACCAAAATGCCCCGGTTACTTCTGGCAAATGATGAAGTCATGGATTTCTTCAATACTTTGACACTAGCTAGCTAGGCAACCTCTCTCGACCCCTCGACTGCTCG
>LR738711.1:904727438-904743572 GCA_902687465.1 Secale cereale
CGAGGGGCGGGGCGACGGCGACGAGGCGGCGTCGGGGCGGCGTCGGGGCCGACGGCGACGGTGACGGGGCGACGGGGGCGACGGCGATGGCGACGGGGCGACGGGGGCGGGGAAGGAGAGAGAGGCGTCGGGGGCGCGGGGAAGAAGAAAACTGACGAAACTTTCGCAAGTCTTGGTTATATAGGAGGGGCATTAGTCCCGGTTCGTGGCACCAACCGGGACTAATACCCCCCTTTAGTCCCGGTTGCTGCCACCAACCGGGACTAAAGGTCCCTTTTCAGCAGCCCAAAGGGCAGGAAGGAGGGGCCTTTGGTCCCGGTTGGTGGCACCAACCGGGACTAAAGGTGGGCATTGGTCCCGGTTGGTGCTACGAACCGGGACTAATACCCCCTTTAGTCCCGGTTGTTGCCACCAACCGGGACCAAAGGCCCTGTGCTGGCGCGGGTGCGGTGAGATGTTTAGTCCCACCTCGCTAGCTGAGGGAGCTCGAGAGTGGTTTATAAGGGCTGCTGCGCCCACCCTCTCGAGCTCCTCTCAAATGCAGGCTTCTGGGACTAACTCTGCGCGCTGCCCTGTGAGCTTGCTGGGCCTTATAGTACAGGTGCATCCTGTGCTGTAGGCCTTGCAGGCTCACTGGGCAGCGCCCAATTTTTTTTCCTTTTTTGCTTTATTTATTTCTAAGTTGTTTTTTGCTGTATTTAGAGTTTCTTTGTGAATATTATTGCTTTAGGTAAAACCAATTACAAACTTTCTGTTAGTGCAAGTAGTATTCAAATTTGAATAGTTTAAATTTGAAATTATTTATTTTCTTTGTTGCTTTATTTATTTTATTTTGTTTCTACTTACAACAAAATACTTATTGTTGTTATTTTTTTTTTATATTTTTTTTGTTTTGTTTTCTGCATTATTTATTTTCTTTTGTTATTTGCTTTATTTTTTTAATTCTTTCTGGTAAAACCAATTACAAACTTTCTGTTAGTGCAAGTAGTATTGAAATTTGAATAGTACAAACGGACAATGGTATCATACTCGTTTGTTACAAAGTTGGCATGGTATCATCATAATAGTTGCGGAAAAAAGTCTTCACTTTTTCTTCGCTTGTGTCATTTGCTTATTGCGCCATAACCATGGATAATCTTCATCGTTTATCAGGATGCTTGGGTCAGCCTTGACTTTGAAGGGAGGAATTTCATGAAACTTTTCATAATCTTCAGACATGTCTGTCTTGCCCTCCACTCCCAGGATGTCCCTTTTTCCTGAAAGAACTATGTGGCGCTTTGGCTCATCGTATGATGTATTCGCTTCCTTATCTTTTCTTTTTCTCGGTCTGGTAGACATGTCCTTCACATAGATAACCTGTGCCACATCATTGGCTAGGACGAATGGTTCGTCAGTGTATCCAAGATTTTTCAGATCCACTGTTGTCATTCCGTACTGTGGGTCTACCTGTACCTCGCCTCCTGACAGATTGACCCATTTGCACTTAAACAAGGGACCTTAAAATCATGTCCGTAGTCAAGTTCCCATATGTCCACTATGTAACCATAATATGTGTCCTTTCCCCTCTCGGTTGTTGCATCAAAGCGGACACCGCTGTTTTGGTTGGTGCTCTTTTGATCTTGGACAATCGTGTAAAATGTATTCCCATTTATCTCGTATCCTTTGTAAATCAATACAGTCGAAGATGGTCCCCTGGACAACAAGTACAACTCATCACAAACAGTGTTGTCACCTCTGAGACGTGTTTCTAACCAACTGCTGAGAGTCCTGATGTGTTCACATGTAATCCAGTCGTCGCACTGCTCCGGGTGTTTGGAGCGCAGACTGTTCTTGTGTTCATCGACATACGGGGTCACCAATGTAGAGTTCTGTAGAATTGTGTAGTGTGCTTGAGACCAAGAATATCCGTCCCTGCATATTATTGAGTCCCTTCCAAGCGTGCCTTTTCCAGTCAGTCTCCCCTCGTACCGCGATTTAGGGAGACCTATCTTATTAAGGCCAGGAATGAAGTCAACACAAAACCCGATGACATCCTCTGTTTGATGGCCCATGGAGATGCTTCCTTCTGGCCTGGCGCGGTTACGGACATATTTCTTTAGGACTCCCATGAACCTCTCAAAGGGGAACATATTGTGTAGAAATACGGGCCCGAGAATGACAATCTCGTCGACTAGATGAACTAGGACGTGTGTCATGATATTGAAGAAGGATGGTGGGAACACAAGCTCGAAACTGACAAGACATTGCGCCACATCACTCCTTAGCCTTGGTACGATTTCTGGATCAATCACCTTCTGAGAGATTGCATTGAGGAATGCACATAGCTTCACAATGGCTAATCGGACGTTTTCCGGTAGAAGCCCCCGCAATGCAACCGGAAGCAGTTGCGTCATAATCACATGGCAATCATGAGACTTTAGGTTCTGAAACTTTTTCTCTGCCATATTTATTATTCCCTTTATATTCGACGAGAAGCCAGTCGGGACCTTCATACTGAGCAGGCATTCAAAGAAGATTTCTTTCTCTTCTTTCGTAAGAGCATAGCTAGCAGGACCTTCATACTGCTTCGGAGGGATGTCGTCTTTTTCGTGCAAACGTTGCAGGTCCTCCCGTGCCTCAGCTGTATCTTTTGTCTTTCCATACACGCCCAAGAAGCCTAGCAGGTTCACGCAAAGGTTCTTCGTCATGTGCATCACGTCGATTGAAGAGCGGACCTCTAGGTCTTTCCAGTAGGGTAGGTCCCAAAATATAGATTTCTTCTTCCACATGGGTGCGTGTCCCTCAGCGTCATTCGGAACAGCTAGTGCGCCGGGGCCCTTTCCAAAGATTACGTGTAAATCATTGACCATAGCAAGTACGTGATCACCGGTACGCATGGCGGGCTTCTTCCGGTGATCTGCCTCGCCTTTGAAATGCTTGCCTTTCTTTCGACATTGATGGTTGGTCGGAAGAAATCGACGATGGCCCAGGTACACATTCTTCCTGCACTTGTCCAGGTATATACTTTCAGTGTCATCTAAACAGTGCGTGCATGCGTGGTATCCTTTGTTTGTCTGTCCTGAAAGGTTACTGAGAGCGGGCCAATCGTTGATGGTCACGAACAGCAACGCCTTTAGGTCAAATTCCTCATGTTTGTGCTCATCCCACACACGTACACCGTTTCCATTCCACAGCTGTAAAAGTTCTTCAACTAATGGCCTTAGGTACACATCAATGTCGTTGCCGGGTTGCTTAGGGCCTTGGATGAGAACTGGCATCATAATGAACTTCCGCTTCATGCACATCCAAGGAGGAAGGTTATACATACATAGAGTCACGGGCCAGGTGCTGTGATTGCTGCTCTGCTCCCCGAAAGGATTAATGCCATCCGCGCTTAAAGCAAACCATACGTTCCTTGGGTCCTTTGCAAACTCCTCCCAGTACTTTCTCTCGATTTTTCTCCACTGCGACCCGGCAGCGGGTGCTCTCAACTTCCCGTCTTTCTTACGGTCCTCACTGTGCCATCGCATCAACTTGGCATGCTCTCTGTTTCTAAACAAACGTTTCAACCGTGGTATTATAGGAGCATACCACATCACCTTCGCAGGAACCCTCTTCCTGGCGGGCTCGCCATCAACATCACCAGGGTCATCTCGTCTGATCTTATACCGCAATGCACCACATACCGGGCATGCGTTCAGATCCTTGTATGCACCGCGGTAGAGGATGCAGTCATTAGGGCATGCATGTATCTTCTGCACCTCCAATCCTAGAGGGCATACGACCTTCTTTGCTGCGTATGTACTGTCGGGCAATTCGTTATCCTTCGGAAGCTTCTTCTTCAATATTTTCAGTAGCTTCTCAAATCCTTTGTCAGCCACAGCTAGTCCTGGCCATCTCCGGCCCGGCCCTGTCGGCCCACCCAGGCCCGGCCCTACAATCCAGGGCCTAGGCCCGACGGGCTTGCCCGTGGGCCGGGCTTGGGCCTGAGTTTTGAGCCCACCAGCAGGGCCTGGACGGGCTTGGGCTTGGCATATTGACATTTTAAGGAAGAGGCCCGGCCCATGGCCCTAAGCCCTAAGGGCTTTTCAGGGCTTTTTACCAGATGGGCCGGGCTTGGGCTTGAAAAGTAGGCCTGATGATAGGGCCTGGGCGGGCCTGGGCCTTAGTTTTCAGGCATGGGCTTTTTAGGGCTTGGCCCAAGCCCGGCCCGGCCCGGCCCATGGCCAGGTATAGCCACAGCATTCTCTGCCTTCCACTGCAGCAATTCCAGTACGGTACCGAGCTTTGTGTTGCCATCTTCGCAATTGGGGTACAACCCTTTTTTGTGATCCTCTAACATGCGATCGAACTTCAGCTTCTCCTTTTGACTTTCGCATTGTGTCCTTGCATCGACAATGACCCGATGAAGATCATCATTTGGTTCCTCTTGATCTTCAGCAGCTTCACCCGTTGCAGCATCATTGGGCACATCGTCTGGTTCCTCTTGATCTTCACCAGCTCCCCCCATTGCAGCATCACCGTATTCAGGGGGCACATAGTTGTCATCGTACTCTTCTTCTTCGCCGTCTTCCATCATAACCCCTATTTCTCCGTGCCTCGTCCAAACATTATAGTGTGGCATGAAACCCTTGTAAAGCAGGTGGGAGTGAAGGATTTTCCGGTTAGAGTAAGACATCGTATTCACACATTTAGTGCATGGACAACACATAAAACCATTCTGCTTGTTTGCCTCATCCGTATTTAGAAACGCACGCACGCCCTTAATGTACTCAGAGGTGTGTCTGTCACCGTACATCCATTGTCGGTTCATCTGCGTGCATTATATATAATTAAGTGTGTCAAAAACCATTACAGAACATCATAAATAGATAATTAAGTGACCAAATGGATAAAAGTTCATCATCACATTAAAACCAAAGTACATACATATATAGTTCTCATCTAACAACATATAGCTCTCCATACACATCGAAACTATGTAAAACATTTCAACGCGAAAACAAATGCTATCATAATCGCAACCAAGGTAACAATTGATCCAACGGCATAATGATACCAAGCCTCGGTATGAATGGCATATTTTCTAATCTTTTTAATCTTCAACCGCATTGCATCCATCTTGATCTTGTGATCATCGACGACATCCGCAACATGCAACTCCAATATCATCTTCTCGTCCACAATTTTTTTTATTTTTTCCTTCAAGAATTTGTTTTCTTCTTCAACTAAATTTAACCTCTCGACAATAGGGTCCATCTTGATCTTGTGATCATCGATAACTTCCGCAACATGCAACTCCAATTCCATCTTCTCCTCCTCCATTTTTTCCAATTTTTTCTTTAACGAAATGTTTTCCTCTTCAACTAAATTTAACTTCTCCACAAGAGGGTCGGTTGGAATTTCTGGTTCAACTACCTCCTAGACATAATAAAACATCTATGCATGTCAGGTTGGTCGGCATAACTATCATAAACACTAAAACAAATAGTTATAAATTAAAGATAATATACCACATCCGAATCGTAGACCGGACGAGGGCCCACGTGGGCGGATATCAAAACCATCGCACTATATAATAACAAGCAATAATAAACGTAAGAAAATTAGACAAATATCTATCTAAAGCAATAATAAAAGTAAGAAAAGCATGGACATAACAAGAGGCTCACCACGGTGGTGCCGGTGACGGGATCGGTGGGGGCGATCGACGGCGGCGAAGACGGGGACGGGACGTGACGGACCGCTAAACCTAGACAAATCTCGGAGAAAATAGAGCTTCGAGAGGAGAAAAAAGCTTAACTAGTGTGGCTCGGGCATTCCACCGAACACGTTGTGTGCATAGGAGGTGAGCTAGAGCACCACTAACCCCTCTCCCCCTCGGCTAGAAAAAAAACAGAGCAGTGAGCTCTGCTCTCGAGTGAGGGGGTATATATAGGCAACTCACTGGTCCCGGTTTGTGCTACAAACCGGGACTAAAGGGGTGCCTTTGGTCCCGGTTCATATCACAAACCGGGACCAATAGTGGTGGGCCAGGAGCAAGAGCCATTGGTCCCGGTTTGTCGCTCCAACCGGGACCAAAAGGTCCAGACGAACCGGGACCAATGGCCCACGTGGCCCGGCCGGCCCCTGGGCTCACGAACCGGGTCCAGTACCCCCATTGGACCCGGTTCTAGATTGAACCGGGGCTAATGGGCTGGACCAATGCCCTGTTTTCTACTAGTGAAAATATAAACGAAACAAAAAGAAAAACACACAATTGCGTATGCTTAATTACCATTGGTGGAATCATTTGTGCCATGGATTCGTGACATGGCAAACATCCTACCATCTATTCCCAAGAATCCCACCGTCCACCCATCCATCCATCCATCCATCGAATCTAAAAAAAGGAGAAGCCCACCGCACCAATATCTCTTTCCCTCTCTCTCGAACCTCTCCTTCCCAACCTACGATCTGCTCGCCGCCGTCACCACCCACGTCGACCTCTGTCAAGTTACATTTTTTGTCCCTTGCATTGTCATGCCCCCCCTGCCGCTACTCCTCGCATCGACGTTGCCTGTTATTCTTGCTCCCCACGCTGCCATTGTCCTTTGTTGCTACCCCTCTCACTAGTGCTCTCTGTTACTATGATTCCTGAAGGACCAAGGTCAAGGCATTGCTTTCAATAGCAAGCCCTCATTTGAGCACCTCCATTTTCAAGCCTCCCGACAACCGTGCAGGTTATGAGCACCCCCTATGCCAACAACGAGGTCCGACAAAGATAGGGTTGTCAAGACCAAAGTATAAAGGGAGGTACCACAGAGAAGCTCTCTCTTCGGTGACAATATCATGCTCTTTGTTGCTCACGACTACACCATCCATATCTAAAATGAGAGAGGAGAGGAGGCGGTATGACCCAGTGGTGAGTGAAGGGGTGGACGGGGTGTGGAGTTATGTGAACTAGTGAAAAGTTGTCTTGTCGTTCTGATGGTACATCTTGTCGTTTTGCAAAAAAGGTTCATATCAAGAAAGTACAAAGAATCCCTAACCTAATAAAAAAATATCAAAATTTCAAGACCACCGAACAACCAATGTTGCGCCAAAACGAGACGTCGACGCGTCGCTGTTGCTGCTCCCCTATCAGGCCGGCTTGACCTTGTGATGACAGCCGAGAAGTCTGTGTGCACGTGCCCCTTAGGACCAGTGCCTTGGAGCCATAGTCATTCCCGTTGAACCCTTCCATAAATCTGAAGCACATGACACCAAATCTCGCTACATGAAGAGAAACACTAACCTCGTCACCTCAAGGAAACGACATGAATCTACGTTGAGCTCTGTCTGTAAGTGCATCTAGTGCCACCCCTAGTTGGTTTTGGAGTATTGACGACAAACCTGGTTGAGGGACTAATGTGTTTGTGAGAATTGCAGGATAACATAGGTAGTAGTCCCTCATTGATTCGGTTAACCTACCGGAGATGACCCCTAAAAATGTATGAAGACATTAATATCAGTGGTGGTATATGAAGATAATCATATTGAAGACTATGACATGAGAAGACATTGTGTGAAGACTATGGAGAGCGAAGATGTAGATGTTTCGTTGTTTCCTTTTCTTCTTTGTTGAGTCATAGGAACCACCGTACTGTTAAGTGGGGTCCAAGTGAACTAAGTTAGAGTGACTGAAGTGATGCTCAACCAAATCCTATGTCTTCGAGCGAAGACTATGAGAGCAAATCTTATCCAGAGTCGGATGAGTCAGCTTTACTTGTAGCTCAAGTAAAGTTGCCGTGTGTGTTTGAAATCTGATCGTTGGAACACGTGTCAGTTCCTTAGTGACCCAGGGTCACTTCGGACAAATCAGGTCGGGTTGCCCAATGGCTATAAATAGCCTACCCCCTACACCATAAATTGGTGGATGCTCAGAGTTATTGCACGGCTTTTATCGTTTGAGAGCAACCCACCTCCGAAGCATTTGAGAGAGAAATCCTTGCGAGGACAAAGCCCAAACACCCAGAGCCAAAGAGTGTTAGGCATCACTGAAGTCTTTCTGTCTGTGTGACCTGAAGACTTATTACACTTGAGGACTATGTTTCCTCCAGCCGGTTAGGCGTCGCGTTCTGAGCATCCAAGAGTCATTGTGGATCGCCGGTGAACGAAGTCTGTGAAGGTTTGGAAGTCTACCTTGAAGACTTACCAGAGTGATTGGGCGAGGACTAGGTGTCCTTAGCTCAAGGGGAACAAGGTGAAGACGCGGTCTTCTGAGTTAAATCTCAGCCTCCCTAACCAGACGTACAGTTGTCACAGCAACTGGAACTGGTCTAACAAATCACTGTCTTCCCCGAGCTACTGGTTCTATCCTTCCCTTCCTTTACTTACTGCCATACGTTGTGAAGTCATTGCATGCTTGCCTTATCTAATTGTCTTCACTGAGTATCTACTTGTTGTGATTGACTTCATTCCTTCTTCCTTTATGATCCCTACTCCCTAGCTGCTATTAGTCTTCGTGCTTTCACTTCATTGAATACATGACTATGGCTTATCTAGTGTAGTCCACTTTCCGTTGCATACTAATAGGATTGAGTTTATCGTTTGTCTTCGAAACTACCATGTTTTGAAGCATTTTATAAAAATCGCCTATTCACCCCCTCTAGTCGATATACTGCACTTTCACTGTCGACTACGTCCAAATGGACGAACTTGAGGAGGATCAAAGTCCAAAAGACAAACTCGAAGAAAAAACGCCACCATCCGCCCTAGCACCGCACCCGCGAGGCCTAAAGATTGTATCCTAAGAGCATCTCCAACAGTCGCGCTATACAAGCGTCGTGCTGGAAAATCTGTGTTTTTTTCGTGCGTGCGGCAGCTCCGGGTGCTCCAGCGGTCGCGCGAAAACCGCGCGGGCGGAATAACTAGTTCATCGCGCGGGGCAAAACGGCATCGCGCGCCGTTTATTCGCTGCGCCCGCTCCCGCGCGCTGCACACTCGAGCGCTCGCGGCCACACCCTCTCCGCCGCGCCGCTTTTGCCGCGCCCGCGCCGCCGCCGGCGATTTCGCCCGATGGACGGCCGCGCCGACATGCCCCTCACCCCGCCCTACACCCGCGACCCCTCCGCCGCCGCAAACCCTAGCGTGGGGAGCATTGGCTTCGCCTCCGTCGGTGCTCCTGCAAGCATCGGTCTCACGCACTGCCTTTTCATGGCGCCACGGCCAACCTCGGCGGGGGCGACTTCGCGCCGTCGGCTGCCGTGAAGCCTCACGCTCCCCTTTCGAAGCTTCCAAATGCGGCGGTGTCGAATATGGCACAGGTGTCCGGGAAGAAGAAGAAGGCGGCGGACGGCTCCTCTAGGCGTCCAAAGATGAGACTTGCAGAGCGTGCGACGGATGCGGCGGCGACTGAAGCGCCGATGATCTTGCTTGTTGCGCAGGCGGCCGACGCACACAAGGTGTTTGAAGATATGCCCACAAGGTAAAATTTCGCCCACTTTTTTCGTTGTTGTTTTTTGAATGGATAGATATGGATAGCTTATTTGCTTTGTTGTATATACTTTATAGTTGCAATGATGACACATATGTGTCAACTATGGGTGTTGGCTCCAACAATTCTCATTGGTCTCAAACCAATGAAGTGCACGAAGATCATCATGAGTTTGAGGTGGACAAGGATGGTGAGGGTATCGTCGATGCACCGAAAGGAAGAGTTGTCATGATTTTGAACTTTTATGTCATGAACTTGTTTGGGTGATTTTAAACTATGCTATGTCTTGTTTTGATGTGTAAAATTTCATCATATTGTCTTCAAAATGAACATATACAAGCGCCGGCTGCTCGCGCGCTGCAGTTTATAGTGCGTCTACTGGATCGGCCCACGCGCTATATTTTGATGCAGACGCTGGAGCCAGCGCTACGCGACGCGCAAAAACTAGCGATTCGGGCGATGTAAATGGTTTTTTAGCATGCCGCGCAGCGCAGCTGCTGAAGATGCTCTAAACTACTCACTCCGTCTCATAATGTAAAACATTTTTTGACACTAGGACGGAAGGAGTACTAAACAGATCGGATGCACTGGGGTTTCCCCTCTGCGCCATCAGAATATTGATGTTTTGATGTCACTAAGGTTACCACATCTCCAAGCATGACATAGGTGGCGTTTGGTTCCATGGCTATCCCAGGATGGGACAGGGATAGCCATTTTTTCGAGGGATACCAGCTGTTTGGGTGAGAGGATAGACTGGATGAGGGCAGCCACAATTCCCGAATATTCCCACTAAAAGCTGGTTGACGCGGTCCGTGAAAATATGACGCATGGTGGCAACCACCCGCGCTCGCTGCGCCTTGAAACGTTTTCTTCGTCTACCTCACCCCATGAATAGATCCATAGAAAAACTGGCGGCGTGAGGGTGATTATCGATCAAGCTCTGGCAGCAGCCGGAAAACGGAGGCGCCATCGGCGAGTCATGGTGGTGCCGGTGTCTCTCTGGCCTTCCCTTTTTCCTCTCTCAATTCTCTGCAAACTTGTCATGGACAATGTGCTTCGATCCCTCTTTGTACCAGATCTGATCCGTCTTTCCCTTTCTCTGAAGCTAGCACGAAGGAGCACTGAGCTGACGAACAGAATCAGCAAGGCAGTCCCGATATGATGCATATGTTTGATTTCATCGTTGAACATCACAACTTTCCCATACACAAGTGTGTGTGTTTGCTAGTGAGATAAAGATAGAAGCCGACACTACTACAACCTCTGAAATATTAATATCGGATGCTCTAATGGAATGGGCCGGCAGAAGGATTGTATAATGAACTGATTGAAAAAACACGTAAATTCTTCACCATGCCATAGAAAAGGGTGTCATCACAAGAATCTATCCACTTCTCATCCTTTCAGCCAAATAACAAAAAATGGCTATCCAACAAAAGTAATCCATTCAGCCAAACAACCAAATATGGTTATCCTTAACCAGGTGGTTAGGGATATCACCAGCCAACCCAATTTTACCATTGAACCAAACGCCCCCATAGCAAACCGCTTGAAATGAGTCGCGTGGGAGAACCCGGAATAAATAATGGACGAATAGGGCTGGAAAAACACCTTCCTAGTATACGAAACTCGGCCAAGGCGATTTTCCAAAACTCAAAAAAAGATGGAGGAAACACGCCTGGGCCCACTGTCATAGGCCATGAGCACGACGGGCCGCGGGGACGGAACCGACCAAACCCTCGGCCGTTCCATTCCATAAACCCGAGGAAGCAGAGCGCACACCCCTCGCCTCGCTTCCGCTCCCCTCCCCCCGCTCCCCTCCGCAGCGCGGCCAACCTCTCCGCCAGAACCCTAGGAAAATCACGGAGAAGACGCGGAGGAAGCCGCCGGCCTCCCTCGCCCGGGAAGATGACGCGGAATCACCGCTTCTGGGGTGCGTATCCTCCTCCCGACCCCCCCAATTTCGGCCCCGATCTGATCGCGCAGTCCAATTCCGGTACCCCCGTGCCGTTCGTGCATTTCGCCGCATCTGATCGTCGGGGAGCAATTCCGGCGGTGACGGGTCCCGTCCAACAGTCGGGGGATCTACGCGGCCTGTTCCTGCCTAGGGTTATTCGTTTCTGACCGATCTCTGTTCGTTTAAAGTAGCGCATTCATGCCGGGGCCCCTGCAATCCATGTTTCGCATTTCCCTTATTTCGTTGGCTAACGATTGCATCCCGTGTCCTGATCTAGGGAGAGTGCTCTGGTTGCCCTGTCCTGGTCTGGATGGAGCATTGTGGTTTCCTGCTTGTTGTTCCTGGGTCTGGGTTTGGTTTGTCTGAACAATACTCTCATGGATATCCGGTTGGATGGTATTAGTTTCTCCTGTACTTTCAGTAGTCGTAACCTACCTTGTGATGTGTTATCGCCTTCGACATATGTTCTGCTGTAGACCTGCATTTCTTCTGAAGATGACCATGCTCCCGCCAATGCATGGTTTATGTACTGTGTGAAGAAATATCCCCATTCTGTTTGCCTTAATAATGCGTGGTGCATATTTCTCTGGGGCGCTTCAGGGAGCAACAGATATTTGTGTTTGCCGATTTCCCATATTTGTTAAATGACTAATGGCTACTCTGCATGGATGCTAACATTTTTAGGAGTTGTCGTCAAACCTGGAGAGACAGTGAAGTGTGACCCAGGAGATTCGTATTATCACATTTCGACGGTGTGTTTTACACACTTTATTTATAAGTGGCCTTCTAGCTTATTTGTAGGTGGATCATGTCTGCTTACTCTTCAGGTGTTTACTATTCTTGTTTACTACAGATAGCACTGGAGGCTGGCAATGCAGAAGAGAATGTGCAAGTTTTTGTCAACAGTGATGATACAAGGACTATGATTGGCACACTTTCACTTGATAATCATCCTCATGTTTTAGCTGATCTTGTGTTCAACAAGGAGTTTGAGCTGTTGCACTCCTCAATGACCAGCAACATCAGCTTTACTGGCTACAAATTTGATTGTATCAAAAGATATCCTTCCACATTTCATTCTTCAATGTTTGCTAAGTAACTTGAATATGCATTTGTGTTCTTTAACTGTTTTCCTGTCTGTGGTCACATCTCGCTTATGTACTAAACAAGGTAAATATTGTTTGTCATTTTAGTACTGGGCATCTATGATGTTTTCTTTGTACAGTTGATAACATGGCATAAATTCCATATATCTGATGGTTCAGGTGCTGAATCTGATGAGGAGGTTCCATTGGCTATTCCACTAGACTTCAATACAGACGGTATATTCTTTTCCTATGCATAACAGCTGTTTAAGAGTTCAGAATGATGTATCTGCTTTAAAGATTTGCCTGCCTAGTAAGTTTAAGAAGTTGTGGTTTTCCCTCTTTGCCTTTGTTCTACAATGAAAACATGCTGCATTGACCCTTGGCATGTTTGACATTATTTACTTTCAGGTTACAAAAACAATGAAGCTACACATGGTGCCAATAATCTTAGTGCACCAAGGCCTGCTGATGCTCCATCCTCTGTACCAAAGGCTAAAGTTGAGGAAACAAATAGTCCTGGAAAGCAAAAGGGAGATGATAAGGTTTGTATCTTTGTTAAGAATAATCAACAGTGGGTTATGATGGAACTGTCGTTTCCTGTATGATTTATTTTCTTGCTCTTGTTGTTCTGGATTGTGCAGGGAGAATGTTGGTAAATAAGTTCAATGAACATTCTAACATGTAACTAAAAATAGTTAACATGGATTATGTATCCATTTTTGACAGCTTTTTTTAAGTATATGATCAGTGTTTCCATGTGCGCACACAATACTTACTTTTATGCAACCTACCACAGTCAATTCTAGTTGGATGACAGGTCCACAAATAGTGGTCGTAGGTTGTAGCAGCCCAATCTGTGTCCTAGGCAGTTGATACTTTGTTGGTTCTGAAACCTGACATGGATTTGGTAGGTGTGAAAACTAAGTTCCCTGATGCTGAATATGTTTGCAGGATAAGACTGGTATGCAGAATTCCAGTGATGGCGTTGATAATGAGAGTTCTGATCAAGATGTGGATTATCTTCGAAAGGTGCGAGATTGCTCGAAGAGACATGCTATTTTGATGCCTTCTCATTTCGTAAAATCCTGAAACTCTTTCTGTTTTGACATGTTTAGAGAACAAAGGACGATTATAATCCAATGGAAACACCTCTGAATACACCCCAGGGGAAGAGGGCAAAGATATCAACACCAACTACGGGCAACAAAACTGGTGTGAAGTGATCTTTATTTTATATTTAATCTGCTCAACTTGCATTGTTCTTTTAAAGGCACAGGAATCTCACTACTTGATGAACAACTTGATTGCAGGCTATGTCCATGTCGCGACCCCTCATCCAGCAGCCAAACAGGCTCGTAAGTCAGGTGACCATGTCCACGTCGCGACCCCTCATCCGGCAGCAAAACAGGCTCGCAAGTCAGGTGACCATGTCCATGTTGCGACCCCTCATCCGGCAGCAAAACAGGCTCGTAAGTCATGTGATCACGTCCATGTCGCGACCCCTCATCCGGCAGCAAAACAGGCTCGCAAGTCAGGTGACCATGTCCACGTCGCGACCCCACATCCAGCAGCAAAACAGGCAAGGAAGACACCTGAAAACAGCGATGACAAGTCAAAGCAATCCGCTGGCCATGTCTGCAACTCATGCAACAGGCAAGATCTTGCTCCTTCTCTTTGAATCTGACCCCGTCTGGAGCATATGCTGTTGTATCCTCGCTGACACACTTCCTTTCTTCAGGACTTTCAGCTCCTTGAAGGGTCTTGGAGATCATTCCAGGGCGAAGCATGGCGACGCCAAGTAAGGGGGCCTGAGATATACCGTGGACAGGCCCGAGAGGGGTGATGCTGGTGAACTGAATTTTGGTATTCGAGGCAGAGATGATGTGTAAAGAGGTTGCTTCGTTTGGGTATATCGCTCCCCACGCACGATCAGGATGTTCTCTCTCTTTGACACCGTTCTAGACTGGTGTTGGTGCTATGCTATTCTACGAAATGCTGTTAATTGTGCCATGGTTGGGTACTACTGTCTTGTTGATAAACATTCTTTTGTGCGGTATTGTGTTTTTTTGGCGATTCATCATGCTTGTAAGTTGACCCACATTAGAAGGGTCTGCAGAAGAGTAAACACCTCAGGTGCTGTCAAAGAGCAGGGGGGTTGACTAGGCGCCCATCTTCGCTTAAACCTGGTAACGGAGCGAAGGGACTTCGAGCAAATTAAAGACCTTCTTGGGCCATCGGATGCACAACGCATCCATTCCCCTTGGCAGCGGCATGGAACATCACATGGAACTGACACGCAAGTACTTCAGGGAACACTGAGGTGTCTTCCCAGAAATGAGGCAAGCTCTGGGCACTGAAGCTCCCAGCAAAGGTCTGGATTTTTCTATGGCGTCTTGCCCATGACAGCTTGCCGACGCTCATGAGCGCAAACATGTCAGACATGGCGGCAAATGAACCTGGAGGGCCTTGCGCTGCTGCCACCGTGAGACAACTTTCACGCGCTAAACCCTGAAGCTCAGCGTCAGGTAGGGGGTACTCTTGTGTGACTGAATCATCGCGAAACAAGATTAAAGCAGGAGAGAAGGCGAGGGTTTGCTTCACTGTCACCAAGCACCTGACAGAGTTTAGGGAAGAAACAAAGTCTAACAATCAGCTTATGGTTATGTCACGGGCGAATGCTGCTGGAGTGTGAAAGTTATTGCATGTTAAGTGTGCTCTGTAAGGGGACGCCATGACATGTCTTGTTGCCATTGATGGGGCGGCCAGTTCTGGGGTTCATCAGGTCACGCTGGTGTCTGAAGCCCTCGACTCTTGAGATTCTCACAGGCAGAACTTGGGGTCCTGAATTGTGAGGCTTGCATACTCCAGCGGATGTGTCCTCCACTGTCTGGATGAAGCACATGCCGGAATTTGTTTCAGGTTTGGTAGCCAGCGATTCTGCGGCAACAGTTAATGGAAAGTGTTTTCCACATAAAAAAACTACTAACAAATATTGCCAGAAAAGGCCTTTATAACCTGCCTGTTTTCTTTAGTATAATAAGTTCCTACTATACGGAAAATTCCAGCAAAGTCCCATTGAGATAGTGCTCAATGACTCGCAATTCGCAGTTTGTTTGATTCAGCTGGCAGATGTTTCACGAGTGAAATTCAACTCCTTTTGACAATGGCATATCAGCCACACCAGTGCCTGTTTGAGAGAACTTAACCCAATCCACTAAGAACATACCCCAAAAATTAAGTGCAGAGCACAGACTAGCAAAAAGAAACTGCAGAATATGTAGACCTTCCACACGGTATCTAATATCTTTCCCGAATATTAACTGACATCTCAGTAGCTAGCTATCAGATACGCCAAAAATATGAACGGCACAAAACTGGGTATATAAGAACCAAACACCATATGCAATACTACTTTCTAAGACTAATATTAAGGCTGATAAGAGTATCAGAAGTTGGAGACGGAGCATCAGCAGCAGCAACATGTTCTCAAGCGTGCTTGGCCTTCTCATGGGACTGGAGCGCCGAAACACTGCCAAATGTCCTGAAAGAATCGACCAGAGCATAAGCGTCAGATGTCAAGCCCTGCAGTTTTTTGCTTCACCAGAATACAAAGTCTATCAGGCTGCCTGCATACCTGCTGCACGACTTGCAGG
>LR738711.1:904743582-904818847 GCA_902687465.1 Secale cereale
ACCTTCCACACGGTATCTAATATCTTTCCCGAATATTAACTGACATCTCAGTAGCTAGCTATCAGATACGCCAAAAATATGAACGGCACAAAACTGGGTATATAAGAACCAAACACCATATGCAATACTACTTTCTAAGACTAATATTAAGGCTGATAAGAGTATCAGAAGTTGGAGACGGAGCATCAGCATCAGCAGCAGCAACATGTTCTCAAGCGTGCTTGGCCTTCTCATGGGACTGGAGCGCCGAAACACTGCCAAATGTCCTGAAAGAATCGACCAGAGCATAAGCGTCAGATGTCAAGCCCTGCAGTTTTTTGCTTCACCAGAATACAAAGTCTATCAGGCTGCCTGCATACCTGCTGCACGACTTGCAGGCGTGGGCGCCGCCAACATAATTGGACTTGCGATTTTGCTTGCTTTTCCCTGGCGCCTTGTCGGCCTGCTTCGCTGGATGCGGAGTTGCCACATGGACAGTCTTCTTGTCATCTGAAGTAAATGATGGGGATTTTATAGTTAGTTCAAAACTGTTCTTACGACCGCATCCGTAATGAAGGTTGACAAGGGGCCACGGTAAGCGTCGACGCACCTGTGTCCTGGCCAGACGGTGTTTCAATCTTCGCCTTCTTGTCAGAAGCGGGCGTCTTCAGCTCAGTTTCGGCCGCCCTCTTCTTGCCAACCTCAGGCTTTGTAGTGCACAAGAGTCAGATGAGACTGTTGAAGCAAATGGAAATAATGAAAACTGTTGGACCCATACCTCAGGAGTGTTTTTGTCTTCCTCATCACTTGTGTCCTCCTTGTTACTGGTATCGTCAGAGGCAGGTGTCTCCAAGGAAGTCTCGGCCACCGCCTTATTGCCATCCTCGGGCTGTAGTGCACAAGGGTCAGATGATGCTGCTGAAGCAAATGGAAACAAATGAGAGCTGTTGGATCCACACCTTAGGAGTGTTTTTGTCTTCCTCATCACTTGAACCCTCTTTGCTACTGGTATCGTTAGAGGTCTCTGAGGCAGTCTCGGCCACCGCCTTCTTGCCATCCTCAGGCTGTAGTGCACAACAGAGTCAGATGATGCTGTTGAAGCAAATGGAAACAATGCGAACTGTAAGCTATCAGATCCACACCTCAGGAATGTCTTTCTCCTCCTCTTCGCTACTGGTATCGGTATCCATCTCTTCGCTATTGGTAGCATCCTCTTCAGAATCGCTATCTAAGCTATTGTACCCATCATCGTTCGAGTACTAGGAAAAAAAAAAGGTTTCATTGCCATCAATATTTCAAACAACTAAGAAGGTGAACGCACTTGCATTATCATCAGCGAACACACTTACATCATCTGAATCTGAAGAAGAAAAATCATTATCTGCAACCTTTTTATCATCCTTTGTTGTTGGAGGCCTTGCCAGATTGCCTTAAAGATGGAGCATAGAGAGGCACAGATGTGGTCCAAAAGTTATTAGTTCAGCCAGATTAATGAGGAAACACAATTGCCCTTCAAGATTGAAATAATAAAAGACAAAATCTACTTACCAACATTTACAGTTTCCAATTCATCTTCGCTAGAATCAAACTCGCTAGAATCAGAATCGCTAGAATCAGACTCGCAGTCAGGAATGGTAACCTTGTAACCACACGCAAACACACTGGCAGTTTTTGAACTGTGTGATAGCTCAAACTTTTTCTCAAAGATCAAATCACAAGAAATCTGAGGGTGATTTTCAGCCGACAGAGTTCCAATGACTACCCTCTGATCACCAATTTTAGCAGATACTAGTACGTCGACACTTCCTTTCTCTGTTTCACCCAGGGCAACCTGCAATCAGTAATCAGAACATGCAAGTAAATCCATTAGCTCAAGGAGAGACCACTGGTTATTGGTTAAGCTTAAGAGAATAGTAGACACAAAGGCGATGAGGGACGTGGCTAAACCTGTGACATGTGAACAGCACGCCCTTCATCAGGATCGCAATAAACTGTCTGTCCCGGCTTCACTTCCACACCTGAACCAAAATAGAAATACTAGTAACCAATAAGGCAATATAAACCCTTTATAATTTAACTCAACAATGATATATAAGAAAGATAGTTAATGTAGCCCCAACAAAGGGTATCACAAACTATATGATCATAAATGAAAACTGCTGCTTCACCAAATAATGATGTTCTGCAGTACTGTTGGTATTCAAATAGACAAAGGTGTATTAGGAAAAAATTCAACACTGCAGCATAATGCTTGACAAACTATATGATCATACACGAGAATTGCTGATTCACCAAATAATTAAAGATTTTCTGCAGTTCTTTCGGTAGTCAAATAGACGAAGTTGTATAAAAAATCCACATAGCAACAATGCCATCTCCCTGCAACAATAATGTTTTAAAAGTGAAGACCAATGAAACCAAAAGGCTAACATCAGTTACCACCATTGAACTGCAAAACAGCTTGCCGTTCAATGACAATATCTGTCATGAACAGCCAAGGTGCAGAAGTATAAACTGTATAGCTTCCAACAGTGCTCAAGTCCGAGAAGGAACACGCTATCCCCATACAACATCCATCCTACGAGGCGATATGCAAAAAATACAACATCGAAGCATCTCACATACTCAACCTCGAGCAATCAAGCCCCACGCAACGAACCAGCTGAGCCTAAGCAGATAATCTCCCAACACTACGCACGGCCAGCGTCAGGAAGAAATCGCGCACCCTCTACACAAGAGGCGACGACCGATGACGCGCGTGATCACCCAAAACTCGAAGCAAAAGCTCTGGAAACCGGCCCGATCGAGCCACCGCGAAAAAGAAAAAGACCAAATCGCATCGAGCGGAGGTATGGCTTACCCCAGAACGTCATCATGGTCGCTCGGGGAGTCGAAGGCGCGGCCGCGCGAAAACCCTAGCGGATTGGAGCGGGAGGGAGAAGGCTCGGGTTTAGGGTTTTGGCGTTGGAGACGATGTAGCGGAACAGGGGAGCGGACTCCAAATTTAAAGAGAGGAAGACGGTCGAGGGCCGTTTGATTCTTCTCCCTGAGATCTGTCCGTCCGTCCGTCCGTTGTTTTTCCTTCTTTGAGGAAAATTACCTAGACTAGAAGGCATCTTAGAGTCCGTATAGTTTGCTTTCATCTTCTTTTTTTACTATAAGTAGAAAGTCCTTGTGTTATCATGGCTCCTTTAATTTTTTTTCTGATTGCATATATATAAACATAGTGCATGTTAAATTTCGCATATATAGAAAAATAATCAAGTGCTCACAAAGTTGGTAAGGGGAAGCTTCAGATGTTTTGCTTCTGTTTTGGATGAGAGCCCGCATCTATTGACCTATATATAGAACTTTTATTGCTACTGGTATATATTTCACTGGAGGATTTAATGGAGATAAATGCATATATGAATTCATATCTTATCCTCATATTTTTCCTCTGTTATTGTTCCATATTCATCGTTCTATTCAGATTTTGATTGCTTAGAGCATCTCCAGCCGTTGCGCCCCCAAGACGCGCCGAAATCGGCGCTTGCGGGCGAGCCATCGCTAATTTCGGCTTGGGTGCCAGTGCGCCCCCAGCCGCCGTCCCCCAGGTCGCCCCCAGCCGCCGATATCGGACCAGTTTCGGCGCTTTCAACCCATTTTCGGCGCTGGATTGGCCCAATTTTCGGCGCAAAACGGTCCACCTCTCGACGTGTTTCGGCGCCTATTGAAATAAAATCACAGAAGGAAGAATCTAGGCAAATAAAACCATCACAGAAAATCAAATAGTTCACCACATAGTTCTACAAATTTATAGTTCAAACAAATAATAAAAACACTCATATTTCATTGCACGTCGAGCTAGGCGTTGCCCTTGAGCCTCCATAGGTGCTCCACTAGATCTTGCTGCAGCTGATGATGCACCTGTGGGTCTCGGATCTCCTGACGCATGTTGAGGAAGGCCGTCCATGTTGCAGGAAGCTGGTGATCCACTTCGGCTAGAGGACCCTGCCTGTAATATGGTTCAGTGTCAAACACTGGCTCTTCATGCCTCGTAAAGTGGAGTCGTGGGGATCTTTCTTTGTTTCCCGGCGAGGAATGGCGAGATAGCGGCGACGGCGGCGGAGAGGTGGCTGGCGACGCCGGGATATGCAAGGTGTCGGGGAAGGAGAGGGGAAAACAGGGGCGAATCAGTGCGACTTTTCGCCTGACAGTGGGGACCCGGGCGATTTTCCCCTCCGCCGGTGCCCCCGAGCGCCCCTAGTGCGCCGGGTTCGGCCTGGGCGCGCCGGGTCAGAAAACGGGCCGAGCCGGCGGATTTCGGCGTCTTGGGGGCGCGACTGGGCCATTTTTTCGGCACCGGCGCTAAAAAAGTGACCTGGGGGCATCTTGAGGGCGCGGCTGGAGATGCTCTTACCACACATGTCATATCAGTTCATGAGCTTTGTGAATTGCGGAAGACTTGACAGTGAGTGGTAGCAGTGTCATATGCCATACATTAAGCTTTATAGATACATCAGTAGCCATTATCCAAATACTAGTGGGCAGAGGCGGAACGACACGCCGCGCTTGTCGGAGAGGCCGTATGATGTCTATCATTTTTCAAGGAAAACACTCCCCCTCAGCCGGTTGATCCGCGTTGGGCATCAGCGGGATGCGCTGCCATCGAATCGGATGCGATCGCACGGCTGCCTGGTGTTTGCTCCATCGCTCTCCATCCTTGTCTCTATGACAACCACCCATCCCCTCTTGTATCTCTCTCTCCTTGAGAAGGTTTCTTCTTCCTTCCAATCCAGTTGCCATGGGCGTCCCTTCCCTGGTCCGCGCGCTACCCAACAACATGGCTCCCGAAGCTGTGCCTGCCTTAAGGTGTCGGTGTTGTATACTAGGCCCAGGATGCTGCAAGAATGTGTCTCTCACTGCCGAGGTGTGGTCTAAATCCACGACCATAAGCTACAAGTGTTTCAGATGGGCTTTGCTTGTTGCCCTCCTGGGATAGATCCATGGTTCGAGTTCTTGTGACGGTGCCGCAAATCGGTCACCAACAACGGCGACGATGCGAAACTCGACGATCCCTGCAACATCATGGATGTCGCGGGATGCGTGGTTGTTCAAAACATCACATTTGTTGCAATTTTTTTGCGGCATAGAATTTGTTGCAAGAATACAAAGAAGAGTCTGGAGATATTGTTGCAAGTTTTGCAACAAAGGTCTTGTTGCAGTAGTTTTGCAACAAAGGTCTTGTCGGAGATATTGACCACGGGTATCCTCATCAACACCCTATAGTATTTCAAGACATCGGGCCAGCTGCCCCCCTGAAACCAGCCGGAAGCAAGGCCGACCCTTGGGGCCGTCTGGTCCAACGGGCCGGCTGCCAGAAGACGGCGTGTCCCCAACAGGCGGCCCTGTGCTCCCTCAAAGTTTGCACCCATTCAACCACGACGAGACGGGGCGTGGCTACAGTGCGACCTGCCACCCCCGAATCTAGGGCGTAGCGCAGCCACAGTGCGAGTGTACCATGCAGACACCCCTCGCCCGACGTGGCACTGTAGCCACGCAACCCGTGACATCTCCTACGTTAGAGGGAGCCACGCTCCCACGACGGGTGGTCGGTACGGCCCGCAGGCGGTGGGCCCTACCTGTCCGCGAGCCACTAGAAGACGGCGAACCCCCAGCAAATGGCGTCAAGGGCGGGCAGACTCCCAGCAGGCGGCCCTCCCTCCCCTCGCAGTCTGTGAACCATTAAGCTGATAAGACGGGGTGTGGCTACATTGATCGCCCGCTAGGCGGCGAGACTGTAGCCATGCGTTCTCCGACAAAGCCTCCGTCATCGGAGGCAAGGCTATAGTATAAAGCAGCCAACCTGGCCCGCGGATGACGGGCCCTACCTGTCGGCCGAGTCCCCGGCAGCCGGCGGGACCCACCAGCTGGCGGAGAAGCCGTCGCCAAGAGACATTGACGACCGGGTCCTATACCCGGTCGGATTACCGTTGTACCTTTGGGGGGTAGGCCTATATAAACCCCCAGGCTTCCCCATGCAAGGGGCCACCATACACACACCCATAGAAGGAGAAGCTAGAGCTAGCCTTGCTCTTCTTCCTCCTCTAGCCGAAACAGCTCAAGGAGCACTCTTATAGCTACTCTATTGACGATAGTCATGACACGGAGTCCCCGTAGAGCATGACTAGGGGCGTTATCTCCACGGAGAGCCCCAAACCTGGGTAAATCTCGTAGGCGTTCGAGATATCGCTCACTCTCGCTTCCAGGACCCGGCGACGTACTCCTGTCCCCCTCCATGATAAGCCACCCCCTGACATATGTCGCATGATATCCCCGACATTTGGCGCCCACCGTGGGGCTAAGTGCACCGTCGTCCGGAAACACGTTCTGGACGAGAACCCTCTTCCTTCCTAGCGAGCGCAGCCAGCCCCGCACGCCCGACGGTGTTAGTGCCGACGCGCTTCATGGCGTGGAAGCCGTGTTGGGGATCGTTGCAGAAATAAAAAGAATTCTACGCATCACCAAGATCAATCTATGGAGAAACCAGCAACGAGAAGGGGGAGTGCATCTTCATACCCTTGAAGATCACAAAGCGGAAGCGTTACTAGAACGCGGTTGGTGGAGTCGTATATGCAGCGATTCAGATTGCGGTCGATTCCGATCTAAGCGCCGAACAACGGCGCCTCCGCGTTCAACACACGTGCAGCCCGGTGACGTCTCCCGCGCCTTGATCCAGCAAGGAGGAGGGATAGGTTGGGGAAGACTACTGCAGCAGTAGCACGACGGCGTGGTGGTGTTGGAGGAGCATGGTTCTCCAGCAGGGCTTTGCCAAGCGCTACGAAGGACGAGGAGGTGGAGAGGTAGGGCTGCGCCGAGAAGGAGAGAGACTTTCGTGTATGGTAGCCCCCAAAACCCCCACTATATATAGGAGGAGGGGAGGGGGTTGCGCCCCCTCTAGGGTTCCCACCCTAGGGGGGGCAGCCCTAGATGGGATGGAGGGGGGCGGCCAAGAAGGGGAGAGAGGGGGGCGCGCCGTAGGGTGGGCCTTAGGCCCATCTGCGCCTAGGGTTTCCCCCTTCTCCTCCTAGCTGCACCTTGGGCCTTGGTGGGAGGTGCACCAGCCCACTCAGGGGCTGGTCCCTTCCCACTCTTGGCGCAAGCAAGCCTCCAGGGCTAGTGTCCCCTCCCGGTGGACCCCCGGAACCCTTCCGGTGGTCCCGATACATTACCGATGACGCCCGAAACACTTCCGATCGCCAAATTCTCACTTCCTGTATATCATTCCTTACCTCCGGACCATTACGGAACTCCTCGTGATGTCTGGGATCTCATCTGGGACTCCGAACAACATTCGTTAACCACGTACATACTTTCCCTATAACCCTAGCGTCATCGAACCTTAAGTGTGTAGACCCTATGGGTTCGGGAGACGTGTAGACATGACCGAGACATCTCTCCGGTCAATAACCAACATCGGGATCTGGATACCCACGTTGGCTCCCACATGTTCCTCGATGATCTAATCGGATGAACCACGATGTCGAGGATTCAATCAATCCCGTATGCAATTCCCTTTGTCTACCGGTATGGTACTTGCCCGAGATTCGATCGTCGGTATCCCTATACCTTGTTCAATCTCGTTACCAACAAGTCTCTTTACTCGTTCCGTAACACATCATCCCGTGACCAACTCCTTAGTCACATTGAGCTCATTATGATGATGTCTTATCGAGTGGGCCTAGAGATACCTCTCCATCACACGGAGTGACAAATCCCAGTCTCGATTCATGCCAACCCAACAGACACTTTCGGGGATACCCGTAGTGTACCTTTATAGCCACCCGTTTATGTTGTGACGTTTGGCACACCCAAAGTACTCCTACGGTATCTGGGAGTTGCACAATCTCATGGTCTAAGGAAATGATACTTGACATTAGAAAAGCTTTAGCAAACGAACTACACGATTTTGTGCTATGCTTAGGATTGGGTCTTGTTCATCACATTAGTCTCCTAATCATGTGATCCCGTTATCAACGACATCCAATGTCCATGGTCAGGAAACCATGACCATCTATTGATCAACGAGCTAGTCAACTAGAGGCTCACTAGGGACATGTTGTGGTCTATGTATTCACACATGTATTACGAGTTCCGGATAATAGAATTGTAGCATGAACAATGGACAATTATCATGAAAAAGGAAATATAATAATAACCATTTTATTATTGCCTCTAGGGCATATTTCCAACAGTCTCCCACTTGCACTAGAGTCAATAATCTAGTTACATTGTGATGAATCGAACACCCATAGAGTTCTGGTGTTGATCATGTTTTGCTCATGGAAGAGGTTTAGTCAATGGATCTGCGACATACAGATCTGTATGTACTTTACAAATATCTATGTCTCCATCTCGAATATAACCACGAATGGAGTTGAAACGGCGCTTGATGTGCTTCATCTTCTTGTGAAACCTGGGCTCCTTGGCAATGGCAATAGCTCTAGTGGTGTCACAGAAGACAGTCATCGGGCCCGACGCGCTTGGAATAACTCTTAGGTCGGTGATGAACTCCTTCATCCAGACTCCTTCCTGTGCTGCTTTGGAAGCAGCTATGTACTCCGCTTCACATGTATATGCCGCCACAACGCTTTGCTTGCAACTACACCAGCTGACTGCCCCACCATTCAAAATATACACGTATCCGGTTTGTGACTTGGAGTCATCCGGATCTGTGTCGAAGCTAGCATCGATGTAACCCTTTACGACGAGCTCTTCGTCACCTCCATAGACGAGAAACATATCCTTAGTCCTTTTCAGGTACTTCAGGATGTTCTTGACTGCTGTCCAGTGTTCCGTTCCGGGATCACTTTGGTACCTCCCCACCAAACTTATGGCAAGGTTCACATCAGGTCAGGTACATAGCATGACATACATAATAGAACCTATGGCTGAGGCATAGGGGATGGCACTCATCTTATCTCTATCTTCTACCGAGGTCGGGCATTGAGTTGTGCTCAATCTCACACCTTGCAATACAAGCAAAAATCCTTTCTTGGGCTGATCCATATTGAACTTCTTCAATATCTTGTCAAGGTATTGAAGGAAATATGCCCTAGAGTCAATAATAAAGTTGTTATTTATATTTGCTTATATCATGATAAATGTTTATTATTCATGCTAGAATTGTATTAATCGGAAACTTAGTACATGTGTGAATACATAGACAAAACAGTATGTCCCTAGTATGCCTCTACTAGACTAGCTCATTGATCAAAGATGGTTATGTTTCCTAGCCATAGACATGAGTTGTCATTTGATCAACGGGATCACATCATTAGGAGAATGATGTGATGGACTAGACCCATCCGTTAGCATAGCACTATGATCGTTTAGTTTTACTGCTATTGCTTTCTTCATGACTTATACATGTTCCTATGACTATGAGATTATGCAACTCCCGAATACCGTAGGAACACCTTGTGTGCTATCAAACGTCACAACGTAACTGGGTGATCATAAAGATGCTCTACAGGTGTCTCCGAAAGTATTCGTGGTGTTGGCATAGATCAAGATTAGGATTTGTCACTCCGAAGTGTCGGAGAGGTATCTCTGGGCCCTCTCGGTAACACACATCATAATAAGCCTTGCAAGCAAAAGACTAATGAGTTAGTCATGAGATGATGTGTTACGGAACGAGTAAAGAGACTTGCCGGTAACGAGATTGAACTAGGTATAGAGATACCGACGATCGAATCTCGGGCAAGTAACATACCGATGACAAAAGGAACAACGTATGTTGTTATGCGGTTTTGACCGATAAAAGATCTTCGTAGAATATGTAGGAGCCAATATGAACATCCAGGTTCCGCTATTAGTTATTGACCGGAGATGAGTCTCGGTCATGTCTACATAGTTCTCGAACCCGTAGGGTCCGCACGCTTAACGTTTGATGACGATCGGTATTATGAGTTTATGAGTTTTGATGTACCGAAGGTAGTTCGGAGTCCCGGATGAGATCACGGACATGACGAGGAGTCTCGGAATGTCCGAGACATAAAGATTGATATATTGGACAACTATATTCGGACACCGGAAGTGTTCCGGAAAAGTTTCGGATTTAACTGGATTGCCGGAGGGGGTTACCGGAACCCCCTACGAGGGGGGATGGTCCATAGTGGGCCTTGAGGAAAGGAGAGAGGCAGCCCATAGAGGCTGGCCAGCGCCCCACCAGGGGATCCTAGTTGGACTAGGATTGGGGGGCGCCACCTCTCCCTCTCTTTCTTTTTCCCTCTCTTCCTTCTTGGTGGACTCCTACTAGGAATAGGATTGCAATCCTATTCCTAGTAGGATTGCCCTAGCCGCACCATAGGAGGCCGGCCGGCCCTCCCCTCTTGCTCCTTTATATACGGGGGCAGGGGGGCACCCAAAGACACACAAGTTGAATTTTTCCAGCCGTGTGCGGTGCCCCCCTGCACAGAAACACACCTCGGTCATACCATCGCAGTGCTTAGGAGAAGCCCTGCGCCGGTAGATACATCATATCCGTCACCACGCCGTCGTGCTGACGAAACTCTCCCGTGAAGCTCAACTGGATCAAGAGCTCGTGGGACGTCATCAAGCTGAACGTGTGCTGAACACGGAGGTGCCGTACGTTCGGTGCTTGATCGATTGAATCGCGAAGAAGTTCGACTACATCAATCGCGTCACTTGACGCTTCCGCTTCCGGTCTACGAGGGTACGTAGACACACTCTTCCCTCTCGTTGCTATGCATCTGGTAGATAGATCTTGCGTGATCATAGGAAAATTTTAAAATACTACGTACCCCAACAGTGGCATCATGAGCCAGGTCTATGCGTAGATGATATGCACGAGTAGAACACAATGAGTTGTGGGTGATACTAGTCATACTGCTTACTAGCATGTCATACTTTGCTTCGGCGGTATTGTGAGATGAAGCGGCCCGGACCGACATTACGCGTACGCTTACGCGAGACTGGTTTCACCGTTACGAGCACTCGTTGCTTAAAGGTGACTGGCGGGTGTCTGTCTCTCTCACTTTAGCTGAATCAAGTGTGGCTACGCCCGGTCCTTGTGAAGGTTAAAACAGCACATACTTGACGAAACATCGTTGTGGTTTTGTATGCGTAGGTAAGAACGGTTCTTGCTAAGCCCGTAGCAGCCACGTAAAACTTGCAACAACAAAGTAGAGGACGTCTAACTTGTTTTTGCAGGGCATGTTGTGATGTGATATGGTCAAGACATGATGAGTTATACGGTTTTGTATGAGATGATCATGTTTTGTAATGTTATCGGCAACTGGCAGGAGCCATATGGTTGTCGCTTTATTGTATGAAATGCAATCACCATGTAATTGCTTTACTTTATCACTAAGCGGTAGCGATAGTCGTAGAAGCAATAGTTGGCGAGACGACAACGATGCTACGATGGAGATCAAGGTGTCGCACCGGTGACGAAGGTGATCATGACGGTGCTTTGGAGATGGAGATCAAAAGCACAAGATGATGATGGCCATATCATGTCACATATTTTGATTGCATGTGATGTTTATCTTATTATGCTTCTTATTTTGCTTAGAACGACGGTAGCATTATAAGATGATCCCTTACTAAATTTCAAGGTATAAGTGTTCTCCCTGAGTATGCACCGTTGCGAAAGTTCGTCGTGCCGAGACACCACGTGATGATCGGGTGTGATAAGCTCTACGTTCAAATACAACGGGTGTAAGCCAGTTTTGCACACGCAGAATACTCGGGTTAAACTTGATGAGCCTAGCATATGCAGATATGGCCTCGGAACACTGGAGACCGAAAGGTCGAGCGTGAATCATATAGTAGATATGATCAACATAAGATGTTCACCATTGAAACTACTCCATCTGACGTGATGATCGGACATGGTTTAGTTGATTTGGATCACGTGATCATTTAGATGACTAGAGGGATGTCTATCTAAGTGGGAGTTCTTAAGTAATATGATTAAATTGAACTTTAATTTATCATGAACTTAGTCCTGGTAGTATTAGCATATCTATGTTGTAGATCAATAGCTCGCGATGTTGCTCCCCGTTTATTTTTTATATGTTCCTAGAGAAAACTAAGTTGAAAGATGTTAGTAGCAATGATGCGGAATTGTTCCGTGATCTGAGGATTATCCTCATTGCTGCACAGAGAATTATGTCCTTGATGCACCGCTAGGTGACAGACCTATTGCAGGAGCAGATGTAGACGTTATGAACGTTTTGACAAAAGCTCGGTATGAACGTTTTGAACCGGGACTTCAAAAACGTTTTGAACGCCACAGAGCATATAAGATGTTCCAAGAGTTGAAATTAGTATTTCATACTCATGCCCGTGTCGAGAGGTATAAGACTTCTGACAGTACTTTGCCTACAAGATGGAGGAGAATAGCTCAACCAGTGAGCATGTGCTCAGATTGTTTGGGTACTACAATTACTTGAATCAAGTGGGAGTTAATCTTCCAGTTAAGATAGTAATTGACAAAGTTCTCTAGTCACTATCACCAAGTTAGTAGAACTTCGTGATGAACTATAATATGCAAGGGATGACGAAAGGAATTCCCGAGCTCTTCGCGATGCTGAAGTCGGCGAAGGTAGAAATCATGAAAAAGCATCAAGTGTTGATGGTTAACAAGACCACTTGTTTCAAGTAAAGGGCAAAGGGAGAGAAGGGGAACTTCAAGAAAAATGACAAGCAAGTTGTCACTCCAGTGAAGAAACCCAAAGCTAAAACTCAAGCCTGAAACTAAGTGCTTCTACTGCAAAGGAAATGGTCACTGGAAGTGGAACTGCCCTAGATACTTGCCGGATAAGAAGGATGGCAAAGTGAACAAAGGTATATTTTGATATACAGATTATTGATGTGTACTTTACTAGTGTTCATAGCAACCCTTGGGTATTTGATACCGGTTCAGTTGCTAAAATTAGTAACTCGAAACGAGAATTGCAGAATGAACAGAGACTAGTTAAAGGTGAAGTGACGATGTGTGTCGGAAATGGTTCCAAGATTGATATGATCATCATCGCACACTCCCTATACTTTCGGGATTAGTGTAAAACCTAAATAAATGTTATTTGGCATTTGCGTTGAGCATGAATATGATTTGATCATATTTGTTGCAATACGGTTATTCATTTAAAGTCATAGAATAATTGTCATTCTGTTTACATGAATAAAACCTTCGATGGTCATACACCCAATGAAAATAGTTTGTTGGATCTCGATCGTGGTGATACACATATTCATAATATTGAAGCCAAACGATGCAAGGTTAATAATGATAATGCAACTTATTTGTGGCACCGCCGTTTAGGTCATAATGGTGTAAAGCGCATGAAGAAACTCCATAGTGATGGACTTTTGGAATCACTTGATTATGAATCACTTGGTGCTTGCGAACCATGCCTCATGGGCAAGATGACTAAAACTCCGTTCTCCGAAATAAAGGAGCGAGCAACATATTTGTTGAAGATCATACATACAGATGTATGTGGACCAATGAGTGTTGAAGCTCGCGGCGGGTATCGTTATTTTCCGACCTTCACTGATGATTTGAGCAGATATGGGTATATCTACTTAATGAAGCACAAGTCTGAAACATTTGAAAAGTTCAAAGAATTTCAGAGTGAAGTGGAGAATCATCGTAACAAGAAAATAAGAGTTTCTACGATATGATCGTAGAGGTAAAATATTTGAGTTAGCGAGTTTGGCCTTCAATAAAAACAATGTGAAATAGTTTCACTACTCACGTCACCTGGAACACCACAGTGTAATGGTGTGTCCGAACGTCATAACCGTACTTTATTAGATATGGTGCGATCAATGATGTCTCTTACCGATCTACCACTATCGCTTTTGGGGTTATGCATTAGAGACAGCTACATTCACGTTAAATAGGGCACCATCTAAATCCGTGGAGATGACACCGTATGAACTGTGGTTTGACGAGAAACCTAAGCTGTCATTTCTTTAAGTTTGGGACTGCAATGCTTATGTAAAAAAGTTTCAACATGATAAGCTCGAACCCAAATCGGAGAAGTAAATCTTCATAGGATACCCAAAAGAAACTGTTGGGTACACCTTCTATCACAGATCCGAAGGCAAGGTCTTTGTTGCTAAGAGTGGATCCTTTCTAGAGAAGGAGTTTCTCTCGAAAGAAGTGAGTGGGAGGAAAGTAGAACTTGATGAGGTAATTGTACCTTCTCCCGAATTGGAAAGTAGTACATCACAGAAAATTGTTCCAGTGATTCCTACACCAATCAATGAGGAAGTTAATGATGATGATCATGAAACTTCGGATCAAGTTTCTGCTGAACGTCGTAGATCAACCAGAGTACGTTCCGCACCAGAGTGGTACGGCAACCCAGTTCTGGAAGTCATGTTACTAGACCATGATGAACCTACGAACTATGAGGAAGCGATGATGAGCCCAGATTCCGCAAAATGGCTTGAGACCAAGAAATCTGAGATGGGATCCATGTATGAGAACAAAGTATGGACTTTGGTTGACTTGCCCGATGATCGGCAAGCCATCGAAAATAAATGGATCTTCAAGAGGAAGACCGACGCAGACGGTAATGTTACTGTTTACAAAGCTCGACTTGTTGCGAAAGGGTTTCGACAAGTTCAAGGAGTTGACTACGATGATACTTTCTCACCTGTAGCGATGCTTAAGTCTGTCCGAATCATGTTAGCAATTGCCGCATTTTATGATTATGAAATCTGGCAAATGGATGTCAAAACTGCATTCGTGAATGGATATCTCAAAGAAGACTTGTATATGATGCAACCAGAAGGTTTTGTCAATCCTAAAGGTGCTAACAAAATGTGCAAGCTCCAGCGATCCATCTATGGACTGGTGCAAGCATCTCGGAGTTGGAATATACGCTTTGATAAGTTGATCAAAGCATATAGATTTATACAGACTTGCGGTGAAGCCTGTATTTACAAGAAGTGAGTGGGAGCACTACAACCTTTCTGATAAGTATATGTGAATGACATATTGTCGATCGGAAATGATGTAGAATTTTCTGGAAAGCATAAAGGAGTGTTTGAAAGGAGTTTTTCAAAGAAAGACCTTGGTGAAGCTGCTTACATATTGGGCATCAAGATCTATAGAGATAGATCAAGACGCTTGATAAGACTTTCGATGAGTACATACCTTGATAAGATTTTGAAGTAGTTCAAAATGGATCAGTCAAAGAAGGAGTTCTTGCCTGACTTGTAAGGTGTGAAGTTGAGTAAGACTCAAAGCCAGACCACGGCAGAAAAATATAGAGAGAATGAAAGTCATTCCCTATGCCTCAGCCATAGGTTCTATAAAGTATGCCATGCTGTGTACCAAACATGTTGTGTACCTTGCCATGAGTTTGTCAAGGGGGTACAATAGTGATCCAGGAGTAGATCACTGTACAGCGGTCAAAATTATCCTTAGTTACTGGATGACTAAGGAAATGTTTCTCGATTATGGAGGTGACAAAGAGTTCGTCGTAAAGGGTTACGCCGATGCAAGCTTTGACACTAAATCCAGATGACTCTAAGTATCAATCTGGATGTGTATTGAAAGTGGGAGCAATTAGCTGGAGTAGCTCCATGCAGAGCATTGTAGACATAGAAATTTGCGAAATACATACGGATCTGAATGTGACAGAACCGTTGACTAAACTTCTCTCACAAGCAAAACATGATCACACCTTATTACTCTTGGGTATTAATCACATAGCGATGTGAACTAGATTATTGACTCTAGTAAACCCTTTGGGTGTTGGTCACATGGCGATGTGAACTATGGGTGTTATTCACATAACGATGTGAACTATCGCTATTAAAATCACATGGCGATGTGAGCTAGATTATTGACTCTAGTGCAAGTGGGAGACTGAAGGAAATATGCCCTAGAGGCAATAATAAAGTTGTTATTTATATTTCCTTATATCATGATAAATGTTTATTATTCATGCTAGAATTGTATTAACCGAAAACTTAGTACATGTGTGAATACATAGACAAAACAGAGTGTCCCTAGTATGCCTCTACTAGACTAGTTCATTGATCAAAGATGGTTATGTTTCCTAACCATAGACATGAGTTGTCATTTGATCAACGGGATCACATCGTTAGGAGAATGATGTGATGGACAAGACCCATCCGTCAGCTTAGCACTATGATCGTTTAGTTTTACTGCTATTGCTTTCTTCATGACTTATACATGTTCCTATGACTATGAGATTATGCAACTCCCGAATACCGGAGGAACACCTTGTGTGCTATCAAACGTCACAACGTAACTGGGTGATCATAAAGATGCTCTACAGGTGTCTCCGAAAGTATTCGTGGTGTTGGCATAGATCAAGATCAGGATTTGTCACTCCGAAGTGTCGGAGAGGTATCTCTGGGCCCTCTCGGTAACACACATCATAATAAGCCTAGCAAGCAAAAGACTAATGAGTTAGTCATGAGATGATGTATTACGGAACGAGTAAAGAGACTTGCCGGTGACGAGATTGAACTAGGTATAGAGATACCGACGATCGAATCTCGGGCAAGTAACATACCGATGACAAAAGGAACAACGTATGTTGTTATGCGGTTTGACCGATAAAGATCTTCGTAGAATATGTAGGAGCCAATATGAGCATCCAGGTTCCGCTATTGGTTATTGACCGGAGATGAGTCTCGGTCATGTCTACATAGTTCTCGAACCCGTAGGGTCCGCACGCTTAACGTTTGATGACGATCGGTATTATGAGTTTATGAGTTTTGATGTACCGAAGGTAGTTCGGAGTCCCGGATGAGATCACGGACATGACGAGGAGTCTCGGAATGTCCGAGACATAAAGATTGATATATTGGATGACTATATTCGGACACCGGAAGTGTTCCGGAAAAGTTTCGGATTTAACTGGATTGCCGGAGGGGGTTACCGGAACCCCCTACGAGGGGGGATGGTCCATAGTGGGCCTTCAGGAAAGGAGAGAGGCAGCCCATAGAGGCTGGCTGGCGCCCCACCAGGGGATCCTAGTTGGACTAGGATTGGGGGGCGCCACCTCTCCCTCTCTTTCTTTTTCCCTCTCTTCCTTCTTGGTGGACTCCTACTAGGAATAGGATTGCAATCCTATTCCTAGTAGGATTGCCCTAGCCGCACCATAGGAGGCCGGCCGGCCCTCCCCTCTTGCTCCTTTATATACGGGGGCAGGGGGGCACCCAAAGACACACAAGTTGAATTGTTCCAGCCGTGTGCGGTGCCCCCCTCCATAGAAACACACCTCGGTCATACCATCGCAGTGCTTAGGAGAAGCCCTGCGCCGGTAGATACATCATATCCGTCACCACGCCGTCGTGCTGACGAAACTCTCCCGTGAAGCTCAACTGGATCAAGAGCTCGTGGGACGTCATCAAGCTGAACGTGTGCTGAACACGGAGGTGCCGTACGTTCGGTGCTTGATCGGTTGAATCGCGAAGAAGTTCGACTACATCAACCGCGTCACTTGACGCTTCCGCTTCCGGTCTACGAGGGTACGTAGACACACTCTTCCCTCTCGTTGCTATGCATCTAGTAGATAGATCTTGCGTGATCGTAGGAAAATTTTAAAATACTACGTACCCCAACAGGTATGTGCTTTGTGAAAGACCAATGAGGCGTCTCGATCTATCTCTATAGATCTTGACGCCTAATATGTAAGCAACTTCTCCAAGGTCCTTCATTGAAAAACACTTATTCAAGTAGGCCTTTATGCATTCCAAAAGTTCTGTATCATTTTCCATCAACAATATGTCATCCACATATAATATGAGAAATGCTTCAGAGCTCCCACTCACTTTCTTGTAAATACATGCTTCTCCATAAGTCTGTATGAACCCAAACGCTTTGATCACTTCATCAAAACGAATGTTCCAACTCCGAGATGCTTGCACAAGCCCATAGATGGAGCGCTGGAGCTTGCATACCTTGTCAGCATTCTTAGGATCGACAAAACCTTCTGGTTGCATCATATACAATTCTTCCTTAAGGAAACCGTTAAGGAATGACGTTTTGATGTCCATTTGCCAGATCTCCTAATTATAGAACGCGGCAATTGCTAACATGATTCAGATGGACTTCAGCATCGCTACGGGAGAGAAAGTCTCATCGTAGTCAATTCCTTGAACTTGTCGATAACCCTTAGCGACAAGCCGAGCCTTATAGATGGTCACATTTCCATTAGCGTCTGTCTTCTTCTTAAAGATCCACTTGTTTTCTATGGCCTTCCGATCATCGGGCAAGTCCACCAAAGCCCATACTTTGTTATCATACATGGACCCTATCTTGAATTTCATGGCTTCAAGCCATCTATTGGAATCCGGGCCCGCCATCACTTCTTCATAGTTCGAAGGTTCACCGTTGTCTAACAACATGATTTCCAGGACAAGGTTGCCATACCACTCTGGTGCGGAACGTGTCCTCGTGGACCTACGAAGTTCAGTAGCAACTTGATCCAAAGTTTCATGATCATTATCATTAACTTCCTCTCTAGTTGGTGCAGGCACCACAGAAACATCTACATGTGATGCGCTACTTTCTGGTTCAAGAGGGGTTACAATCACCTCATCAAGTTCTACTTTCCTCCCACTTACTTCTTTTGAGAGAAATTCTTTCTCTATAAAGGATCCACTCTTGGCAACAAAGACCTTGCCTTCAGATCTTAGGTAGAAGGTATACCCAATAGTTTCCTTAGGGTATCCTATGAAGACGCATTTTTTCGATTTGGGTTCGAGCTTTTCAGGTTGAAGTTTCTTGACATAAGCATGACATCCCCAAACTTTTAGAAATGATAACTTAGGTTTGTTTCCAAACCATAATTCATATGGTGTCGTCTCAACAGATTTAGACGGTGCCCTATTTAAAGTGAATGCGGCAGTCTCTAAAGCATAACCCCAAAATGATAGCGGTAAATCAGTGAGAGAAGCATAGATCGCAACATGTCCAACAAAGTATGATTACGATGTTCGGACACACGACTACGCTGAGGTGTTCTAGGCGGCGATAGTTGTGAAACAACTCCACATTTTCTTAGGTGTGTACCAAACTCGTGACTCAAATATTCTCCTCCATGATCTGATCGTAAGAACTTTATTTTCTTGTCACGTTGATTCTCTACCTCATTCTGAAATTCCTTGAACTTTTCAAAGGTCTCTGACTTGCGTTTCATTAGGTAGACATACCCATATCTACTTAAGTCATCAATGCGGGTGAGAACATAACGATGGCCACCGCGAGCCTCAACGCTCATTGGACCGCACACATCAGTATGTATGATTTCCAATAAGTTGGTTGCTCGCTCCATTGTTCCGGAGAACGGAGTCTTGGTCATATTGCCCATAAGGCATGGTTCACACGTGTCAAATGATTTATAATCAAGAGACTCCAAAAGTCCATCTGCATGGAGTTTCTCCATGCCTTTGACACCAATATGACCAAGGCGCCAATGCCACAAGTATGTGGCACTATTATTATCAACCTTACATCTTTTGGTATTCACACCATGAATATGTGTAACATCACGTTCGAGATTCAACAAAAATAAACCATTGACCAGCGGGGCATGACCATAAAACATATCTCTCATATAAATAGAACAATCATTATTCCCGGATTTAAATGAGTAGCCATCTCGCATTAAACGAGATCCAGATACAATGTTCATGCTCAAAGCTGGCACTAAATAACAATTATTGAGGTTTAAAAATAATCCCGAAGGTAGATGTAGAGGTAGCGTGCCGACGGTGATCACGTCGACCTTGGAACCATTCCCGACGCGCATCGTCACCTCGTCCTTCGCGAGTCTCCGCTTATTCCGCAACTCCTGCTTAAAGTTACAAATGTAAGCAACTGCACCAGTATCAAATACCCAGGAGCTATTATGAGCGTTGTTATGGTACACATCAATAACATGTATATCACATATACCTTTGACGTTGCCGGCCTTCTTATCCGCTAAGTACTTGGGGCAATTCCGCTTCCAGTGACCCGTTCCCTTGCAATAAAAGCACTCAGTCTCAGGCTTGGGTCCATTCTTTGGCTTCTTCCCAGCAACTGGCTTACAGGGCGCGGCAACTCCCTTGCCGTCCTTCTTGAATTTATTTTTACCCTTACCTTTCTTGAACTTAGTGGTCTTATTCACCATCAATACTTGATGTTCCTTCTTGATCTCCACCTCCACTGATTTCAGCATTGAATATAACTCGAGAATGGACTTCTCCATCCCTTGCATATTGTAGTTCATCACAAAGCTCTTGTAACTAGGTGGGAGCGACTGGAGGATTCTGTCAATGACCGAGTCATCTGGGAGATTAACTCCCAGCCGAGACAAGCGGTTGTGCAACCCAGATATTTTGAGTATATGCTCGCTGACAGAACTGTTTTCCTCCATCTTACAACTGTAGAACTTGTCGGAGACTTCATATCTCTCGACCCAGGCATGAGCTTGGAAAACCATTTTCAGCTCTTGGAACATCTCATATGCTCCGTGTTGCTCAAAACGTTTCGATTCTAAGCTGTAAAGCATGTCGCACTGTACCAGGGAGTAATCATCACTACGCGACTGCCAGGCGTTCATAACATCTTGAGTTGCTGGGAAAATGGGTGCGTCACCTAGCGGTGCTTCAAGGACATATGCTTTCTTGGCAGCTATGAGGATGATCCTCAAGTTACGGAGCCAATCCGTATAGTTGCCACCATCGTCTTTCAGCTTGGTTTTCTCTAGGAACGTGTTGAAGTTGAGAGCAACATTAGCGTGGGCCATTTGATCTACAAGACATATTGTAAAGATATTAAGACTATGTTCATGACAATTAAGTTCATCTAATCAAATTATTTAATGAACTCCGACTCAGATAGACATCCCTCTAGTCATCTAAGTGATACATGATCCGAATCGACTAGGTCGTGTCCGATCATCACGTGAGACGGACTAGTCATCAATGGTGAACATCTCCATGCTGATCATATCTTCTATACGACTCATGTTCGACCTTTCGGTCTCCGTGTTCCGAGGTGATGTCTGTACATGCTAGGCTCGTCAAGTCAACCTAAGTGTATGCGTGTGTAAATCTGGCTTACACCCGTTGTATGCGAACGTTAGAGCCTATCACACCCGATCATCACGTGGTGCTTCGGAACAACAAACCTAGCAACGGTGCACAATTAGGGGGAACACAATTCTTGAAATTTTAGTGAGATATCATCTTATTTAAGATACCGTCGTTCTAAGCAAATAAGATGTAAAACAAGATAAACATCACATGCAATCAAATAGTGACATGATATGGCCAATATCATTTTGCTCCTTTTGATCTCCATCTTTTGGGCGCCATGATCATCGTCGTCACCAGCATGACACCATGATCTCCATCATCATGATATCCATCATCGTGTCTTCATGAAGTTGTCTTGCCAACTGTTACTTCTACTACTATGGCTAACGGTCAGCAATAAAGTATAGTAATTACATGGCATTTTCATTGACACACATGTCATACAATAAATCAAGACAACTCCTATGGCTCCTGCCAGTTGTCATACTCATCGACATGCAAGTCGTGATTCCTATTACAAGAACATGATCAATCTCATACATCACATCCTTTTTGGCCATATCACATCACACGACATACGCTGCAAGAACAAGTTAGACGTCCTCTGTGGCTACTATAGGTTTCTAGCAAAAACGTTTCTTACCTACGCCAAAACCACAACATGATATGCCAATTTCTGTTTACCCTTCATAAGGACCCTTTTCATCAAATCCAATCCGATTAAAGTGGGAGAGACAGACACCCGCTAGCCACCTTATGCAACTAGTGCATGTCAGTCGGTGGAACCTGTCTCATGTAAGCGTACGTGTAAGGTCAGTCCGGGCCGCTTCATTCCATGATGCCGCCGAATCAAGATAAGACTAGTAACGGCAATCAAATTGACAAAATCGATGCCCACAACAACTTGTGTTCTACTCGTGCATAGAAACTACGCATAGACCTATCTCATGATGCCACTGTGGGGATCGTTGCAGAAATCAAAAAAATTCTACGCATCACCAAGATCAATCTAAGGAGAAACCAGCAACGATAAGGGGGGCGGAGTGCATCTTCATAGCCTTGAAGATTGCAAAGCGGAAGCATTACTAGAACGCGGTTGGTGGAGTCATACACACAGCGATTCAGGTCGCGGTCGATTCCGATCTAAGCACCGAACAACGGCGCCTCTGCGTTCAACACACGTGTAGCCGGTGACGTCTCCCGCGCCTTGATCCAACAAGGAGGAGGGAGAGGTTAGGGAAGACTACTCCAGTAGCAGCATGACGGCGTGGTGGTGGTGGAGGAGCGTGGTTCTCCAGCAGGGCTTCGCCAAGCGCTACGAAGGACGAGGAGGTGGAGAGGTAGGTGTCAATGTCAAAACCGGCAGATCTCGGGTAGGGGGGCCAAGCTATGCGTTTAGAAGATCGATGGTAACAGGAGGCTGGGGACATGATGTTTACCCAGGTTTGGGCCCTCTCGATCGAGGTAATACCCTACTTCCTGCTATATTAATATGGATGAATATGAGTACAAGAGTTGATCTACCTCGAGATCGTAATGGCTAAACCCTAAAGTCTAGCCTATGAGGATATTGTGATGTTGATGATCCCCTCTACAGACCAAACCTCCTGGCTTATATACACGCCAGAGAGGGCCTAGGGTTACAAGGGTGACTTGGGGAGGAACTAATAGATACATCCAGATTCTTCGCTTGCCTTTCTACGTACATTGGAGTCCTGACCAAATACGGGGTAGAGTCTTATGCTTCTTCTTTTGTGGCCCATCAATACGGCCCAGCTTCATCGACCCGGACGCTTGAGGACCCCTGAATACAGGACTCCCTCAGTAGCCCCCGAACTTGCCTTCAAGGACGAGACCGTGTCCGGCTTCGTGTCTTCAGTCTTGCAAGGTGAGTCCTCCTGGATGATAGTTTGGCTTATCCTAATATTGTATTCCGTTGATTCCTCACCGTTGTCGCCTTGGCTTCCACGTGTCCAACGAATGCGAACCGTCTGGGCAGTTTTACAATTACCCCTAGACTGCGTAGGGAAGGCTCCGATATAAGAGAATAGATCTCAGTTGCCTCTCCATTCCATTTCGCGCAGAAGAAACCCTAGTGCCTGCAAAAAATCTCCAAACATGGCTAGCGCCCCAAGCTCTTCCTCCCTCATGGCCCTCGTGCAGAATATTGGAAAAGTTGTTCCATATCCCATGTGCATCTAAGGACACTTCAAGCAGGGATATCTCCCTCCCGAGGGTCTAGTCTCCGTCCGGGCCGGACTAACTTCCATTGACAATCAAGCCCTGACAGAGAGCATTCCCAACCCCTGCGATGGAGAGTGGGTATGCTTTTTAAGAGGCCTAGGTTTCCCCGTCCACCCCTTCCTTAGGGGACTCCTAGAGTTCTATGGTCTTCAATTGCATGATCTTACGCCGGGGTCTATCCTGCATATTGCGGGTTTTGTCGCTTTATGCGAACTGTTCTTGGGCAGCGAGCCTCACTTTGAGCTGTGGCGAAAGTTCTTCTGCCTTGTCCCTCGCTCGGAAAAGGGATCCATATTTGAAGTTGGGGGCGCCGAAGTATGGCGCATAGCAGGGACATGCTATCTGCCCGGTACTCCAAAGAAGGCATCCGAAGAGTGGCCTTCGGAGTGGTTTTATATTGAGGACGTTGCCCTGCCGGATCCAGTTCGGCAAGGGCTCCCCAAATATTCTAGTGTTCCACCAAATAAGCTTTTTAACTGGTGTCCCAGCAGTCCCTCAGAAGAAGAGAGAGCGGAGGTTAGCAGACTGGTCGGCAAGATCAAATTGCTCGCCAGTTCGGGGCTATCCATAATTGAGGTGATGGCGATTTCAATAAATCGCTGCGTGTAGCCACTCCAAGCTAGAGGATTTCCAATGTGGCATTATAATGGCCTGAATGATGCATCACGCTGCTTACGCCCGGGTCCGGACGACCCTGTCGCTCTAGCAGTCATCCTGGAGGGACTTTATATGGGAGAGAAGCAACACTTCCTCCGTTTGAAGTGCCGGGAGGGTTTTTCTATGTACAACCCTCCAGACTGGGTAAGTCTCTCTCGTGACCGCTATTTCTTGGTTATGACATACTGACCGAACTGAATTCGGTTTTTCCCATTAGGAGTGGAGGAAGGTGATCGAGGGGATTAATAATCCTGCCCCACAGCCAGAGGACCGATTCCAAAATGCAGGCCCCGGATATGATGAAGATCCGGACATAGGCATAGAACTAGAAGAGCGAGTCTTCTATCAAGCCTGCCATGAGGGCACCCTGGTGGCTATTGTAGCTGATTACCCTGGCCTCATTCCTTCTTCCCACGTAAGTACCCACGACATATCTCATCAAAGAGAAGATTCCCAGCGCGCCTTACCTACTGCATTTTTCCATGCTTTAAAAGGGGCGGCTCTCCTCACGCCAAACTGTGCGAAGACCGTCATCCCAGAGGGTGACGCCTGCATCGGGTGAGGCCTTGAAGCGAAAGAGGACCGCGATCACCAGTGAACCTGCCAAGAGGTATGTTTTGTTTTGATACACGCTGGGTGGTAAAGTTAATATTACAACTTTCCGCTTCATTTTTCCTTTTAGGAGGAATACACACCGGACTGTTTCCGGAGATCATGCAGATCAAGCTCCAACCAGTCCGGCTTCCGGCCCGTCAAGGGTTAATGCGGATTCAGTACCGGATTGTCTCCTCCAAGAGGATTCGGATGGAATGTCAGTCACTAATTCCGAAGTGGATGTTGCGATGGTTCACCGGTGGTGGAAAGCAGCCATGCGTGAGCTAATCTTTTCTGTGGAGGCGTTTAACACCCTCAGCTCTGCAGATGCTTATATCCGAGGCGCTCAAGACGGCCTCGCTGGAGCCACTCACCAGCTTTCCAAAGATATGCGGGTAAGTGTTCATTTTGATGTTCCCATGCCAGTAGCCCCCGAGACTTAAAGCAGTTGGTACAACTGATTTGAGGATCGTTGTGTTTTTGCAGGTGCTTCAAGAAAAGAACAACTCCTTATCCAAGGAGCTTGAAGAGTGTCGGACCCAGCTCACGACTGTCATCGCCGAATTGGAAAATTCGAAGAAATCCAAAAAGTATGCTCGTGGTAAGAACAATGGTGTCTGGATAATATGATATTTGTGCTGATCACCGAGTCATTAAGTACATAACAATTGTAATACAGCAACATGGCCGACCGTCCAAATGGAGAGGGGGGCTAAGGGCTGCTTTGGCAGACAAAAAATTTGCCGAAGGGGAAACAACTGTTGGCAAGCGTGTATTGACGCAAGCCATAGATAAAAGAATCCAAGCGCAACATAAAAATGTTAGGCTGGAATAGGAGCTAAAGGGCGTAAGGGCCCAACTCTCAAGTGCCTTGGAAGAGAACCGGAGGCCAAAAGGCGACATGTTCAGTATGTCCCTTATACCTAGCTCTCCTTATAGTCCCTTATTTTGAAAGTTTTTCACAAAACTTTTCCTGCAGGTTTGTTAACTGGGTAGCCCGAAGGGGGAGTGTCCGGTTTTGAGGGTGACGTGTTGCAACAGCTTTCCAGGGTCCATGAGCTAGCTCGAAAGGCCATGAAGAATATGGCCAAGGCTTTATGGCCGGGCGATTCACCTCCAGAAACTATGGAGGACTTGACGGACTTGTTCAAAGGGGCTCGACGCCGCTTCGAACTGTGGAAAGCATCAACATGTCATATGGGTGCTCAAGATGCTTGGGCGATGGTGAAGACGCGCTACACCCGTCTTGATCCAAATCATATGGCCCGCGTGGGACCTCGAGGGTCCGAAAGACAAGAAATCCCTCTGCATTTGGTGTATGACCAAGTAGAGACAGCTGCCAAGTTTTCCCAACAGGACTGTAGACTAGACAGCCTTATAGAGGGAATAGAGAAAGAGTAGTCGTTTGATTCTATGTATTAATGTACTTTGACCATCAAACTTTTCTCCGGCCGAAATTATAAAAAGTTTGTCCTGGTCGACCTTCTGCTTTAACCTCCATAAACCCAAAGGCTGGAGTGTTTCCGAATACTATATCTGTGGTAAACACGTGATATGTTCGGAAACCAGGCAATCCGGTCATACTTGCTTGAACAGACAAACTGTTTTCGGGGAGTTATGCTATATTTTTATTTAATGTAAGAAACATCTTCCAGAGAGAATAGTTCCGTTAGGGGTTCCTTTCCCTGGTTCAGCTTGCATACATATGCGGGCCTAGGCTTTTAATTAGGGGCGGGCATTCGGTAGAAACCGAAAATTCGGTTTATACCATTCAGTTTTTTTTTCTAAATTCGGTTTGTAAAACTAAAAACCGAGCATAGTAAACCAGAATAGCTAACCGATATTTCGGTTAACCGATTAATTCGGTTCGGTTATCGGTTTATACCGAACCCCGCTTACGGCGCATCGACGGAGCGCTTCTTCTCTGAGCACTAAGCACCCAGCAGTATTATATAGGCTAGCGTCTTGTCCCCATCAGCATAGGAAGCGACGTGGGACTAAACAAAAGAAACAGCTGCACACTTCACTTAGCCGACAAAAGTACTAGTTGTTTAATTTGGGCCTTGTAGTTAGCGGACAGCCCATGCTCTATTAGCCCACATGTGCGCATGCATTGCATTGGGCCATTCGCCATTCATATGATGCTGTGTGGCCAAGCGCGCGCACGCAGCCGCCAGCGTTTGGCGCTAAGCGGGAGCGGGGGTACTAGAACAGTAGGACATGCTGTACTTCGGTTTTTATTTCGGCTATTCGGTTTAATACCGAACTAACCGATTTTAATTCGGTTATTAAAAGTAAAAACCGAATTTAACCCTGGTAACATAAAAAACCGAAAATTTGGTTTATTCGGTCTCGGTATCGGCTCGGTATTCGGTTGGTCGGTTTTTATGCCAACCCCTACTTTTAATCCTGTAAAAAAGGATTATAGGATGCCATATCCTGTGGTAGTTTAAAATACATGCTTTAAAAAGCGATATGTCGTGTATCCGCCAACCGATTATTCCCTTAAGAGCGCTAGCTTTCGGCTTCACCCAGTCTGAGGTACATGTCCGGATTACCCGGCTGTAACAATCGCAGAGGTGCTCACTTTACGCTCTAGCAGAACAATCGGGAATGTAGGGGTAAGCATAGGAGCCAGGCAACCCAGCTTGGCCAGAACTTAAGTGATATTGGTGCATATAATAGCAAGGAAGGACTGTAAAAAATAGACGTCATTTTAAGCAAGAAGCTTTATTGGTAATGGGCTTCATTAAAGAAGCCCCCAAGTATATTTGAGATAGATACATTCAAAGATGTACTTATCCTGTGGCAGTTCGGCCGAGCCGAATACTTGCCAATGAGAGAAAGTGTAAAAAAGAAAAGGAGAAAAAAAAAGATAAGATACAAGACCTAACTCGAAAGGAGGAAAAAAGTTTTTACCGAACTATCCATAAAATCGTCGGAGCCTGGCAGCGTTCCACGGGTTCGGCTCGAGGCGGTTATCCTGTGCATTCCGAAGGCGATAGGCTCCACCGGTGAGTACTTCGTCGATAATGAAGGGGCCCTCCCATTTTGGTTTTAGCTTGTCCTTCTTCTTCTCCGGGAGGCATAAAACGAGTTTGCCGACGTTATATGTCTTGGCCCACACTTCTCTGCTCTGGTATCGCCTGGCCCGTTGTTGATAAAATGCGGAACGAGCTTGCACTGTATCACGCTCCTCTTCAAGTCCATCTAGGTCGTCCTGCCGGTCTAGCTCGGCTTCTCTCTCCTCGTAAATGCGCACTCGAGGCGAGTCATGAATAATGTCACAGGGCAGAATAGCCTCTCGCCGTACACCATGAAGAAAGGTGTATATCCGGTCGTCCGATTAGGTGTGGTCCGCAGCCCCCAGAGTACGGAGTCAAGCTCTTCTACCCAGTGTTTATCAGACTCCTGTAGGGAGCGCACTAGTCGGGGTTTAATGCCACTCATTATCAGACTATTGGCTCTTTCGACTCGACCGTTTGTTTGAGGATGGTATACAAAAGCGTAGTCAAGTTTAATGCCTAACTTTGCGCACCATTTTTTTACCTCATCAGCTGTGAAGTTGGTGCCATTATCTGCGATAATACTGTGCGGGACACCGTAATGGTGTACTACACTGGATATAAAATCTATCACATGCCCTGCCTCAGCTGTTTTTACTGGCTTGGCTTCTATCCATTTAGTGAATTTATCTACCATCACCAGCAAGTATTTCTTTTTATGGCTTCCTCCTTTAAGGGGTCCAACCATATCAAGCCCCCCAGACCGCAAAAGGCCAAGTAACGAGGATTGTTCTCGGAGCTGTGGGAGGCATGTGAGTTTGATTTGCAAAGAGCTGGCAGCCAACGCAGTGTTGGACTAAGGTCTGGGCATCTGCTCGGGCAGTGGGCCAGAAAAAGCTAGCTCGAAAAGCTTTGCCTACGAGTGCCCGGGCTGCGGCATGGTGGCCGCCCATTCCAGCATGTATTTTAGTGAGAATTTTCCTTCCCTCCTCTTCGGAGATGCACCTTTGTAGAACACCAGTAGTGCTTTTCTTATATAGTTCGCCTTCGTGAACTTTGTAGGCTTTAGATCGCCGGACTATGCAGTGGGCCTCATTTTGGTCATCGGGGAGCTCTTGCCTTTGGAGGTAAGCTAGGAAGGGCTCTGTCCAAGGGGCTATGACAGCCATGATCTCGTAAGAAGAAGGGGTTATCTCCATGTCTGGGTCTTCGATGACTTCTTGGTTAAGTTCGGCCGGGTGTGTGTGAGGGAGTCTTATATTCAGGGGTCCTCAGGCATCCGGGTCGTTGAAGCTGGGCCGTATTGATGGACCGTATAGAGAAGAAGCAGAAGACATTCCCCCGTATTCGGTCAGGACTCTTATGTACATAGAAAGGCAAGTGTAGAGTCTGGATCTATCAATTACTTCCTCCCCAAGTCACCCTTGTAACCCTAGGACCCCTCTAGCGTGTATATAAGCCGAGGGGTTTAGTCTGTAGAGGGGATCATCATCATCACAATACCCCCATAGGCTAGACTTTAGGGTTTAGCCATTATGATCGTGAGGTAGATCAACTCTTGTACTCATATTCATCCATATTAATCTAGCAGGAAGTAGGGTATTACCTCGATCGAGAGGGCCTGAACCTGGGTAAACATCGTGTCCCCGATCTCCTGTTACCATCGATCCTCTAAGCGCATAGCTTGGGACCCCCTACCCGAGATCTGCCGGTTTTGATACCGACAATGGTGCTTTCATTGAGAGCTCCGCTGTGCGCTCATGATGAGCGATCGATGGCTCGTCTCGTCATCAACGACGGGATCACCCTCGGAAACAGCCTGGCTGTCGGCCTGGTTCTCCAACTCGGCGGGTTCGCTGTATGCGCCCGCATGACCTCTGGGCCGGCCGCTCTCCCTGCGGCCATCGAGCACCACCTTTATGCCGATTCCGGCCACTCCGATGACGCGACCTTGGCAAAACTCTCGCCCATAAACGAGCTGCTTGATCGCATCGCCACCCTAGGGCTTTCATTGCCAGGAGATCAGATCGGACTTAAATCCGGCGATGATGAGATTGATCCTTCTCCGATCACTCATCTGGTAGCATCAGTTGAGGATGGAGCCACAGAGACTTCCCCTCTCCAGACAAAGACCGTAACAGTTCGGATCTCCGAACCCATCGAGCCTAACACGTCCCGGTTGGGAGACGCTTTATGTTCTTTGAGCTCTAGGACTGACACCAGACCTGAAAGGCGATTAGATCCCGTCGAATCCGGATTGTCACCGTCGGAGGTTGTCAGAACCCCGAATATCACTTTGGGTCGAGATACAAAATTTCCAACACCCACCCACCCTGGAAAAAACTCTCCAAGTAAATCCGAACTCCCGGACATAGATGATCTCGCGAACATACCGCAGCAGCCCGAGGAAACGGTCAACCACTTCTAGGCCAGATTCCTACTTGTTAAAAACAAGATTAGGGACTACTACGACGACAAAGCGGCCTCCCTATTTCATCGCAATTGCACGGACAAGGGAGTCTTGAACGCCCTCAATCGACATCGTGTTCTGAGTTTCACAGAATTATCGCAGTTAGTACGAAAGTACTGCGCAATGGAAAATACAGGGAAAGCCCAGAATACACCTCTAGAACAGTCCATATCTGGATAGTACATTATCTAGGCTAAATGGACATACCCTAGAAGGTCATCCGATAACATGCCAATTGGCAAGAAAAATAAACCTTTTTTAAAGTACAGGTCCGTACTGGACGAACTACTTGACACACCTTGCTAAATACACGCAACCCCGGACAATGCACTTAACCATGGCCTTAGAGCATGTTGGGTACTCCGGCAGGTAGCAAAGAGCGGTGTGGCAATTCTCGCCACCACCGCATCAAGGGAGAAGGACGTCGATATTTTCACTGTCTTCGAAACATTCTCCTCAAATAACCGCCGCAAAAGAGCAAATCCTGAACTTGCCGAGGTTTACCATACTAGCTCTGCAAGCCCATGGAGCGACACGACAATTAGTTTTTCTGCCGAAGAGGCACCTCGAGTCCGGCCAATCCGAGCAACAATAGCTCTTGTACTTGACCCAATAGTGGACGGCTTCCGCCTCACTAAAGTACTCATGGACGAAGGAAGCGGACTAAACCTCATATACGAGGAAACGCTTGAAAAATGCAGGTCGAGAAATCCCGCATTGAGCACACCAACACAACCTTTAGAGGAATTATACCAAGCCGCGAGGCCCGGTGTTCGGGAAGCATTAAGCTCGACGTAGCATATGCCACGCCCGATAACTATAGATCGTAGGAACTACTCTTTCATATTGTGCCCTTTTATAGCGGATACCACGCCCTTCTAGGACGGGATGCTTTCTCACGCTTTCAAGCTATACCCCATTACGGGTACATGAAGCTTAACATGCTAGGGCCCAATGGAGTGACCACATTAACAAGTTATCCAGATAGAGCACTCCGCGCCAAAAACAAGACGACATCCTTAGCCTTAGAGGCACTATCCGAAGCCCTCGCGGCCGAAGAATTAACTACCCTACGATCAAAGGTAGATAAGGACGATGTGATCCTCGCCAAAAGATCGAAGTGTACCTCCTTCAAGCCAGCAGATGAAATCATCAAATTCCAAGTGCACCCAACGGACCCTAATAAGACAGCATCCATCGAGGCACAGCTGGATCTGGCGGTGGACAACGCGTTACGTACCTTCCTTCGGGAAAATTTGGATATATTCGCCTGGCACCCTTCATATATGCCACGAAACCCACGCAGGCTGGCCGAACACAGCCTCAACATTATCAAAGGATTGAAACCGTTCAAGCAGTCACTGCGACGGTTTTCCGAACCCAAAAGGCAAGCAATGGGAGAAAAGCTAGCCAAGCTATTGGAAGCCAGATTCATCAGAGAAATTAAACATCCGGATTGGCTAGCCAACCTAGTCATGGTACCGAAGAAGGATAAATCCTGGCGCCTCTGCGTCGACTTCACAGACCTGAATAAGGCCTGTCCAAAGGATCCCTTTCCTTTACCCCGCATTGATCAAATCATCGATGCAACTGCCAGACATGAATCATTGTGCTTCCTTGATGCTTATTCCGTATACCATCAGATAAAGATGAAGGAATCCGATCAGGCCGCAACGGTATTTATTACCCCGTACGGTGGTACTTCTCGAGCTTGCGTTGTATTCCCTCGAAGAGGAAAGGGTGATGCAGCACAGTAGCGTAAGTATTTCCCTCAGTTTTTGAGAACCAAGGTATCAATCCAGTAGGAGACCACGCGCGAGTCCCTCACACCTGCACAAACAAATAAGAACTTCGCAGCCAACGCGATAAGGGGTAGTCAATCCCTTTACGGTCACTTACGAAAGTGAGATCTGATAGAGATGATAGTTTAATTTTTTTGGTATTTTTGGATATAAGAACAGAAAGTAAAAACAGAAAAGTAAAGTAGATTGTAGATTGATATGTTGAGAATAGACCCGGGGGCCATAGGTTTCTCTAGTGTTTTCTCTCATGATAGCATAATTCTACGGTGGGTGAACAAATTACTATCGAGCAATTGATTGAAAAGCAAATAATTATGATACTATCTAGGCATGATCATTATATATAGGCATCACATCCGAGACAAGTAGACCGAAAGGATTCTGCATCTACCACTATTACTCCACACATCGACCGCTATCCAACATGCATCTAGAGTATTAAGTTCATAAGAACAGAGTAACGCCTTAAGCAAGATGACATGATGTACATGGATAAACTCAAATAACATGATATAAACCCCATCTTTTTATCCTCGATGGTAACAATACAATACGTGCCTTGCTGCCCCTACTGTCACTGGGAAAGGATACCGCAAGATTGAACCCAAAGCCAAGGACTTCTCCCATTGCAAGAACTATAGATCTAGTAGGCCAAACCAAACCAATAATTCGAAGAGACTTGCAAGGATATTATAATCATACATAATAGAGTTCAGAAAAGAACCAAATATTTCTCATAGATAATCTTGATCATAAACCCACAATTCATCGGATCTCGACAAACACACCACAAAAAGAGGTTACATCAAATAGATCTCCTCGAAGACCGAGGAGAACTTGGTATTGAGATCCAAAGAGAGAGAAGAAGCCATCTAGGTATTAACTATGGACCCGAAGGTCTGTGGTAAACTACTCACAACTCATGGTGAGGCGATGATGATGATGTATAAGCACTCCGTGGTAGATCCCCCCCTCCGGCGGAGCTCCAGAACATGCCCCAAGATGGGATCTCACGGGAACAGAAGGTTGTGGCGGTGGAACTAGGGTTTTCTCTGTTGTTCTGATGGTTTCGGGGTACGTAGGTATATATAGGAGGACGGAGGGCACCGGGGGCCAGAAGTGGGGCCCACGAGGCAGGGGGCGCGCCATATGGGGGGGGGTGCGCCCCCACCCTCATGGATGCCACGTCAGCCCTACTCCATGGTTCTCAAGTCTCCCGTGCGTATTTTGCTCCAAAAATATCTCCCCCGAAGTTTCATTCCGTTTGGACTCCGTTTGATATTCCTTTTCTGTAAAACCCTGAAATTGGCAAAAAACAGCAATCTGGACTGGGCCTTCAGGTTAAAAGGTTAGTCCCAAAAATAATATAAAAGTGTATAACAAAGTCCATTAAACATCCAAAACATCATAAATAATAGCATGGAACAATAAAAAAATTTAGATACGTTGGAGACTTATCAAGCATCCCCAAGCTTAATTCCTGCTCGTCCTCGAGTAGGTAAATGATAAAAACAGAATTTTTGATGTGGAATGCTAACCAACATAATTTTCAATGTAGTTCTCTTAATTGTGGAATGAATGTTCAGATCTGAAAGATTCAAGACAAAAGTCTATATTGACATAAGAAATAATAATACTTCAAGCATACTAACAAAGCAATCATGTCTTCTCAAAATACTATGACTAAAGAAAGTTATCCCTACAAAATCATATAGTCTGGCTATGCTCCCTCTTCATAACACAAAATATTCATATCCTGCGCAACCCCGGTTTCAGCCAAGCACTTGTTTTCATACTCTATTCTTTCAAACCTTTCAACTTTCCTGCAGTACATGAGCTGGAGTAGTAGGTAGAGGGGGAGGGATGCGCCTGGACTTGGGTGCGGCTGCCCTCCCACCCTGTCGTGGAATTGTCACGGCCGATGTCCTTAGGGTGAGGACTTAGTCATGGGGCGAACGCATCTATGTGGTAGCTTGAAGGGGTTGAGCAGAATAGAGAGACGCAACACGCAAGACAAAGATTTAGACAGCTTTGGGCCCCGGGAAACATCATCCAGTAATAGCCCTACATGTTGTTTGAGGCTACATCTCATTATGACCCTCATGAAGTCGCCGGTAAACCAGCTCTCCTTTAGTTGTGTCTAACCCTAAAGAATATGGTGCCTCTAACTTGTGAGAACTTCTTTCTCTCTTTGGGGAGCCCTGCCCCTCCTTATATATGTTGAAGGGGCGGGTTACATGACTAGTCCTAGTAGGATTAGGATTACTCTATTACAAGTGGAGTCCTAGTCTTGCTTCCTTTGTAGGAGGATATTCCTTGTGCTTTCCTCATAAACTGGCCCACCATAACATGAACCAGCCTTCTGGGCCTTGGGCCTTGTCATCCGTTCGCCGTCCGCCAGGTTACCAGTGAGTCATACTAACCAGGCAGGTTGCTTGTAAACCGTCTGATCAGGGCGGGTTGCCAGTGAATCACCAAGCGTAAACCATCAAATAAACCACCAAATCCAGCCGGGTCATATTTCCGGCCGGGTCATACCGCGGGGTATATCCCCGACATTAGCCCCCAGTTTAATTTGGATTTATCCATGTTAAACTGATCTGCAACATAAACACAAGAACAAATTTGACAGATTGGGCTCCGGGTTAAGAATTCTTGTAAACCGGCACCTCACCATCCTTAATTCCTTGTCCTTTCCTTCTTCTTGAAAATCCGGGTTAACATACGAGCTTCATAATCAATTTGCTTGCAGAAGATTTTTTGTAAATAAAGATTCCATTAGAATCGGCCTTCAATGCTCTGATTTGACAAAAATATTGGTCTTCAAATATTCAACTGATATTCAGCCGGTTTGATAACATAGAACTTGACGGTTTATGATTGCCAAAATTGCCGGGTTATAAAAACTGACGATCCTGGGTCATGACTGTTTCTAGACGCCGGGTTATGATTGTTGCCAACGCCGGGTCACACAATTAATCTTCCTGATTTGCCCGAAACTAAGAATTTGAAAATGTTCCTCCTTTATATGCATATTACCTGTAGCCCCCAAGTCTTAAGAGGAGAATATAGTGATAGCTTAAGACTTGTTTCAATATAAATGTTGCAACCTTGAAGAAATCCAACTTATTCATCTTAGTCATTAGTCAAAACTTAATATTCCACATATGTAGCCCCCAAGTGCCGGGTTATCATGCTTGCAGCAGCCTGGGACTTATAATTGCCTTATGCTCATAAAAGCTTCAACCAATGTAGCCCCCAAGGGCTGAGTCATTATGCAATAATGATCAGGGACTTTATAAATATGATCACGTAGACTTGAACAGCAACGTGTAGCCCCCAAGGGCCGGCTTAGTAAGATAATACTGAGCTGTGACTTTATTAAAACAAAATCATCTGATGTAACCCCCATCATGGGCCTTGTAACCCATGTCCACAAGGTTAAGAGCTTTGTACTTTACCAACTGAGCAGTGGACCCTTCAATATAATGGATTAATACTTGTGTACCTTGGTTTGTTGACACGAGCAATTGGTAGCCCCCAAGGGCCGACTCATTATAATGTGATGAGTCGGGTCTTCAATAATGCCAATTTAAAATGACTTTGCATTAGCCCCCAAGTGCCATGGTGCATGCTGGCACTGACTTGGGACTTGCACATTTAATGTAATCTCAATTTGAATAATGTAGCCCCCAAGTGCCGGGTTGTAAGCCTGCAGCGACTCGGGACTGTTCCTTTGTAGAATAAATCATACCCGTTGATAAAATAATATCCATTGTGCTGAAGCGACTTTGAAAACCTCAATCATAATATTGGTTATTGATAACCATAATAAAAACCCAACCATGTTGGCTATTTAAAGATTTGAATAATATAACCCAATTTGAAAACCGGTTCTAGTAATATTTGATCACACTGTTGGCTTTACCAAGCCAGTGTAGTAAGGGTGATAACCCAAAATTTGAACATTGGTAATTATCATATATTGCCGGTTTATAAACAAAACCGGGCCGGGTTAATAAACACCGGTCATTATCTTATCTCATACTGGCGACTTATAGTCGAAAGCGAGGTCGGTTTAATAAACACCGGTCATTATCTTATCTCAGACTGGCGACTTATAGTCAAAAGCCAGGCCGGTTTAATAAACACTGGTTTATTGTAGTGGCAACTTTATAGTCATCCACTCCCCGAATCAATGGACTTGGATAAAACACCAATGATCTCAAAGATAAAAAACTTTAGCAAAATCAAAGGAGACATTGTCAAATAAAACCATGTAGTCGAGGCTTTTTATGAGCTGCCAGGCTCCCAATTCGAGGCTTTTTATGGGCTGCCAGGCCACTGAATTGACCATTTCATAAAGCCTGTTAAGATGGACCTCAATCCTTAACCAATCGTCAATTTAACATTGCCAAGTTCAGGGTCTGTAAGAAGATTGACTTGTGAAACGTTCGACGGGTCATACCAGGTTTACCTGGGCAGAGTGACTTACTTAATGCAGACAGGCTAATCCGAGGTTTTAGGTGTATACACCAGGCTTCCAAGCCGTGGCTTGATAGCCTACTACAAGGGTTGTCAACTCGTTGACGCTATGCGTCAGGAGCCCCCAGGTAGCATTGTGAGCTATGCTCGTCGGGTGCCTATGTTTGAGTTGTGCTATGCATTGAACTCTCTTTTGCCCCTCATCATCATGTGGGCTTTGATAGCCAGATTACCGAAGCAACCAGAGCTATGCTCTTATGATGGTCTTGTCTTAATAGCCGAACCAATGGGTAATCATAACTCCGCTTTATAAACAGAAGCCCCCAAGTGATATATTTCTGAGCTGTGCTCGCCAGGTACCTATGTTTGAGTTGTGCTGTGCAACAAACTCTCTTTGGTCCCCTTTACTTTTCCTGAGAACTCGAACCTGCGAGAGATTATTCTTCTTGAACCGGATGTTAAACCGGATATTGAGAGCTTCAAAGCTTTGTGGGAGACATCTTTTCCTTGAATCAGATTTCAAACCGGAATCTTCATTTTCAGTCGGAATTTTTTCTGACGGCCTTTAAACTCGAACTTGCGAGAGATTAATTCTTTTTGAACCGAAGATTCATAAACCGGATTTGAGAGCTTCAGAGCTTTGTAGGAGATAGATTTTTCTTGATCCGGATTGTAAACAAGATATTTGAGAACTTCAGTAAGACTGATGTCCTTTGGAAAATTTGCTGAGTCATGTCATCGTTGCCCCCGAGTCTTAAGACGACTCGAGGAGTTGTCTTGAGACTCTCCATATTTGACGATAGCATAAGGTGTCCATCATTGGTGTTGATAGCGCGATGTGAATCCACAGAAGGTTGAGGTGACTGCGGCGGGTTATCAATGATCCCGTATAAGTCGTGTAGCAACTCGGCCAATGGTTCTTTCCAACTGGCGATTTGAAGTTAACCAAACTGGAGTGGCGGCGACTTGTGCGCTTGCCTATTGAACCACCCAGTGCAGACGACGGTTGATAGTATATGATAATTTTCCTTCATTTTGTTGAAAGAAAACCAGGCTACCCAAGCCGTGACTTGCTCATACTCAATAAACAGCTCATGAAGACAGGTGCGGCCTAGTATGTTGATGTAGACCAGGCTGCGAGAGACGGACGGGAAAGATGATCATGGCTTTAGAGGCATTATAAGCCGGCGCGGACGGGCGAGTCAATGATAGGCGTGGTCCCAGCAATTGATGTAAACCGGGCCGTAAGGGCGGCGTCTTGCACGCGTCCATTCACCGTGTAGTGTGGCACAGATGAACGCCGGGCAGGACGTCGCCAGCGCGTGCTTCGTACCCATGGTATAAACCATGTTTATAATAAACAACTATCCTGCATAAAATATACGGATCAAAGTAACTGTTTTCTTGATAAAAACAATATATACCAAGAAAATAGATTTAGATGGATATCACCTGATGTATTTGGACCATTATGATACTCATCAGTGTCCGTTAGCCAACCCGGCATGTTGAGTACGCTGGACCACAGGGCGGACAATAAAACGACCACAACATCAGAGGCAGCCCAGACACATGAGTCGGCCGCAGTGTTGTAAGCCAGCGCAGATGAGCAAGTTGTCCTTCGTGTTGTAAACAGCGCGGGCGCGTGAACCGGCCGCGCGGGCGGACGGGCGAGTCGTCTGTGGCGTTGTAAGACGGCGCGGACGGACGAGTCAGTCGGTGCGTTGATGTAAACTGGATCACAGTGACAGTGACTTGTGCATGTTCATTCACTGGATAGTATGGCACCGACGAAATGTCGGTGCAGTATGACGTCTCATTTATAATAAACAATTGCCCTGCATAAAAAAATATCGCAATCCAAAGTAACTATTTCACAAAAACTTATATGTGTTTATAAAACAGATTGGACAGATATAACCTGGCAGTATCGTGCAGTGGACGTAATAGTTCACAGCAACTAGCACCCGATCAGTCAACTAGTACTAGTATTTCTTGTCTTGATCAACATGGAGGTAGCTGGGGTCACAACAAAAACCAGAGAAAAGAACACAAGAACCGGCAACTCTCCTACGCTTGATTCCTTCTCACGCGTGTACCAATTTTAGACGTAGCACGATGATGACTCTAGGGGAGACGGGCGGGTCGCGATTGCGAAAGACGGCCATGGCGTTGTAAACCGGCACGGTCGCGAGAGACGGACACGGCGCTGTAAGCCGGCGCGGTCGTGAGAGACGGCCGCGGCGCTGTAAACCGGTGCGTGAGTTCGTCGAGTAACGATGACCACCTGTGCCGAATGATGTCGGCGTGCCTCCATCTCCACAGTATAATATCACTTTGTAATGAATAATTCTCCTGCATATAAAATACAGCAGGGCAAAGTAGTTTTGCTCGAATTAATTAATATGTGCTTAAAAATAAATGGGGTAAACATCACTTGGATTTGTTCAGACGACGGATGATCCATTCATCGCGACAGAGGCGGCTCAGGCAGACCGGCAACTCAACGGCCCCGGCGGCCCAACGTTGCAGGGACAGCTCAACACGGCTTCGGCGGCTCAGATAAACCGACAGCACGGACCGACGAGGGAGCGGTGTGGTACAGAGAGGCAACCGCAATAGTGGAAACAACATTTCGTAGGAGGCCGGTGGAGGCGGCTCATGGCGTCGAGACGGGGGCAGGTGTTTGTGGCTAAAAAACGCCCCTGAGGAATCGTTGACAGCTTGATGAGGCCGCGGAAGTGGAGGCGTGTCCGACTCGGGACCGCTGCACCGACGACAACGGTTTAAAACTGCGGCTCGTCGAGGAGGTGGCCCCCATGATAACTGGCGGCGAAAACAACCGAAGTGGCCCAGAGGCGCGGGTCGCAACAGTGGCGAGCCACAGCAGAGGCAGCCGGACAACCTGACGATTTGGCAAAGTCCAGGGGTCATGGGGCAGTGGCGGCTTGCAGCTGTGGAGGGACGTCAGCGTTGGGGAGTCGACCACTCGGAGGAAACCGGTCGCTTCGCAGGTAACGATGACGGCTGGCGGCTCATGGGCAGCGGCGGGTTAAAGTAGGAGCGACTCCGTCTTGGAGGTGGAAACCTGCCTAAACTCGAATCGCTCGCTTGAAGGATACCGACAACTCGGTAGTGGAATCACGGAGGAGTCCGAGTCCTGACGTAGTAGTACTTTTCTTTCCTTCTTTAATTCTTGAATTAACCTCCTGGGAGATTCCTTGCATGCATGTAGCAATCAGATTTTGATCAAAGAAAAACACCGATTTGGCTTCGAGTGATGTACTCCCTCCGTTCCAAAATAGATGATCCAACTTTGTACTAACTTTGTACAAAGTTGAGTCATCTATTTTGGAACGGAGGGAGTACTAGTCGAAGGTACACCAGTATTGAAATCATTGGGCTTGACGTTTGATGTGATAGAATAGCTTTCGTCGTCATCATTTTTGGTTTCTGATGGTCTCGACGACTCTGTACGCGGTGGCGTCAACTCGCCAAAGATGATCCGACCATGATGGATCGCCCTAATTTCCATTGAATTAATCTCGCAGCAGCCGTTCCGAAGGCGCGATTCTGATTAGAAGACAATGGACTCGTCGGCTCTGCCCATAAACTGTCCCACGCCAGGTCATCTTGCACGATTCTTCCACGCCGGTTCTTCTTCATTCGGCTGATCGCAAACTTCTCGAAACCTTAAGAACAGATCCCTCCAAGAACTCAACACCATCGTGTGCAAGCCCCACGGTGGGCGCCAACTATCGTGGAATTGTCACGGCAGATGTCCTTAGGGTGAGGACTTAGTCATGAGGCCAACGCATCTATGTGGTAGCTTGAAGGGGTTGAGCGGAATCGAGAGACGCAACACGCAAGACAAAGATTTAGACAGCTTCGGGCCCCGAGAAACATAATCCGGTAATATCCCTACATGTTGTTTGAGGCTAGATCTCATTATGACCCTCAAGAAGTCGCCGGTAAACCGGCTCTCCTTTAGTTGTGTCTAGCCCTAAATAATAAGGTGCCTCTAACTTTTGAGAACTTCTTTCTCTCTTTGGGGAGCCCTGCCCCTCCTTATATATGTTGAAGGGGCGGGTTACATGACTAGTCCTAGTAGGATTAGGATTACTCTATTACAAGTGGAGTCCTAGTCTTGCTTCCTTTGTAGGAGGATATTCCTTGTGCTTTCCTCATAAACCGACCCACCATAACATGAACCAGCCTTCTGGGCCTTGGGCCTTGTCATCCGTTCGCCGTCCGTCGGGTTACCAGTGAGTCATACTAACCAGGCAGGTTGCTTGTAAACCGTCTGATCAGGGCGGGTCGCCAGTGAATCACCAAGTGTAAACCGTCAAATAAACCGCCAAATCCGGTCGGGTCATATTTCCGGCCGGGTCATACCGCGGGGTTTATCCCCGACACACACCCCACATATATATAGGGGCCACGGATAGGGGGCCGGCCCCCTCAGATCCAATCTGAGGAGGGGGCGGTGGACAGGGGGGTGCCTTGCCCCCCAAGGCAAGGGGGGGCGCCCCCCTTAGGGTTTACCCCCAAACCCTAGGCGCATGGGCCCTAGGGGGAGGCGCCCAGCCCACTTAGGGGCTGTCCCTCTCCACATACAGCCCATAGGGCCCTCCGGGGCAGGTGGACCCTCCCGTTGGACCCTCGGAACCCCTTCGGTGGTCTCGGTACAATACAGGTAACCCCCCGAATTATTCCGATGACCGTATGATGACTTCCCATATATAAATCTTTACCTTTGGACCATTCAGGAACTCCTCGTGACGTTCGGGATCTCATCCGGGACTCCGAACAACATTCGGTAACCACGTACTTCTATTCCCTATAACCCTAGCGCCATCGAACCTTAAGTGTGTAGACCCTACAGGTTCGGGAACCATGCAGACATGACCGAGACATCTCTCCGGACAATAACCAACAGCGGGATCTGGATACCCATGTTGGTTCCCACATGTTCCACGATGATCTCATCGGATGAACCACGATGTCAAGGATTCAATCAATCCCGTATTCAATTCCCTTTGTCTATCGGTATAGTACTTGCCCGAGATTTGATCGTCGGTATACCGATACCTTGTTCAATCTCGTTACGGCAAGTCTCTTTACTCGTTCCGTAACACATCATCCCGTGACCAACCCATTAGTCACATTGAGCTCATTATGATAATGTATTTACCGAGTGGGCCCAGAGATAACTCTCCGTCATACGGAGTGAGAAATCCCAGTCTTGGTTCGTGCCAACCCAACAGATGCTTTCGGAGATACCCGTAGTGTACCTTTATAGCCACCCAGTTACGTTGTGACGTTTGGCACACCCAAAGTATTCCTACGGTATCCGGGAGTTGCACAACCTCATGGTCTAAGGAAAGGATACTTGACATTGCAAAAGCTTTAGCATACGAACTACACGATCTTGTGCTAGGCTTAGGATTGGGTCTTGTCCATCACATCATTCTCCTAATGATGTGATCCTGTTATCAATGACATCCAATGTCCATGGTCAGGAAACCGTAACCATCTGTTGATCAACGAGCTAGTCAACTAGAGGCTTACTAGGGACATGTTGTGGTCTATGTATTCACACATGTATTACTGTTTCCGGATAATACAATTAAAGCATGAACAATAGACAATTATCATGAACAAGGAAATATAATAATAACCATTTTATTATTGCCTCTAGGGCATATTTCCAACAGTCTCCCACTTGCACTAGAGTCAATAATCTAGTTACATTGTGATGAATCGAACACCCATAGAGTTCTGGTGTTGATCATGTTTTGCTCATGGAAGAGGTTTAGTCAACGGATCTCCGACATTCAGATCCGTATGCACTTTACAAATATCTATGTTCCCATCTTGAATATAATTCCAGATGGAGTTGAAACGACGCTTGATGTGCTTGGTCTCTTATGAAACCTGGGCTCCTTGGCAATGTTAATAGCTCCAGTGTTGCCATAGAAGAGAGTCATCGGGCCCGACGCGCTTGGAATAACTCCTAGGTCGGTGATGAACTCCTTCATCTAGACTCCTTCCTGCGCTGCTTCAGAAGCAACTATGTACTCCGCTTCACATGTAGATGCCGCCACGACGCTTTGCTTGCAATTGCACCAGCTGACTGCCCCTCCATTCAAAATATACACGTATCCGGTTTGTGACTTGGAGTCATCAAGATCTGTGTCGAAGCTAGCATCGACGTAACCCTTTACGACGAGCTCTTCGTCACCTCCATAAACGAGAAACATATCCTTAGTCCTTTTCAGGTACTTTAGGATGTTCTTGACCGCTGTCCAGTGTTCCGTACCGGGATCACTTTGGTACCTCCCTACCAAACTTATGGCAAGGTTCACATCAGGGACCATTCCGGAACCGTTGGCCGAAACTGGACTTCCCATATATCAATCTTTACCTCCGGACCATTCCGGAACTCCTCGTGACATCCGGGATCTCATCCGGGACTCCGAACAACTTTCGGGTTTCCACGTGCATTTATCTCTACGACCCTAGCGTTACCGAACCTTAAGTGTGTAGACCCTACGGGTTCGGGAGACACGTAGACATGACCGAGACCACTCTCTGGTCAATAACCAACAGCGGGATCTGGATACCCATGTTGGTTCCCACGTGTTCCTCGATGATCTTCATCGGATGAACCACTGTGTCAAGGATTCACTCAATCCCGTATGTTATTCCCTTTGTCCATCGGTACGGTACTTGCCCGAGATTCGATCGTCGGTATCCCCGATACCTTGTTCAATCTCGTTATGGCAAGTCTCTTTACTCGATCCGTAATCCATCATCCCGTGACTAACTACTTAGTCACATTGAGCTCATTATGATGATGTCTTACCGAGTGGGCCCAGAGGTACCTCTCCGTCATATGGAGTGACAACATCCCAGTCTCGGTTCGTACCAACTCAACAGACACTTTCGGAGATACCCGATGCGTACCTTTATAGCCACCCAGTTACGTTGTGACGGTTGGCACACCCAAAGTACTCCTACGGTATCCGGGAGTTGTACAACCTCATGGTCTAAGGAATAAATACTTGACACCGAAAAGATTATGCATTACGAACTATACGATCTCGTGTTATGCTCAAGTTTGGGTCTTGTCCATCACATCATTCTCCTAATGATGTGATCCCGTTATCACCGACATCTCATGTCCATGGTCAGGAAACCGTGACCATCTGTTGATCAACGAGCTGGTAACTAGAGGCCTACCAGGGACTCATTGTGGTCTATGTATTCACACATGTATCGCTGTTTCCATACAATACAATTCAAGCATGAATAACAGACAATTATCATGAACAAGGAGATATAATAATAATGCTTTTATTATTGCCTCTAGGGCATATCTCCAACAGTCTCCCACTTGCACTAGAGTCAATAATCTAGTTACATTGTGATGAATCGAACACCCATAGAGTTCTGGTGTTGATCATGTTTTGCTCGTGAAAGAGGTTTAGTCAACGGGTCTGCGACATTCAGATCCATATGCACTTTACAAATATCTATGTCTCCATCCTGAACATAATTCCGGATGGAGTTGAAACGGCGCTTGATGTGCTTGGTCTTCTTGTGAAACCTGGGCTCCTTGGTTATAGCAATAGCACCAGTGTTGTCACAGAAGAGAGTCATCGGGCTTGACGCGCTTGGAATGACTCCTAGGTCGGTGATGAACTCCTTCATCAAGACTCCTTCCTGTGCTGCTTCAGAAGCAGCTATGTACTCCGCTTCACATGTAGATGCTGCCACCACGCTTTGCTTGCAACTGCACCAGCTGACTGCCCCTCCATTCAAAATATACACGTATCCGGTTTGTGACTTAGAGTCATCCAGATCTGTGTCGAAGCTAGCATCGACGTAACCCTTTACGACGAGCTCTTCGTCACCTCCATAAACGAGAAACATATCCTTAGTCCTTTTCAGGTACTTCAGGATGTTCTTGACCGCTGTCGAGTGTTCCATACCGGGATCACTTTGGTACCTCCCCACCAAACTTTTGGGAAGGTTCACATCAGGTCTGGTAGACAGCATGGCATACATAATAGAACCTATGGCCGAGGCATAGGGGATGACACTCATCTTTTCTCTATCTTCTGCCGAGGTTGGGCATTGAGATGTGCTCAATCTCAAACCTTGCAATACAGGCAAGAACCCTTTCTTGGACTGATCCATATTGAACTTCTTCAATATCTTGTCAAGGTATGTGCTTTGTGAAAGACCAATGAGGCGTCTCGATCTATCTCTATAGATCTTGATGCCTAATATGTAAGCAGCTTCTCCAAGGTCCTTCATTGAAAAACATTTATTCAAGTAGGCCTTTATGCTTTCCAAAAGTTCTACATCATTTCCCATCAGCAATATATCATCCACATATAGTATGAGAAATTCTACAGAGCTCCCACTCACTTTCTTGTAAATACAGGCTTCTCCCCAAGTCTGTACAAACCCAAACGCTTTGATCAGCTCATCAAAGCAAATGTTCCAACTCCGAGATGCTTGCACCACCCCATAGATGGAGCGCTGGAGCTTGCATAACTTGTTAGCATTCTTAGGATCGACAAAACCTTCCGGCTGCATCATATACAGTTCTTCCTTAAGGAAGCCGTTAAGGAATGTTGTTTTGACATCCATTTGCCATATCTCATAATCATAGAATGCGACAATTGCTAACATGATTCGGACGGACTTCAGCATCGCTACGGGAGAGAAAGTCTCGTCGTAGTCAATTCCTTGAACTTGTCGATAACCTTTAGCGAGAAGCCGAGCCTTATAGATGGTCACATTACCATCCGCGTCAGTCTTCTTCTTAAAGATCCATTTATTTTCTATGGGTTGCCAATCATCGGGCAAGTCCACCAAAGTCCATACTTTGTTATCATACATGGATCCTATCTCGGATTTCATGGCTTCAAGCCATTTGTTGGAATCCGGGCCCGCCATCGCTTCTTCATAGTTCGAAGGTTCACCGTTGTCTAACAACATGATTTCCATGACAGGGTTGCCGTACCAGTCTGGTGCGGAACGTGTCCTTGTGGACCTACGAAGTTCAGCCGTAACTTGATCTGAAGCTTCATGATCATTATCATTAACTTCCTCCCTAGTCGGTGCAGGCACCACAGAAACATCTTCCTGCACTGCGCTACTTTCCGGTTCCGAAGGGGTGACAATCACCTCATCAAGTTCCACTTTCCTCCCACTCACTTCTTTCGAGAGAAACTCTTTCTCCAGAAAGGATCCATTCTAGGCAACAAAGACCTTGCCTTCGGATCTCTGGTAGAAGGTATACCCAATAGTTTCCTTAGGGATCCTATGAAGACGCATTTTTTCGATTTGGGTTCGAGCTTTTCAGGTTGAAGTTTCTTGACATAAGCATCGCATCCCCAAACTTTTAGAAACGACAACTTAGGTTTCTTCCCAAACCATAGCTCATACGGTGTTGTCTCAACGGATTTAGATGGTGCCCTATTGAAAGTGAATGCGGCAGTCTCTAAAGAATAACCGCAGAATGATAGCGGCAAGTCGGTAAGAGACATCATAGATCGTACCATGTCCAACAGAGTACGATTACGACGTTCGGACACACCATTACACTGAGGTGTTCGAGGCGGCGTCAATTGTGAAACAATTCCACAGTTCCTTAGGTGCGTGCAAAATTCGTGACTTAAATATTCTCCTCCACGATCTGATCGTAAGACCTTTATTTTTCTGTCACGTTGATTCTCAACCTCATTCTAAAATTCCTTGAACTTTTCAAAGGTCTCAGACTTGTGTTTCATCAAGTAGACATACCCATATCTAGTTAAGTCATCTGTGAGGGTGAGAACATAACGATAGCCACCGCGAGCTTCAACACTCATTGGACCGCACACATCGGTATGTATGATTTCCAACAAGTTGGTTGCTCGCTCGGTTGTTCCGGAGAACGGAGTCTTGGTCATCTTGCCCAAGAGGCATGGTTGACACGTGTCAAATGATTCATAATCAAGAGACTCCAAAAGTCCATCTGGATGGAGTTTCTTCATACGTTTGACACCAATATGACCAAGGCGGCAGTGCCACAAGTATGTGGGACTATCATTATCAACCTTACACCTTTTGGCATTCACACTATGAATATGTGTAACATCAGATTCGAGATTCATTAAGAATAAACCATTGACCAGCGGGGCATGACCATAAAACATTTCTCTCATATAAATAGAACAACCATTATTCTCGGATTTAAATGAGTAGCCATCTCGCATTAAACGAGATCCAAATACAATGTCCATGCTCAAAGCTGATACTAAATAACAATTTTTGAGGTTTAAAACTAATCCCGAAGGTAGATGCAGAGGTAGCGTGCGGACGGCGATCACATCGACCTTGGAACCATTCCCGACGTGCACGGTCAGCTCATCCTTCGCCAGTCTTCGCTTATTCCGCAGCTCCTGCTTTGAGTTACAAATGTGAGCAACTGCACCGGTATCAAATACCCAGGAGCTACTATGAGCGCTGGTAAGGTACACATCAATAACATGTATATCACATATACCTTTGACGTTTCTGGCCTTCTTATCCGCTAAGTATTTGGGATAGTTCCGCTTCCAGTGACCCGTTCCCTTGTAATAAAAGCACTCAGTCTCAGGCTTGGGTCCATTCTTTGGCTTCTTCCCGGCAACTGGCTTACCGGGCGCGGCAACTCCTTTGCCGTCCTTCTTGAAGTTCTTATTACCCTTGCCTTTCTTGAACTTGGTGGTTTTATTCACCATCAACACTTGATGTTCCTTTTTGATCTCCACCTCCGCTGATTTCAGCATTGAATATACCTCGGGAATGGACTTCTCCATCCCCTGCATATTGAAGTTCATCATGAAGATCTTGTAGATAGGTGGGAGCGACTGGAGGATTCTATCAACGACCGCATCATCTGGGAGATTAATTCCCAACTGAGACAAGCGATTGTGCAACCCAGACATTTTAAGTATATGCTCGCTGACAGAACTATTCTCCTCCATCTTACAACTGTAGAACTTGTCGGAGACTTCATATCTCTCGACTCGGGCATGAGCTTGAAAAACCATTTTCAGCTCTTGGAATATCTCATATGCTCCGTGCTGCTCAAAACGCTTTTGGAGCCCCGATTCTAAGCTGTAAAGCATGCCGCACTGAACCATGGAGTAATCATCAGTACGCGACTGCCAGGCGTTCATAACATCTTGATTTGTTGGGAAAACGGGTGCATCACCTAGCGGAGCTTCAAGGACATATGCTTTCTTGGCAGCTATGAGGATGATCCTGAAGTTACGGACCCAATCCGTATAGTTGCTACCATCGTCTTTCAGCTTGGTTTTCTCTAGGAACGCGTTGAAGTTGGGGGCAACATTAGCGTGGGCCATTGGATCTACAAGACATATTGTAGAGAGTTTAGACTATGTTCATGACAATTAAGTTCATCTAAACAAATTTAATGAACTCCCACTCAGATAGACATCTCTCTAGTCATCTAAGCGATACATGATCCGAATAGACTAGGCCCTGTCCGATCATCATGTTAGACGGACTAGTCATCAACGGTGAACATCTTTATGTTGATCATATCTTCTATACGACTCATGTTCGACCTTTCGGTCTTCCGTGTTCCGAGGCCATGTCTGTACATGCTAGGCTTGTCAAGTGAACCCTAAGTGTATTGCGTGTGTAAATCTGGCTTACACCCGTTGTATGCGAATGTTAGAGCCTATCACACCTGATCATCACGTGGTGCTTCGGAACAACGAACCTTAGCAACGCTACACGGTTAGGGGGAACACAATTCTTACCGTCGTTCTAAGCAAATAAGATGTAAAACATGATAAACATCACATGCAATCAAATAGTGACATGATATGGCCAATATCATTTTGCTCCTTTTGATCTTCATCTTCAGGGCTCCATGATCATCATCGTCACCGGAATGACACCATGATCTCCATCATCATGATCTCCATCATCGTGTCTTCATGAAGTTGTCTCTCCAAATGTTACTTCTACTACTATGGCTAACAGTTAGCAATAAAGTAAGGTAATTACATGGTGTTTTCAATGACACGTAGGTCATACAATAAAATGAGACAACTCCTATGGCTCCTGCTGGCTGTCATACTCATCGACATGCAAGTCGTGATTCCTATTACAAGAACATGATTAATCTCATACATCACATATATATCATTCATAACATCCTTTTGGCCATATCACATCACACGGCACAGGCTGCAAGAACAAGTTAGACGTCCTCTAATTGTTGTTGCAAGTTTTTACGTGGCTGCTATAGGTTTCTAGCAAGAACGTTTCTTACCTACGCCAAAACTACAACGTGATATGCCAATTACTATTTACCCTTCATAAGGACCCTTTTCATCGAATCCGATCCGACTAAAGTGGGAGAGACAAACACCCGCTAGCCACCTTATGCAACTAGTGCATGTCAGTCGGTGGAACCTGTGTCATGTAAGCATACTTGTAAGGTCTGTCCGGGCCGCTTCATCCCACAATGCCGCCGAATCAAGATAAGACTACTAGCGGTAAGTAAATTGACATGATCTACGCCCACAACAATCTTGTGTTCTACTCGTGCATAGTAACAACGCATAGACCTAGCTCATGATTCCACTGTTGGGTATCGTTGCAGAAAATCAAAAAAATTCCTACGCATCACCAAGATCTATCTATGGATATTACTAGCAACGAGAGGGGAGTGCATCTTCATACCTTTGAAGATCGTGATGCGGAAGCATTACAAGAACGCGGTCGGTGAAGGAGTCGTACTCGTAGCGATTCAGATCGCGGTTGACTCCGATCTAAGCGCCGAACAACGGCGCCTTCGCGTTCAACACACGTGCAGCCTGGTGACGTCTCTCGCGCCTTGATCCAGCAAGGTCGAGGGAGAGGTTGGGGAAAACTACGTCTAGCAGCAGCACGACGGCGTGGTGGTGATGGAGGAGCGTGGCAATGCTGCAGGGCTTCGCCAAGCACCGCAGGAGAGGAGGAGTAGTAGGGAGAGGGGGAGGGATGCGCTTGGACTTGGGTGCGGCTGCCCTCCCACCCCCACATATATATAGGGGCCAGGGAGAGGGGGGGGGCCCCCCTTAGATCCAATCTTAGGAGGCGGCAGCGGCCAGGGGGGTGCCTTGACCCCCAAGGCAAGGGGGCGCCCCCTTAGGGTTTCCCCCCAAACCCTAGGCGCATGGGCCCTAGGGGGGAGGCGCCCAACCCACTTAGGGGATATTACTAGCAGGTATGAACCGGCTAGTGTAAACCGGATTATTAGAATATATTTATCATTATAATATTTAGTGAAGGCTACGGCCCATGAGATCTTAGGGCCCATGTGTAGAGTTACGATTTGTAAACCGCCTGATCATGCAACTTGAGAGATAAGGAAGAAAGAGCAGAGACCGAGGCGGACACGAGTATGAGCCGGCCTCGGGACTCTGTAAACCGGACCGGGCGTCGCCTCTATATATAGGGACGACCCGGCGACGGTTCAGGGACAAGCAAGAAACAACCCGTCGAGACACAGGCAAGCAATCCGCTCCCTGTTCATCGACGCCCAGACAATACCAAACCAAACTAGACGTAGGCTTTTACCTTCATCGAAGGGGCCGAACTAGTATAAACCCTCTGTGTCCTTTGTGTGCTTTTAACCCCTTCAAGCTAACCCGTGCGATGGTTCCATCATCAAGTCCGTTAAACCGGACATCTGCCGTGTTAATTCCACAACAGTTGGCGCCCACCATGGGGCCTCCGCACGATGGTTTCGAGTTCTTGAAGGGCAGCTTTGAAGGGCTCAAGGGCTACGTTGTCGGCCGGATGACCAAGAGTCGCCGCGGCCGGATCTACATCAATGACGCAGGTTGGGGACCGGAGGCCGATTCAATCGAATACGGGTACCGGGTTCCCTTCGGTGGCATCCATGTCTTCATCGGCAAGATCGGCGAACCGGGACCTGAGCCGGACATCTTCCCCAACATCATCGAGCCGGCTCAGCGTGCGAGATCGGCCCGGATTCAGCCCGCCATGAAGCACGTTTTCGTTGGAGCAGTTCACGGGGTCCAAACCGAGGACGGATCGGAATCCGGCGGCGAAACAGTTGTCTACTCCGACAACGAATCTTTATCTGGAGAAACTGAGTCTTTGTATCAGTTGCGGGACGGCCGGTCTGAAGGTGAGTCCGACGGAGACAGTATTCCGGGCCCCTTTGACCCGCCAAACCAGGTGGCGGTCTTTATGGCCGGTTCACAATCTACGCCGTAGTCCACGGTGATCGGGGCGACAGCAGGAGCTGGTGTAGGGGGGAGTGGCCCGGCCCTCTCGCCCACTGACGTTCTATCCACCTTAGTCGAGGAGTTCACGGCCCGAGCCATGGCAGAGGTAGCTCCGGCAGACAAGGCGCAACATGATGCAGAGCTCCTTCAGCTAAAGGGCCGGATTGATCAAGCAAGGGATGATCTGAAGACAGAGAAGGCTATGATAGCGATAAGGCAGGCGGAATTGAATGATCAGGCTTTTCATCTAAGGATGGAGCAGGCCTCTGTACAGGGAGTAAGGGGTCGGAAATATCAATCTCGTCTACCATCGGTTTACGAAGCGACGGATCTGTTCAGGACGCCTGGGGCTGGGACCAGCAATGATCCGGCATTAAACCGGAGGGCGCCCCCAAGGGATGAGCCGGTTCAACAACCTCCCACGGAACAAGATCGACGGATTACATCTGCGCCTCACGTTCCTACTCCTCCGGGTCATTATCCGAATCCTTTGGACAATATCGTTGCTGCTGCTTCGCGCTTGGCCGCTTTACCCGTTGAGGGGACATCTCCGGTGGCGTTGGAGGCACGCAGGGTCAAGGATCTGCTTAATACGGCGTTAATACAACAGCAAGCATATTCTCATAGCAGGGAGAGGCTGCATTCAACACCACGTCCCATTTGGAGTTACACTAGGCATTGGGAGGAACCGGAAGTATCTAGCAGTGAACGAAGGCAGCACCGTCACAGACGAGATAACCCGGCAGGAGTGGACGCACAGGCTCAGGATGCAAACCGGGTTAGATTAGTAGCCCGGGAGGAGGTCCGTCAAACGACGCCGGTTCACACAGCCACAACAGAGACAGGAGTCACAACGAGTTCCTTTGGAGTGCAGTGTCTTATCCCCGCTTTACGGAGTGTGAAGCTGCCCAAGGATTTCAAAGGTCCGCGTAAGGTGCCTAATTACACAACAGATTTGGCTCCAGAAGCTTGGGTTGAGAGTTACGAGATGGCCATGGAGATGCTGGATGTAGATGAAGCGGCTTGTGCAAAGTATTTTACTATGATGCTTGAAGGTACCGCTCGAACCTGGCTAAAGGGTTTACCCCCTAATTCCATCGGGTCATGGGGGGAGTTACGTAGCCAGTTTATCAAAAATTTCAAAGATACGTGCAAGCAGCCGATGTCAGTAGTGGATCTAGCAGCCTGTGTGCAAGGAGAACAGGAATCTACAAGTGCATGGGTGCGGCGAGTATCAGAAATTTTACACTCTTCGAATGGTACCAATCCCAGTACGGCAATAGTGACTTTGGAAAACAATTGCCGGTTTGAGTCTCTAAAGCTAAAACTAGGACGGCTTAAACGGGATTGTAATGATATGGGGACTCTCATGAGCGCTCTGGTGAAGTATGGGGACTCTGACAACACTAAATACCCAGAAGCGGAGGGAGACAAAGCAGGGAAAGTTAACAAGCCTGGTAAACCGGCGCAGGTTAATCCGGCTACTGCAAGCTTCTTAGGCAAGCGAAAAGCGGAAGGTGGCTCTGATTTTGTGGCCAATACCCAAGTTCAAGAGGGTTTCCAGCGCAATAGGGGCAAACCACCCCCACAAACCGGTGGAGGAGATGTTAATTGGAACCAGGAGTTAAGTCAGCCTTGTCCGAAGCATAGCACAAGGGGACGACCAGTGAAACACACTATAGGAGAATGCAGACCCTTGATGGAAGCCATAATGGGCCGCTTCAATTCTATTGACAGGCCTCCAAATGGTGGTTCAGGCCCGGGGTTCTATGGTCCGGGTCATCAGGGGAACAACTCCGGATCAGGATATCGAGGCAATAACAGTGGTTATCATGGCCGGGCCAGTAATCAATATGGTCAAGGCGGTTATAATAACCAAGGCAATCAGCCACATGGTCAGGGTGGTTACAATAACCAAGGCAGCCAACAGTCGGGCCAAAGTAATCACAACAGCCAAGGTAACCAGCAGCGTCAGCAACAGCAGCAGCAATCCGGATATCAGAGCAATCCGAAGGAGCTGAGTAGTGGGCAATATCATGTGTTTACCACGAGTTTGTGTAAACGAGATCAAAAGGTTTTAAAGCGGGCAGTCCACGCGGTTGAACCGGCGACGCCACAATTCCTGCGCTGGTCAGAGCAGCCCATCATCTGGAGTAGGGAAGATCACCCGATGCGGGTGGATAATCCGGGCCACTTGGCCTTGGTGGTAGCACCACAGGTGGGTGGCTACAAGTTCACTAAAGTTCTTATGGACGGCGGTAGCAGCATCAATATCTTGTATTATGAGACCTTCCGTCGCATGGGCCTGACGGATAAAAAGCTAAGGCAGTCAAACACGGTATTCCATGGGGTGGTTCCAGGTAAGTCAGCTTACCCAGTTGGGAAAATTGACTTAGAAGTTACCTTTGGAGATGAGCATGATTCCAGGTCAGAGATGATAACTTTCGAAGTCGTCAAGATCCGGAGCCCCTATCACGCTCTATTCGGGAGGACGGTTTATGCCAAGTTTATGGCTAGGCCATGTTATGTTTATCTGCAGCTCAAGATGCCGGGTCACAAAGGCACGATCACGGTTCACGGAAGTCGCAAGATAGCAGTGGAATGTGAAGAGGGAGACGCTGCTTACGCGGAGGCAGTATGTGCCATAGAAGAGTTGAAGTTTTATAAAGATAATGTTGATCCGGCAGATATGACCCCGTTAAAGAAGCCAACTACAGAGCATGATCCGGCATTGAAATTTAAATCGGCGGAGGAGACCAAGCAAGATGATTTTGTGCCAGGCGATTCATCCAAGCAGTTCACGATCAACGCTAACCTTGATCCGAAATAGGAAAGCGCGCTCATTGTGTTCATCCGTGAGAACCGGGATATCTTTGCATGGAAACCTTCTGACATGCCAGGTATACCGAGGGAACTCGCTGAGCACAGCCTTAATATTGATCCGAAGTTTAAACCGGTCAAGCAGTATCTGCGCCGTTTCAACGAAGAGAGGCGCAAGGCTATAGGAGAGGAGGTGGCCAGGCTTTTGGCTACAGGATTCATAGTGGAAGTTTTTCACCCAGAGTGGTTGGCTAATCTGGTGCTGGTGTTAAAGAAGAATGGAAAATGGAGAATGTGTGTGGACTACACAGACCTCAACAAAGCTTGTCCAACTGATCCTTTTGCTCTCCCTCGCATTGATCAGATTATCGATGCGACAGCGGGATGTGAGCGGCTAAGTTTTTTAGATGCATACTCGGGATATCACCAGATCAAGATGGCAGTTAAAGACCAAGAGAAGACAGCTTTCATAACTCCTTTTGGTGCTTTTTGCTATGTATCTATGCCTTTTGGGCTCAAGAGTGCCCAAGCAACTTATCAGCGTTGCGTACAGAACTGTCTTAAGGGGCAGATAGGAAGAAATGTTCATGCTTATGTGGATGATATCATGGTGAAGTCAAGGAAGGAAGAGACATTGATAGAGGACCTCAAGGAGACCTTTGACAATCTTCGGGCCTATAAGATAATGCTTAATCCGGAGAAGTGTGCTTTTGGTGTTCCGGCAGGCAAGCTCCTTGGGTTTTTGGTGTCAAACAGAGGAATCAAAGCTAATCCGGAGAAGATCAAGGCAATCACATCTTTAACAAAACCGGTTTGCATTAATGATGTTCAGCGTATCGCTGGCCGGATCACAGCATTGAGCCGGTTTATTAGCCGTTTGGGGGAGAAGGCGATTCCGCTTTATCAGATGCTGAGAAAGACGGATCGGTTTATATGGAGTGATGAGGCAAATACTGCGTTTGAGGATTTGAAGCGACAACTAGCGAGGCCACCGGTCCTGGCTGCCCCTGTTGATAACGAACCTTTGCTGTTATACGTCACCGCCAACGCACAGGCAGTTAGTGTGGCGATCGTGGTGGAATGCAAGGAAGCAGGGAAGGAATATCCGGTTCAACGTCCGGTTTATTACGTGAGTGAGGTACTCATTGAGTCTAAGCAGAGGTACCCACATTGGCAGAAGTTGGTCTATGGTGTGTTCATGGCAAACCGGAAGTTGAAGCACTATTTCCAGGGTCATCCAATAACTGTGGTTAGTTCAGCACCGTTGGGGGACATAATCCAAAACAGGGAAGCTACGGGTAGAGTGGCGAAGTGGGCCATTGAGCTCAGCCCACATGAGTTGAAATATGTGCCACGCACCGCTATAAAGTCTCAGGCATTGGTGGATTTCATCAATGATTGGACGGAACTGCAAACACCATAGGAGAAGCCGGATCTTACATACTGGACGATTCACTTTGACGGTTCAAGACAGTTAGAAGGCTCGGGGGCTGGAGTTGTCTTAACTTCCCCGCGAGGTGATAAGTTTTGTTACGTCCTCTGTTTATTGTTTCCTTGTACTAATAATGCAGCGGAATATGAAGCATTGCTTCATGGCTTACGGATGGCAAAGGAGATGAACTTGAGCCGGGTTAAGTGCTTTGGCGATTCAGATTTGGTGGCGCAGCAAGTTTCAGGCAAGTGGGATTCGAGAGATCCCCTCATGGCAGCTTACAGACGAGAAGTGGAAGCAGTTGCTGGATATTTCAAAGGGTATCAAGTGGACCACATAGACCGGCGAAGGAATGAAGCGGCTGATGCTTTAAGCCGGTTGGGTTCTCAACGCAAACCGGTACCACCAAATACTTTTTTGGATGAGCTGCACAGTCCGTCAGTACAAGTACCGTCAGAGGAAGACCTGGCTGTTCCTGATCCGGAGGCACAACTAGTTGCGGCACTTCATGTTATTCCGGATTGGACGCTGCCCTATTTGGCGTATCTGAGCCGAGGTGAGCTACCGGACGATGAGATAGAGGCGCGACAGATAATCCGGCGTTCTAAGTCCATGACAATTGCCAACGGGGAACTTCATCATCGCAGCGTCTCTGGAGCATTTCACCGGTGCGTATCAGCTGAGGAAGGTTGTGAGATTCTTCGCGAGATCCATGAAGGGGATTGTGGTCATCATGCCGGTTCAAAATCATTGGTGGCTAAAGCTTTTCGACATGGGTTCTATTGGTTAACAGCTCATGCCGATGCGGCGGATCTAGTCCGGAAGTGTGATGCTTGTCAGAAGTTTTCGCGACGAGCTCTTGTTCCGGCACAGGAGCTCCGGATGATACCAATAACCTGGCCGTTTGCGACTTGGGGGCTTGATATGGTTGGACCCTTTAAGCGATCCCAAGTTTAGAAAACTCATCTACTTGTGGCGGTGGATAAGTTTACAAAATGGATTGAGGCAGAGCCTGTGAGCAAATGTGATGCAGCCACAACAGTCAAATTCATCAAAAAGGTAATTTTCCGGTTTGGCTTTCCGCACAGCATCATCACAGACAACGGTACCAATTTATCTAAGGGTGAGATGGAAGAATTTTGTCAACGAGAACATATTCGCCTAGATGTATCTTCTGTAGCCCACCCTCAAACTAATGGTCAAGCTGAAAGAGCAAACCAGGAGATTTTGCGAGGTATCAAGCCCCGGCTTATGAATCCCTTGCAAAGAACCCCGGGATGTTGGGTTGAGGAGTTACCATCTGTCCTTTGGAGCATCAACACTACGCCAAACCGGTCCACATGTTATACACCTTTCTTTATGGTATATGGTGCTGAAGCGGTCCTTCCAAGTGATATCCGTCATGATTCACCAAGAGTGACAACCTATGTTGAAGCGGACAACGAGCAGGCGAGACAGGACAGTTTAGACCGACTGGATGAAGAGCGTGATATAGCAGCAGCACGATATGCGATTTATCAACAAGACTTGCGCAGATATCACAGCCGCCGGATCAAGAGCAGGACATTCCAGGAGGAAGACTTAGTACTCCGGCTCAATCAAGACCAAACAGATATACACAAGCTATCCCCGCCTTGGGAAGGGCCCTTTGTGGTCAGCAAGAATCTGCACAACGGTTCATATTACCTGGTGGACGTTTGAGAACACAAGGACTCACGGACATCGGAAGAGGAGACAAAGAGGCCGTGGAACATCGCCCTATTACAGCCCTACTATACCTGAGCCATGAGCTCCACTGTATCCTATGTATATATTATGATTAATGAATAAATCGGCACCCTCGGTAAACCGGGGGCTCAGCCTTTTTTATAAAAATATCTTATGAAGACAACCATACATGTATTATCATATGTCATATTTCAAACAGATCGATCAGTTTAAAACTGATTTTGCAGAATATATGCACTCAGAAGCAATAACTCCCTGAAGAGCGTAAGGTCATATCCGGACCAAATAAGACACTTCATGGAGGCCCTCTGGACAGGCGACAGCCATCCAGTGATTGGCTAAAGATTTACCTATGGTTCTATGGAACCATGGAGGCCCTCTGGACAGGCGACAGCCATCCAGTGATTGGCTAAAGAGTTACCAATGGTTATATGAAACCATGGAGGCCCTCTGGACAGGCGACAGCCATCCAGTGATTGGCTAAAGAGTTACCTATGGTTCTATGGAACCATGGAGGCCCTCTAGACAGGCGACAGCCATCCAGTGATTGGCTAAAGAGTTACCTATGGTTCTATGGAACCATGGAGGCCCTCTGGATAGGCGACATCCATCCAGTGATTAGCTAAAGAGTTACCTATGGTTCTGTGGAACCATGGAGGCCCTATGGACAGGCGACAGCCATCCAGTGATTGGCTAAAGATTTACCTATGGTTTTATGGAACCATGGAGGCCCTCTGGACAGGCGACAGCCATCCAGTGATTGGCTAAAGTGTTACCTATGGTTCTATGGAACCATGGAGGCCCTCTGGACAGGTGACAACTATCCAGTGATTGGCTAAAAGTTTTTCTTATGGTTCCTATGGATGGTACCCGCATCCATCGACCGGCCCTCTGGATGGTAAGCCCATTCCATTGATTGGCTGAACCTTGCTTTGAGCCTGGCAGCTCGTAAAAAGCCTCGACTACATGGTCTTCTTTGCAAAACTTGCATTTCTGGTGTTTATGTTTTATGATTTTTTAAACCGGAGTGGAACAGCTCCAGAAGTTGACCACATATCTATAAAGTTAAAGTCTGGGTCATGAATACCAGCATGAGATAAACCGGCGTTCATTATAACCCGGATCATCCATCAGGCAAAAGCCAGGTATAAGCTACAAATTTCTGGACAAAGTTTCAGCATGTTATAAACCGGTGTCTTTTATCAAACCCGGGATTATTACTGGGCCTATTAAGGTTTCCATCAGGAAATTTTAAAATTCTACCGGATTAGAAGTATCGAGCATACTTGATCTCAGGTATAAAGTTGTTTCTGATATAAGTATACACTTATTTGATATACTATGAGAACAATTTAATGGGTCCAGCGGTCAAACCGCTAGGACATATTGTCAGCATTGTCTATGCAGGAACGGATGATAAGCAGGACACGCCATGTTGAACCAAATTGAAATTGGCAATGTTAAAGCAAGAAGTCGAAGTATCCGGATCAAATCGGACAATGTTTTCATCTATCCTATTACAAGGCATAGCAAGCCTGACGGATTAAAGATTGTTCGGTAAAATGAGACTGCAACTACAAAGATATGCTACGAGCTATGCTCCCTCCTGCTGTGACGGTTGAGCATCAACTTGGTCCGGGGTTTCCTCCTCTTCTTGAAGCGGCTGAAAGTCAGGGACGCACCAATCGATTTTCGTTAGGGCACGAAAGTACATCTCTTCATTGATGAGTTCAGTCGGATCGATATCTGGAGCGAAGGTATGAGGGCGCACTGGTGGGATTAGATTGACGGTATCATAAACCGGCCGCTCCACCCGCTCGTTCTGCAAATCATACCCCGGATGATACCTGGATAAATCTGCTTCGGGTACAAGTTTGCTGGCGAGAGGACGCATCTCCTTCGTCAAGGCATGGAGATCCTTTGCAGTAAAAGTTGATCCGTCTTCCTTAGTGTCGGGATACCCACTCAAAGCTTCTTCCGGATCAAAGTCCGGGACCCAAGCTTTCGCTCTGGTAAGTGCCATGAGGGAACCGGCTCGAGCAGCAGATTTTTTCACTTCCTCTAAACGCACTGGCAAGACAGACAACTTCTCTAATGTGCCTTGGATAGTTGTTGGGGCCGGTTTATTGAACGATGTTGCACTTATGATCCTTTGAGCGCCGGAATACAGCTGCTCGACCAAAGTATAACACGCCTTGAGTTTTTTCCGTAAGTCATCCCCAAGATGGGTGACACGGCGCCCTGCATAGGGTTATCACAGTTAAATCGGAACGGATTGAAGATTACAAGGGTAAAAGCAGGAGTACAGATTAAATACTTACCGAAGACTGCAGAAGTCATCAGCTCTATTTGCCGCTTCAAACCGGTTAGCTCTTCAGTAACCGGATTAAGAGCTTCTTCAGCGTCCTTGGCCCTTTTCTCCAGATCCTTTTTCTGAACCTCAAAGGCGGTCCGCTCTTCTTCAAAGAATTTCTTCAGCTGTTCAGCAGTCTTTAAACTCAACTTCAAATCTTTCTTGGCTTTAGAAGCAGCAGCCTCCGTTTCAGCAAGTCTGCTCCGGAGTTCACTGATTTCTTCAGCCCTCCGATTTAAATCAGCCTGCAAGGAAGATCAAGTGGTAAGCAGCAAAAATCAAACAAGTCTCAAGCACACAAACAAGTTGTCTACTTGACACTTGGGGGCTAATGGGCAGTTGAAGCAGTAAGCAGTAGCAATTCAAAGACAAAGTCTCAATCACACAAACAAGTTGTCTACTTGACACTTGGGGACTAATGGATAATTGAAGTATGAAAGGAAAAGTCAGGCAAGTCCTAGGCACATAAACCGATTTATGCCCCTGACACTTGGGGGCTAATGTAAGATCATTTGATTAATCAGTAAGTACCGGTTCACCTTCTAAACATTGCTAAACCGGAACTTGGGGGCAGATACGGTATAGACAGAAGTACATTGAAAGTCAAAAGAAGATGCAAAGGATTACCTCATACTTGTCCTTCATCATGTTAATCAAGCCTGCTTCATAGTCTCGACCAGTGTGGAGCCGGTTCAAATACCCGGAATAGAGCTCCTGGGCACTCATGTCAGCAAAGCTGGACAGTTCGGTACTCCATTTACCCTTTTCTTTGTACAGCTTCTCCGCTTTAGCCGTATGTTTGGCTAAGACAGTGGGCTCAACAGGAGCGGTATAAGCCGTGTGAGTTATTTCCACCTCCGGAGAAGCAGTTGTTGGTGGTGGGGTTGCAGTATGAACCGGACTGACAGGAGCCGGATTGGTCTGAGGAGAATTGGCCCGGGCAGGGCTAGCCGGTTCATGAACATTCTCAGCATTGGGGTTCTCAGGCATAGTAGTGTGATCTATAGGAGAAGGATCTTCAAGTGGAATTGTGGGTTTGCCTTCCGGAGGGATAGTTGAATCCGGATCAGCCGCCGGGTCATCAACGACAGTTTCAGCAGTTGGTTGGTTGGTTTTCGGTTTTTTGCTAGGCCTTGGCTTGCTGAAGGAAGTTGGAAGAACAAGTTAGAACTGTAAAGCAAAGTATAATCATAAATCGGATAAACTAAAAGACTTACCCTGGGACAGTTTTCAGAGGTGGAAGTTGAGTGGTAGTTGATTCGCCAGAAGAAGATAATGGAGTATCCTGATAAGCAGGGTCAGACGGTTTAAGAGGTTTGCGTATCAGACCGGCCTTGGGATCAAGGAGGGTTGGAAAGAGTATAACCTCAGAGCGGCGCTTCCGGGCCGGAGTAAGAGATATTCCGGATGATTCCACAGTGAGGCCGCTATGGCGAGTGGTCCGGCGAAGGGCTTCATGTTGCTGTTTCTTCAAAAGAAAATTAGGATCCAATTGAGCATACGGGTGAGAAAACTGATATTTCCGGACTGTCCGATGACTTTTTTGAGGAAGTGGTTCTGAATCGGAAGAAAGGATAGTTACCTCAATTTCGGCCGGTTTATCTCCTTCAGCCAACTCCTGTGAAAAGTTATCATTAGATACAGATATGGGTAAAAGTGAACAAGTCAAAACCGGATTAACTCATACCTCAGAGTCCGGATCGTCATCCTCAGCATGAGAACCGGAGCCACCAGCCGCCTTCCTCTTCTTGATAGCGAAGGTTTTCCGGCGTGACTGTTTTCCGGCCTTCTCCTGAGGTTTTCTCTTCCAAAAGGGATCATCAGCCTGTTCAAAAAATGAAAGATAATTGAAAGAGCAATTTAAAGGAACGGATTACAAACATATGAAAAAAGTAAGACATACCGCAGGCAGCTTGTTTTTCTTGTAATACGGAGCCAATCCGGTTTGGCTGCATTCGTCTAAGGAGACATTGAGCATTTTCTTGGCCGATTCAATAACTTCCGACTCGGAAAGTTTTTCCTTGGCAAACCGTTGAGGGTCATCCGGTTTACCAGAATATCTACACATCAAGCTTGAACGCCGGCTCAAAGGAAGGATACTCCAAGAGAGCCAACAACGCGTAAAATCCACTCCGGTTAAGCCATTGGCCATAAAGGCCTTTAGCCTAGCAAGCTGAGAAGCAAACCGGGGCCGCTCTGAGGAGCTGAGGCGCTGCGGCAAAGGGTGGTCCTCCGGAAGACGGTGCTCACGATAACCCGGCAGTGGGTTTTCCCCTTCAGGAGAAGTGTCAATACAATAAAACCAAGACTTGTTCCACTCTTTGGGGTGCGTATGGAGAGCGGCATGAGGAAAGACTGCGTCTCTCCTTTTCTGAATACTGACCCCGCCCAGTTCTTGATGAGGTCCGCTGGTGAACTCAGTGCGCCGGTTCAGGTGAAAGAAGTCCCGGAACAGATCGACAGACGGTTCTTCTTGCAAGTACACCTCGGAGAAAACTTGGAAATCACAGACATTGGAAACAGAATTGGGACCTATGTCCTGAGGGTGAAGTTGGAAGGCGGCAAGCACATCCCAGAAGAACTTTGAGCCGGGAGGAGTAAAACCTCGAACAATGTGATCAAAAAAGACAATAATTTCCCCCTCTTTGGGAGTAGGAGGACATTCATCTCCTGGAGCCCGCCACTTTAAAACGGATTGAGGGCCTAAAATGCCGATTGACGCAGCCTTAGCTAAATCTTCTTCCGTAATAATGGAAGGAACCCAGTTGCAAGAGACAAACTGTTTGGCCATAGCAACAGAAGAGCAAGTGCTGAAAGGATAAAGTGTAAAACCGGATTATTCAAGTACAGTGGCATAAACCGGAAGACATGTGCGAAGATTACGCTACGGTTTAGGCAAGGGACTAATGATATGGCTAACCCGGCAATAAACAGGGAACTGTGTTGCTACCGGTTCATGACAACAAAAGAGAAAGAGCTAAACCGTCGCGTTCGTCTTTATTTTTTTTACAGAAGCAGCGTATGACAGTTTAAACCGGAGCATATTTAACAGATCTACAAAGGAGAAGAAACAGGTTTTCACAGACAGCTAAAGTAGAACAGATCTGAGCACCCAAGAAAAAGAAAAACAAATGCAAGGATATTACGGGAAGAACTACAAGGGTCTTATACAGAGCGGGTAGATCTACAGATTGAATATAAAGGATGAGATCTACATCATACAGCGGCGGAACAGAAGCAAGTTCTAAGGGTAAGATTTAAAGGCTAAAATTACTGCGAACTTGGCGCTTATGATGAACAGATGAAGCTATTATTAAGATCTAATGGCGGAGATGCGAGGAAGAACCCTGGAGCTATGGATCTACAATGAGGAAGATGAAGTACGTGGAAGCGGCGGCGGAGGTTCTCTGGTAGCACCCAGGTTGATGCAGCGGCTGGCAAAGATTGGGATTCGACGGTTGACGGCGGCGGCTTGAGCTCGGGCAGCAATGGAGTCTTGAGCTCGGGCGACGGAGGGAGAAGAACGAACGGCGGGAGGTTAAGAATGGAAGTAGCAGTATTTATAAGAAAGCCAGAGCTGAAGCGACAGGTGCGGGATTCAAGGAGACAAAAGATTGGATAAAGATCCTCTGTCGCCTCGATTCTCGGGACGACCCTTAAACAAAGCCGATGGACAGCTGGGCGCATTGAATGCGGAAGTGATGTCACGGTCAGATTAAGCGATTCTTGAGGATGACGTCAGGGCCGGTTTACAAAAATGAGAAGACACAAGAAGGAAGATTATGCAAGACTGGGAAGATTGATGTGAACAAGTTCAAATCATTCTGGGGCCTAATGTCAGGGATATTACTAGCAGGTATGAACCGGCTAGTGTAAACCGGATTATTAGAATATATTTATCATTATAATATTTAGTGAAGGCTACGGCCCATGAGATCTTAGGGCCCATGTGTAGAGTTACGATTTGTAAACCGCCTGATCATGCAACTTGAGAGATAAGGAAGAAAGAGCAGAGACCGAGGCGGACACGAGTATGAGCCGGCCTCGGGACTCTGTAAACCGGACCGGGCGTCGCCTCTATATATAGGGACGACCCGGCGACGGTTCAGGGACAAGCAAGAAACAACCCGTCGAGACACAGGCAAGCAATCCGCTCCCTGTTCATCGACGCCCAGACAATACCAAACCAAACTAGACGTAGGCTTTTACCTTCATCGAAGGGGCCGAACTAGTATAAACCCTCTATGTCCTTTGTGTGCTTTTAACCCCTTCAAGCTAACCCGTGCGATGGTTCCATCATCAAGTCCGTTAAACCGGACATCTGCCGTGTTAATTCCACGACACTAGGGTTATAGGGAAAGTATGTATGCGGTTACTGAATGTTGTTCGGAGTCCCGGATGAGATCCCGGACGTCACGAGGAGTTCCGGAATGGTCCGGAGGTAAAGATTCATATATGGGAAGTTCTGTTTTGGTCACCGGAAAAGTTTCAGGCGCTATCGGTAGCGTACCGGGACCACCGGGAGTGTCCGTGGGGGTCCACCGGGTGGGGCCACCGGCCCCAGAGGGCTGCGTGGGCCAAGTGTGGGAGAGGACCAGCCCCAGGTGGGCTGGTGCGCCCCCCACCAGGGCCCAAGGCACCTCCAAGAGGGGAGGGGGGCAAACCCTAGGGCAGATGGGCCCTAGGGCCCAATCTAGTGCGCCCCCTCTCCCTCTCCCCCTTGGCCGCCCCCCTAGATGGGATCTAGGGCTGGCCGCACCCCTAGGGGTGGGAAACCCTAAAGGGGGTGCAGCCCCTCCCTTCCCCCTATATATATGTGAGGTTTGGGGCTGCCCATAACACGGTTTGACCTCTCTCGCTTGGCGTAGCCCTACCTCTCTCCCTCCTCGTCTCTCGCAGTGCTTGGCGAAGCCCTGCTGGAGTCCCGCGCTCCTCCACCACCACCACGCCGTCGTGCTGCTGTTGGATGGAGTCTTCCCCAACCTCTCCCTCTCTCCTTGCTGGATCAAGGCGTGGGAGACGTCATCGGGCTGCATGTGTGTTGAACGCGGAGGCGCCGTTGTTCGGCGCTTAGATCGGAATCAACCGCGATCTGAATCGCTACGAGTATGACTCCTTCATCCGCGTTCTTGTAATGCTTCCGCATCGCGATCTACAAGGGTATGTAGATGCACTCCCCTCTCCCTCGTTGCTAGATTACTCCATAGATAGATCTTGGTGATGCGTAGGAAAAAAATTTGATTTTCTGCTACGATCCCCAACAGTGGTATCAGAGCTAGGTCTATGCGTAGTTTCTTGCACGAGTAGAACAGAAAGTAGTTGTGGGCATGGATTTGTCAATTTACTTGCCGTTACTAGTATTATCTTGATTCGGCGGCATCGTGGGATGAAGCGGCCCGGACCGACCTTACACGTACTCTTACGTGAGACAGGTTCCACCGACTGACATGCACTAGTTGCATAAGGTGGCTAGCGGGTGTCTGTCTCTCCCACTTTAGTCGAATCGGATTCGATGAAAAGGATCCTTGTGAAGGGTAAATAGAAATTGGCATATCACGTTGTGGTTTTGGCGTAGGTAAGAAACGTTCTTACTAGAAACCTATAGCAGCCACGTAAAAACTTGCAACAACAATTAGAGGACGTCTAACTTGTTCTTGCAGCATGTGCCGTGTGATGTGATATGGCCAAAAGGATGTGATGAATGATATATATGTGATGTATGAGATTGATCATGTTCTTGTAATAGGAATCACGACTTGCATGTCGATGAGAATGACAACCGGCAGGAGCCATAGGAGTTGTCTTATTTATTGTATGACCTGCGTGTCACTGAATAACTCCATGTAATTACTTTATTTATTGCTAAACGTTAGCCATAGTAGTAGAAGTAATGTTTGGCGAGACGACTTCATGAAGACACGATGATGGAGATCATGGTGTCATGCCGGTGATGATGATGATCATGGAGCCCCGAAGATGAAGATCAAAGGAGCAAGATGACATTGGCCATATCATGTCATTATTTGATTGCATGTGATGTTTATCATGTTTTACATCTTATTTGCTTAGAACGACGGTAGTGAATAAGATGATCTCTCACTAAAATTTCAAGAATTGTGTTCCCCCTAACTGTGCACCGTTGCTAAGGTTCGTTGTTCCGAAGCACCACGTGATGATTGGGTGTGATAGGTTCTAACGTTCGCATACAATAGGTGTAAGCCAGATTTACACACGCGATACACTTAGGGTTCACTTGACGAGCCTAGCATGTACAGACATGGCCTCGGAACACGGAAGACCGAAAGGTCGAACATGAGTCGTATAGAAGATACGATCAACATGAAGATGTTCACCGTTGATGACTAGTCCGTCTCACATGATGATCGGACACGGCCTAGTCGATTCGAATCATGTATCACTTAGATGACTAGAGAGATGTCTATCTGAGTGGGAGTTCATTAGATGAACTTAATTGTCATGAAAAATAGTCTAAGTTGTCTTCACAAAATATGTTGTAGACCAATAACTGCGTTGTAGCTCCCTGTTTAATACGATCCTAGAGAAAGACCAAGTTGAAAGATATTGTAAGCAATGATGCAGATGGGTCCGTAGTCCGAGGAGTGTCCTCACTGCTACACATAAAGCTTACGTCTTTGATGCACCGCTCGATGTGCAAACCCCTACAACGCTGTCTGTGGATGTTGTGAACACCTGACAGACACGTCCTGATGACTACTTGATAGTGTAGTGCACCATACCTTACGGCTTAGAATCGGGATTCCAATGACGTTTTGAACACCATAGAACATATAAGATGTTCTAAGAGCTGAAATTGGGATTTCAGGCTCATGCCCGTGTTGAGAAGTATGAGACCTCTGACAAGTTCTTTTGCCAACAAGACGGAGGAGAATAGCTCAACTAGTGAGCATGTGCTCAGAATGTCTGGGTGCTAAAATCACTTGAACCAAGTGGGAGTTAATCTTCCAGATGAAATAGTGATTGACGGAATTCTCTAGACACTATCACCAAGCTACTAGAACTTCATGATGAACTATGACATGCAAAGGATGGAGATGATCCTGGAGCAATTAGCGGTGCTTAAGACCGCAAAAGTAGAAATCAAGAAGGAGCATCAAGTGTTGATGGCTTAAGAAGACCACTGGTTTCAAAAGGGGCAAGGGCGAGAAGGGAAACTTCATGAATGGCAAACCAGTTGTCGCTCTAATGAAGGAACCCAAGGTTGAACCCAAACCTTGAGACTAAGTGCTTCTATTGTAAGGGGAACGGTCACATGGTAGCGGAACTACCCCAAATACATGGTAGATAAGAAAGCTGACAACTTCAACGAAGTATATTTGATATACGTGTTATTGATGTGTACCTTACTAGTACTCCTTGTAGCACCTGGGTATCGGATACCAGTTCAATTGCTATTATTAGTGACTTGAAGCAAAAAAGTTACGGACTGAACGAGACTAGCCAAGGGCGAGGTGACGATGTGTGTTGAAGTGTTTCCAAGGTTGATAAGATCACCATTGCACGCTCCCTCCACTTTCGGGATTAGTGTTGAACCAAGATAAATGTTATCAGGTGTCTACGTTGAGCATGAATATGATTAGATCATGGTCATTGCAATACGGTTATTCATTTAAGTTAGAGAATAATGGTTATTCTGTTTACATGAATAATACCATTATGGTCATGCACCCAACGGTTTGTTGAATCTCGATTATAGTAATACACATGATGATAATATTAATGCCAAAAGATGTAGAGTTACTAATGATAGTACCACTTTCTTGTGGCACTGCCGCTTAGGTCATTTTGGCATAAAATGCATGAAGAAACTCCATGCTGATGGATGTTTGGAGTCACTTGATTTTGAATGGCTTGACACATGCAAGCCATGCCTCATGGGCAGGATGACTAAGATCCCGTTTTCAGGTACAATGAAACGGGCAAGTGACTTGTTGGAAATCATACATGCTGATGTGTGTGATCCAATGAGAATTAAGGCGTGTGGTGGATATCGTTATTTTCTCATCTTCACTGACGATTTGAGTAGATATGGGTATATTTACTTAATGAAGCAAAAATCTGAATCGTTTGAAAAGTTCAAGCAATTTTAGAGTGAAGTTAAGAATCATCATAACAAGAAGATCATGTTCCTACGATCTGATCAAGGGGAGATTTTCCGAGTGATGAGTTTGGCAATCACTTAAGACATTGTGGAATCGTTTCACAGTTGAAGCCACCTGGAACACCACAGCGTAATGGTGTGTCCGGACATCGTAAACAAACCTTATGAGATATGGTGCGATCTATGATGTCTCTTACCGATCTACCGCTATTATTTTGAGGTTATGCATTGGAGACAGCTGCATTCACTTTAGATAGGGCACCATCTAAGTCCGTTGAGACAACACCGTATGAACTATGGTTTGGCAAGAAACCAAAGTTATCGTATCTCAATGCTTGGGACTGCGATGCTTATGGCTTCAGCCGGAAAAAGCTCGAACCCAAAGCGGACAAATACATCTTCATGGGATACCCAAAGGTAACAACTGTGTATACCTTCTATCTCAGATCCAAGGACAAAAATGTTTGTCACTAAGAACGGGTCCTTTCTCGAGAAGGAGTTTCTCTCGTAAGATTAGAGTGGGAGGAAGATAGAACTTGATGAGGTTGTCGAACCCTCACTTCAACCGAAAAGTAGTGCAACACAGAAAGATGTTTATGTGGAACCTACGACTGTTGAAGAGGAAACTAATGATAGTGATCATGAAGCTTCAGATCAAGTTGCTAATTGAACCTCGTGGGTCGACAAGGATATGTACTACTCCTGAGTGGTACGGTGATCCTGTCTTAGATGTCTTGTTGTTGGACAACAATGAACCTACGAACTATGGAGAAGCGATGGTGGGCCCGTATTCTGACAAATGGTTAGAAGCCGAGAAATCCGAGATAGGATCCATGTATCAAAGCAAAGTATGGACTTTGGTGGACTTGCCCGATGATTGACAAGCCATTGAGATAAATGGATCTTTAAGAAGAAGACGGACGTGGACGATAATGTCACCGTCTATGAAGCTCGACTTGTGGCAAAAAGTTTTTCACAAGTTCAAGGAGTTGACTACGATGAGATTTTCTCACCCGTAGCGATGCTTAAGTGCGTCAGAATCATGTTAGCATAAGCTACATTTATGAAATCTGGCAGATGGATGTCAAAACAAGTTTCCTTACCAGTTTTCGTAAGGAAAGGTTGTATGTGATACAATCAGAAAGGTTTTGTCGATCCTAAGGAAGCTAAAAGGTATGCTAGCTCCAGTGATCCTTCCATGGACTAGAGCAAGCATCCCGGAGTCGGAATATACGCTTTGATGGAGTGATCAAAGTTTTTGGGTTTATACTAAGTTTGTTAGAAACTTGTATTTACAATAAAGTGAGTGGGAGCACTACAACATTTCTGATAAGTATATGTGAATGACATATTGTTGATCTGAAATGATGTAGAATTTTTGGAAAGCATAAAGGGTTGTTTGAAAGGAGTTTTTCAAAGGAAGACCTGGATAAAGCTGCTTATATAATTGGGCATCAAGATCTATAGAGATAGATCAAGACGCCTGATGATACTTTCAAAAGAACACACACCTTTGACATGATTTTGAAGGAGTTCAATAGAGATCAGTCAAAGAAGGAGTTCTTACCTGAGTTGTAAGGTGTGAAGTTGAGTAAGACTGAAAGCTTGACCGCGACAGAAGGAAGAGGAAGGACGAAGGTCGTCCCCTTTGCTTTTGTCATAGGCTCTATACGGTATGCCATGCTGAGTACCGCGCCTGATGTGTGCCTTACCACATGTCTGACAAGAGGGTACAAAAGGTGATCCAGGAGTAGATCACCAGATAGCGGTTAAAATTATCCTTAGAGGAATAAGGAAACATTTCTTGGTTATGGAGGTGATAAAGAGTTCGACGTAAAGAGTTACGTCGATGCAAGCTTAACACCTATCCGGATAACTTTGAGTAGAGATACCGGATACGCATAATGGAGCAATAGTTTGGAATAGCTCCAAGTGGAACATGGTAGCAGCATCTATGATATGACATAAAGTTTTGCGAAGTACATAGGGATCTGAATGTTGCAGACCCGTTGACTACAACCTCTCTCACAAGCGTAACATGATCAAACCCAGAACTCGTTGAGTGTTAATCACATATTGATGTGAACTAGATTATTTACCCTAGTAAACTTTTTGATGTTGGTCACATGGCGATGTGACCTGTGAGTGTTAATCACATGGCGATGTGAACTAGATTATTGACTCTAGTGCAAGTGAGAGACTGTTGGAAATATGCCCTAGAGGCAATAATAAATTGGTTATTATTATATTTCCTTATTCATGATAATTGTTTATTATCCATGCTAGAATTGTATTGATAGGAAACTCAGATACATCTGTGGATACATAGACAAATACCATGTCCCTAGTAAGCCTCTAGTTGACTAGCTCGTTGATCAACAGATGGTCACGGTTTCCTGACCATGGACATTGGATGTCATTGATAAGAGGATCACATCATTAGGAGAATGATGTGATGGACAAGACCCAATCGTAAGCCTAGCACAGATCGTGTAGTTTGTATGCTAAAGATTTTCTATATGTCAAGTATCTTTTCCTTAGACCATGAGATTGCGCAACTCCCGGATACCGTAGGAATGCTTTGGGTGTACCAAACGTCAATCAAGACTGGGATTTGTCACTCCGTATGACGGAGAGGTATCTCTGGGCCCACTCGATAGGACATCATCATAATGTGCACAATGTGATCAAGGAGTTGATCACGGGATGATGTGTTATAGAACGAGTAAAGAGACTTGCCGATAACGAGATTGAACGAGGTATCGGTATACCGACGATCGAATCTCGGGCAAGTACTGTGCCGATAGACAAAGGGAATTGTATACGGGATTGATTGAATCCTTGACATCGTGGTTCATCCGATGAGATCATCATGGAACATGTGGGAGCCAACATGGGTATCCAGATCCCGCTGTTGGTTATTGGCCGGAGAGTTGTCTCGGTCATGTCTGCATGGTTCCCGAACCCGTAGGGTCTACACACTTAAGGTTCAATGACGCTAGGGTTATAGGGAAAGTATGTATGCGGTTACCGAATGGTGTTCGAAGTCCCGGATGAGATCCGAACGTCAAGAGGAGTTCTGGAATGGTCCGGAGGTAAAGATTCATATATGGGAAGTTCCGTTTTGGTCACCGGAAAAGTTTCGGGCGCTATCGGTAGCGTACCGGGACAACCGGGAGGGTCCCGGGGGTCCACCGGGTGGGGCCACCGGCCCCAGAGGGCTGCGTGGGCCAAGTGTGGGAGGGGACCAGCCCCAGGTGGTCTGGTGCGCCCCCCACCAGGGCCCAAGGCACCTCCAAGAGGGGAGGGGGGCAAACCCTAGGGCAGATGGGCCCTAGGGTCCAATCTGGTGCGCCCCCCTCTCCCTCTCCCCCTTGGCCGCCCCCTAGATGGGATCTAGGGCTGGCCGCACCCCTAGGGGTGGGAAACCCTAAAGGGGGCGCAGCCCCTCCCTTCCCCCTATATATATGTGAGGTTTGGGGCTGCCCATAACACGGTTTGACCTCTCTCGCTTGGCGCAGCCCTACCTCTCTCCCTCCTCGTCTCTCGCAGTGCTTGGCGAAGCCCTGCTGGAGTCCCGCGCTCCTCCACCACCACCACGCCGTCGTGCTGCTGTTGGATGGAGTCTTCCCCAACCTCTCCCTCTCTCCTTGCTGGATCAAGGCGTGGGAGACGTCATCGGGCTGCACGTGTGTTGAACGCGGAGGCGCCGTTGTTCGGCACTTAGATCGGAATCAACCGCGATCTGAATCGCTACGAGTATGACTCCTTCATCCGCGTTCTTGTAACGCTTCCGCATCGCGATCTACAAGGATATGTAGATGCACTCCCCTCTCCCTCGTTGCTAGATTACTCCATAGATAGATCTTGGTGATGCGTAGGAATTTTTTTTGATTTTCTGCTACGATCCCCAACATTCCCATATATAAATCTTTACCTCCGGACCATTCCGGAACTCCTCGTGATGTCCGGGATCTCATCCGGGACTCCGAACAACATTCGGTAACCACGTACATCTATTCCCTATAACCCTAGCATCATCGAACCTTAAGTGTGTAGACCCTACGGGTTTGGGATCCATGCAGACATGACCGAGACTTCCTCCGGCCAATAACCAACAGCGGGATCTGGATACCCTTGTTGGTTCCCACATGTTCCACGAAGAACTCATTGGATGAACCACGATGTCAAGGATTCAATCAATCCCGTATTCGATTCCCTTTGTCCATCTGTATAGTACTTGCCCGAGATTCGATCGTCGGTGTACCGATACCTTGTTCAATCTCGTTACGGCAAGTCTCTTTACTCGTTCCGTAACACATCATCCTGTGACCAACCCCTTAGTCACATTGAGCTCATTATGATGATGTACTTACCGAGTGGGCCTAGAGATACCTCTCCGTCATACGGAGTGACAAATCCCAGTCTCGGTTTGTGCCAACCCAATAGATGCTTTCGGAGATACCCGTAGTGTACCTTTATAGCCACCCAGTTACGTTGTGACGTTTGGCACACCCAAAGTATTCCTACGGTATCCGGGAGTTGCACAACCTCATGGTCTAAGGAAAGAATACTTAACATTGGAAAAGCTTTAGCATAGGAACTACACGACCTTGTGCTAGGCTTAGGATTGGGTCTTGTCCATCACATCATTCTCCTAATGATGTGATCCCGTTATCAATGACATCCAATGTCCATGGTCAGGAAACTGTAACACCCCAAAATTTTGATCTCGCTCAAGTAATAAAATTTTGACCAGGAGTTTCAACTCTTCTTTTTCTGGGTTTTCTGTGATTGTCAGATCTTCCCTTCTGTTGCTATTATGGAGTTTTTGCCCTAGTAAGAGATTGTGAGTTTGTTGCTTGGACTCAATTGCCCTAAGCCAAGAGAACAACCTTTCTAGTTATAAGATCATTTGCATTATTTTCTCCCTGAGCTTTATTTATTTTAAGTGTTTTCCTTCTGTTTTAGGGCCAAGTTTGCACTACAACCCTTTGATGGAATTGTCCAAAAATGCCACCAAAATTCAGGGATGTCCAGTAAAACCCCTACATCATTTCCATGCAAAAACCCTTGGGTACTCTTTGGAAAAATTGAGCAAAACATATTCTTTTGCTCTCAGGTCCAGTTAGTCACTTTCTACTGCAGCCCTATTCTAACTTGCTCCTTTGGCCTTGAGCTTTTTCCCAACTTACAGCCCACCTTGCAAAACCCTTAAGTCCAGAAGAGTGGACCCATTGGAAGGTTTATGGTTCATGGAACAATACCATTTACCTTCTGCCCAGAACTGGAATCTTGCAAAACTTGCACTAACAAGTTTTTGCTTTTAATAAACTAACCTCACCACTCTCTTACCCATCCAAGGAGACACTTATCTGGATAATTTGGCCACCCCAAGAATTGGCTAGATGCCACTGGCATTTTGTCAAACACCCTGAGTGCATGACCAGTTTTGGCTTAGTTCTTAGTTTGTGTTATGAACTTTGTCCCCTGACTAGACCAGCATGTCACGTGGAGTTTCCCTAACCTATAGCCCCATCCTGCTAACCCCCTTGTGGTTTGGAGCCCCCTAGCATGCCTTGGCATATTACCGAGCACGTCGCGTGCGTGCTCTGGGCACGCCCAGAGCGCGCGTTTTGCACGTGCGTGCGCTCGGGTCGCCGCGTCGCGCCCCTGGCCCCAACTCACCTGCGGAGCCGCGCCCGGCCTTATCCGCAGCCGAGAACACTCCAAGCCGTCCCTGGGACTCCACAGCACCATCGTCAGAGCGCATTTGGCGGCACGCCGGCGACCACAGTGGATCTCTGCCATGGTCGGCGCCGCCCGAGCCACACGCGCTCGCCAGCTGCCTCCTGGAGCAGTGCAAACTCATTCGCAAGCTCGTCCGGAAGCGTTCGTCGCCGCCACGTCTCCTGCTGCTACAGAATGGCGGTCGCCGGCGATCTTATCCCCGGCCGCCGCGGAACCGCCATTGCCCGCCTATATAAGGAACCCCCGAGCTCGTCAGGCCCTCAAGCAACCTCCTACACTCCCTCACTTATCCGCCCGTAGCAGTAGAAAGACTAGAGAGGTCATCTTCTTCCTCTCCGGCAACCAAGGCCGCCGCCACTGTCTCGATCGCTCCGGCGCCACCAGGGCCTCCCCCGCCCATCCAGCACCACCGTCGCCTTCCCCTCGACCTTGCGGAGCTGCCCGACCCCTCGAACGCGATCAAAACCCACCACAACGCAAATCCCCAATTCTGCCCGAAGTTTCCTCCGCAGCGGAGCTCGCCGCCGGCAATTCCCTCCGTCCCCGCCGGCCAGTCAACCACCGGGAGGACCGCCTAGGAGTAACGGATCCATTCCTGGCCTCGAACGCCCTCGAGGAGCCCCCGTTCGCCGGCGACGATCGCCGGAGTCCCGCCTCCGCTCGGGCAAGAGGAAGAGCAGGGAGAGGCGACTGGTCAAACCTGACCAGTGGGCCCCATGGACCCACTGTCAGTGACACAGCCCCATCTCCACACGTTTAAGTGGAGGCGTAAAACTCAAAGTACGTATTCCCTAGCCCGAAAATGTATTCTCAGCTGAGACGTTTTCTTTTCTGTTTTAGTTTAAAAATCAGAGTTTGACTGAACTTTGACTGGCTTTAACTTTTTAAATATGGCTCCAAATGAATTGATTCTTTTTTTGTTGTTCCACAAATTTGGTCTAGTTTATTTTCAAATTTATTTGAAAATTTTCCAGACAACTTTTTGTGCTGTTATGATTCTATGTATTAATTTCATTTCCTTTCTATTAGGATTTTTGAAGAGGGTCAAAACTTCCAAAAGTTTTGGAATACATTTCTCCTCCCCTCTACTTGAAGGAAAGCATTTTTTAACCTTGTTCTAAAGCACGTGATTACGATGATATGGATACATTCTTTTCTTTCATATGTGATGATATGATCCTACCCATGAGTGCATGAGGTAGACCCCTTGCTGTGTATGTTAAATATGCACGACGGTATCCCCTCGTATGCTTCCCATGCCTAACGGAAGAAAGCCGTGGAAGTCGTGGTCTTGTGTAGACACGAGCTTGCCCTTAGCTCCTCGTTGAGACGGCGGAGTCCGGTATGGCTTGGTGAGGTACGACGGTTGGCGATTCCGACTATGGTTATGGAATATAATGATTATGCTAATCAGGCAAATGATGCTGAAACCTCCTGAGTCGACCATAGATCGAGTCTTGTTCCAGTATCCCCCATACTCGTTTCCGTGCTACCACTTGTCCCTACTATAGGTAGGGTACGGTTCAGTAAATTGTTGACCCCTGTTCTAGCACACACCGTACAGAGAGGCCGTGGTGGAAGATATCGGCTGCAACCGGTAGGCATGCCACCTGGTCCGGGGGCATCGGTGTTTCGGTTGAAGCTGAAGGGGGTAGTTTCCCCAGTTTGCGCGCGTTATAAATTTTGTGATCCCATGCTAGTCAAGGTTGTAGCCTCCCCACTAAGAGTTTGGCTTGACAGGTGTCGTGGGTGATTCCAGACACCGGTAAGTTAAGCTGGTGTGTGCGGCCAGACGTGTCTTCAAATTAAAAGACCGTAGATGGAATTAGTACAGAGAGACTAATGGAATCCATTATTCGTGGGTAAAGAGTACACCCTCTGCAGAGATTAAATCTATTTGAATAGCCGTGTCCCTGGGTTAGGACTACAGTCTGGGAAGGGTCAAGCGTCGGTCTTAGCGTCGGTCTTCGGAGGAGAAAACTGCTAAAACCAGAACCTTGTTTATGAAGTGTGGCATATGGTGACATTGATTATGATGCACTAACCCCTGTATTATGGAAATTATTGAGTATCCCTGGGACGGTCCTACCTCCTGGATATTCACTATCATCTAGCTTTTATTTATAAGCCCTTTATGTGATGTCGCTCAGACGTTCGATTGTGGCATTTTGTTATTTGCTTTTATTTATAAGCCCTTTATGTGATGTCACTCAGACGTCCGACTGTGGCATTTTGTTATTTACTTTTATTTTTAAGCCCTTTATGTGGTGTCGCTCAGACGTCCGACTGTGGCATTTTGTTATTTGCTTTTATTTATAAGCCCTTTATGTGGTGTCGCTCAGACGCCCGACTGTGGCATTTTGTTGTTTGCTTTTATTTATAAGCCCT
>LR738711.1:904818910-904839983 GCA_902687465.1 Secale cereale
TTTGTTATTTGCTTTTATTTATAAGCCCTTTATGTGATGTCGCTCAGACGTCCGACTTTGGCATTTTGTTATTTACTTTTATTTATAAGCCCTTTTAATGATGTCGCTCAGACGTCCGACTGTGGCATTTTGTTATTTACTTTTCTTTTTAAGCCCTTTATGTGGTGTCGCTCAGACGCCCGACTGTGGCCTGATTCGCTTTTATTTTATTACCTCTCCCTGAATGCATATGCATTTTTATACAGATAAACTGCTTGCATCTTGGACGGTCATATCTTAATTAACCTCGTGATCATCAAGTATTATCGAGCATGATTATATTTCACCCTATGTTCATAATGCTTGCGAGTACATTCAAAGTACTCACTGGCTTGTCCCTGGCTGTTGTCTTGGCCAGATTTCTCGCATGGAGAGGAGCGTCACGACGACAACCCGGAACCTATACAACAGGGATAGCAGCCTCACGAAGATAGGAGTTAACCCGGTCAGCTGTTCCCGTGGGAAATGGAGTCCCACAGACGCTGACGTGTCACAACCGCTTCCGCCATCAGCCACTAGAGACCTCGTGTTGTACTTAAAGGCCAGAATGGCCTTGTACTACCTATTTGTACCTTTGCTTGGAAATTTCTGTATCAAGAGGTCCCTCATCAGCTAACAGTAATCCTGGGGCTGGTGAGCACAAGGGCAAATTTTGGGAATTTAATACCCCGAAAATCTGGTCCTGACAACCTTGGTATCAGTGCCAGGCTGACCATTGACTAATCCTATCTTAGCCAGGTCAAAAAAACCTAGGTCAACCACCACACCAGACCATATCCTAACCCCGGCCAAGCTTCTCGCGTAAGATACCCACACAGTGGACCGACACCTTTGGCAGTCGGTGCCCAACCTATCAGCCTAGCCTATAGATCACGCGCCACTGACCGACACCTAAACAGTTCCTTCCACAAGCGTGCGAAGGAAGACTCCATCCTTTCCTATAAATGGGGCACGCTAGCCCCAAACCCAGCACAGCACATCCTCTACCCCAGACCGAGCTAAAATGCCAGGACCCATTGTCCACAATGAAACCACAGCAACCAACCTTGGAGGTTTTGTGACCGTGCTCGCAAACCTCACCCGCCGTGCCTTTGCGCTAGAGGAGCCCCCAGAATATGTTGTGTACCAAGAATCCATGGGCGGTGAAAACCGTCAATTCTGGGCCACTGTACACATCTACGGTAGGGGTCTATCACCAGAACGTCCCTACAGGTTCACAGGAAGGACAACTTCCTTTGAGCCGCAGGCTATCCAACTAGCTGCCCGAGAGGCTATTGTTCAACTCCGGCACTTATCGCCCAGAGTTAACTGTCGCTCATTCTACTACTACCCCAGCCGTAACGGGTATGGTAGACATCCCCGAGTTGCCAGCGGAGACCACGAGACAGATCCTGCATTATTGCATCTGGTGCGCTATGTGAGCGTGCTGGAGGAACTGCTCGATCAAATCACCCTTGATCTGATCGCAGCTCGTGGGGAACTGCTTCGCCGAGCCCCGGCAAGAGGAGGAGACGAGTCCAGCGCCGACAACCCAGTCGTGGTGTTCGGACAACCGATCGAGTCCTTGAGACCTGCCTCGGTCATTGACCAGAGTGCCTTGGTGTCCCCAGAGGTGATGTGTCGCCTGTTTGGCACGCGCTCCAACGGGATTGTGGCCAACAATCCCCGCGAGGGACATCATCACTGCCCCGACCCTGCAACCTCTCAGCCACCTCCAGCCAACGCGGACAGTGAAGCTCTTGGAGAAGCTTCAGCGTCCACAAGGCAAGGCCGCTTGGATATAAACGAGGTTGATTAAATCACCCGAGTAGTACCAAGCCTTATCTTGTCCACACCCCGTGGAGATGTAACCTGTATTTCCATATGTATATACAGTTTACTTTTGCGCCCTTATCTCTATAGCATTCATGCACAGATATGTCAGTGTAAGAATGCATTCTGTCCAGGTATAACTTCCAAGGCACCTCACCGACACCCCTACAGTAAACACGTCATTTTTGCAAGACGTGAGTACCTGTAGCATTGACCCCGACCCCGTAAAGCGAAACCGACAATATAGCTACCCCTCACCATGATTCTATAAACCAGCCTGGTTGCTATATAAAAGGCCACACCGTGACCTTGCCAAGCATCCCTCACCTGGTGCACTACTCTCACAACCACTTCCTTCGCGATGCCGATCCCTAGTATTTATCTGAGAACCCCAAAGGCATCCCCTGGTTGTTTCGTGAAGATATTGTGGGATTTTACCTGCAGTACCATGAGTGCTACCCGTCCACCCCAGTATGAACTGCTCAAATCGAGGATCACACCATCCACCTCGAAATATTGGGCAATAGTACACATCCCTCCCGCAAACCCAAACCAAGACCCAACAGAGGTTTCCTTCATGGGGAAATCCATGCCCACTCCTCAGATGGCCATAGAGGCTGCCGCATGTGAAGCACTTGCTCGCCTTCGATTCACGGTGCCCTATGCCAGCGAACGAGGATATTACTACTTTTCAAGCCGCGCAGCACCCGGAGAAGCAGCATCTTTTCCTGGTGGACGAATAGAGAGAGACCCAGTACTAGCCAACCTTACGCAGTACATCATCGCACAAGAGTGTTTGACCCAGTGGATAATGGGTTATCTCTAGAGCCTCGCTGATTTAAATCCTCGGATCGCCATTGGCAGACCATTGAGGCCTGGGCAGGAGAAGCACATTCATCGACTGGTCAACCCGCTCCCGCCGATAGAAGAAGAGTGTCCCCCAGCACCAGAGACTTATTCACAGGACCCTGTCCAGTTGCCGTTTATGTTTTAGATGTAACTACTATGATTTGTTATCCCCGCGATCTTTTCGTGAGTTGTAAACTGTGTGTCGTGTCATGTGTTAATTAATTTAAATTTATGGAATAGTTCCACTGTTAATAACTCTGGACTTAATTTATTTTTTGCGCTAAGAAAAAAAACCTAGAGTGAGAGTTTATATGTTTTCTTTCCTGAGTTATTACGACAATTATCTCCGCATAACATAGATATTTCATTTTCCCGCACAGCACCTGTCGGTGTACTAAGGTAGGGGTGCCTCAGTACCCCAACTTGTGCACGGGCAGTTGCAGCTTCCCGCGGCAAGGTTTACTGCTGGCTCGCCGGAGACCTTCCTGCTCCTTATCTAACCATTCAAAAACAAAGTATACAAGACAGAAGACCAAGACCCCGGCAAGAGGAGCTTGCCGGGAAGGCCGTTCCAGGCTCAAGATTGCTTAACTAGCACGAGGCCCTGGCAAGAGGAGCTTGTCAGGACGAACAGAAGATTTTATCTTAGAAGACCCAGCAAGGGCTCGGGGAGCGGCAAGCTTCCGGGCCCGGCAAGGTCGAGATCCCCGGCAAGGTGCTTGCCGGGGGAGGTGCGCTGTGTGCCCGCGCTCCAGCTCATCGGCCCACGCGTCGCCCTGGGGCCACTCCAGGGACGCGTGGCGGATGGCTGTGCAGCCTGGGGGACACGGTGGCACTCCACGGCAGTGGATCCATCGCCGTGGCAGACGGAGACGCAACGGCGGGAGCTTTTGGGGTCGACGGCGACGGGCATTAAATGCCCTTGTCCCCCACTGTCAAAGTAGGTATAGACCACTGTTCTGCACTGTAGCTCCACTGTTCCCGCACTGTTCCAACTACCACCTCTTTTACATTTTTACCCCTTTCTCCCACGTTGACACCTGTCGGTGACCCCTTGCACTATAAAAGGAGGCCCATGCGCAACGTGGAGGGGGTTCGAAACCTAGATCATTCTCACGCTCGTGTAGCTGCTTCTTCAAGCTCCGAGCGCCCAACTCAATACACAACCAAGCAGGAGTAGGGTTTTACGCATCCGTGCGGCCCGAACCTGGGTAAAACTGCCCGTGCGTCTGCCTCGATCTGCTCTTCGTGCTCCCTCCGCCCTCGTACCGCACAGACAAGGGGCTCCGGTCCCATAGGTGTTCGTGGTGGACAGTTTCCCCCGACATCTTTGGCGCGCCAGGTAGGGGGCGTCGAGGTTGTGCGAACCTGATCCGGCGTTCGCGCGGGCGCAATCTTCATCAACCTCTCCAAGCTTCATCAGCGACTTCATCAGCAACAACTCCATGGCCCCGAAGAAGAAGCCTTCGGAGGTCGGAGGCCCGTCCGCGTCTCACCCGCCGCCACCAGAGCCAACGGTGGGCGGGGGAGACGCCGTCGGAAGGGTGGTTGCCGGCGAGGACACTCACGGTGCCACCAGATCAAAGAACAGGACGGACGACCGGACCTCGGTCTCCGTGGACGCGCCACGTCCATCGCAACATACGACGACCCCACAGCGCCATACCACGGGAGGTGGTATCCGCTTGCTGGGACAAGGCCATACCGGAGGTTCGCGGGACGCCCCGGACCCCCGTCCGGGCACAAGCAAAGCGAAGGCGCCGGCGCGGGACCCCGCTCCTTCTAACGTCGTTAGAAGTCCGAGCGTATCCCGCTCCTCGCACCGCTCGCCCGCGTTCCCCACTACTCCGGCAGAAGCGCTCGCAAGGGCGCAGCTGCTCCTCGATTTTCCTCCAGCGGCCGACAAGGCCGAGGAATGGAGGGCCACTATCCGGAGCCTGATAGACTTCGCCAACAACGACTCCCCGCAGCAGCCGTCGGCCTCGCGGCCGCGGCAGGCCGAGAAGACGAAGGCTATCGGCGACAAGACTGCCGGGGGTGCGACAAGCGTGCACTCCCCGCCGCAGAAGCAGAAGACGCCGCCCCGCCGGAACAACCCCGACGACGGCTCCACAGCCTCGTCGGACCCGCGGGCCCGTCGGGACCAGCGCCAGGTCCTCGACGACCGGCGAGATGAAGACGCTCGGACCACGATCGAGCGCCGCCGAGAAGCTCGGCGACAATCCGACAAGAGAGCTGGGAACACTGTCGACGCACCCGCGCCCGGTGAACCAGACGACTTGCCGTACGCGGCAGGCTGCCCTGCGTTCACCCGCGAGCTGCGGCGCGTCCAGTGGCCCAGCATGAAGAACTTTAAGCCCGACGTACCGGAGAAGTACGACGGCAAGACGCACCCCTCGGAGTTTCTCAGCGTCTACACCATAGCAGTGCAAGCTGCCGGGGGGCGCGACGAGAAGATCCTAGCCAACTACTTCCCGCTCGTGCTGAAGCCGAACGTCCGTTCGTGGCTCATGCACTTGCCGGAAGGCTCTATCTCTTCTTGGGCCGACCTCTGCCATCAGTTTGTTGGCGCCTTCACCGGCGGCCACAAACCCCATGGCCAGGAGAGCGATCTCCACATTTTGGCCCAGAAGGAAGGCGAACCCCTGCGCAAGTATATCCAACGTTTCAGCCGGGTACAGCACAACATCCCCGACGTTCACCCTGCTGCGGGTATCAGCGCGTTCCATCAGAACGTGCGTAACCGCCGCATGCGTGAGGAGATGGCGATGACCAAGATCAGGGACGTCAGCGAGCTCTACGCTCTTGCCGACAAGTGCGCCCGTGCAGAAGAGGGGAGGAAACTCCCCGGGGAGGATGCTGGCGCAGGGGGAAGCGACAGCGACGACGCCGCCCCGGCAAAGAAGAGCCGGCGGCGGAACAACAGGAAGAAGGGCAAGAAGGAAGTGCTTGCCGTCGAGAAGTCCGGCAAGGAGGCCCCCGCCAAGCAAGCGCAGGCTGGCGGCTCCGGCAAGGAGCCTGCCCCTGCGGCGGCGGCCGACAAGCCGGGTAGCTCCGACAAGCAATACTGCAAGATTCACCGCACCAAGGGTCACGACCTCTCTAACTGCAAGCGCGTCGAGTACCTCGTCGAGCAGCAAAAAGCTGAGTACGAGAGGCGCGACAAGGAGAAGGCCCAAGGTGGCGGGGAAGAGCCCAGCAAGAAGCGGCCATTCAATGGCCGGGGAGGACGCCGCGGCAAGGCCAAGCAGCGGCAAGGAGATCGACCTCCCCGGGGCCGCGACAACGACGAAGACGACGATGAAGACATGGAGGACGACGAGAACAGCGAGCAGGAGTTCCAGAAGGCCACGGAGGTCCTGTGCGTCGACGGTGGCGCCTCCCTGCACACCTCCCACCGCCAGCTGAAACAGTGGGTGCGTGAGGTGAATGCAGCGGAGCCGCCCGTGGAGTCGCGCAGGCTCCTCAAATGGTCCAGCACGCCCATCATTTTTGACCTTGAGGATCACCCTGACCGCACCACTGCGGTCGGGTGCTTGCCGATGCTGGTCTCACCCACCATCCGCAACCTCAAGGTCACCAAAATGTTGGTTGACGGCGGGGCCGGGCTGAACTTGATCTCCTCTGCTGTGATCAAGAAACTCCAGATTCAAGACGGCGAGCTCAAAGAGACCGGTTCATTCCAAGGAATCAACCCGGGAAGGAGCAAGCCCAAGGGAAAGATTACTCTGCCGGTGACCTTTGGCGGGGAGCTCAACTTCAGGACTGAGCGCATCACCTTTGACGTTGCTGATATTCCATTGCCCTACAATGGGATACTCGGCCGTCCCGCCCTCGCCAAGTTCATGGCAGCTTCCCACTATGCCTACAACGTGCTGAAGATGCCGGGGCCGATAAGCGTCATCACTGTCCACAGCGACAAGAAAGATGCGCTTATTTGCGCCGACAAGATCTACCGGGAAGCGGCAGCTGCAGCCGAGAAGGATACTCTTGCCGCTGAAGCTCCCGGGGGGAAGAAGACGAAGACCAAGTCCGGCAAGTGCTCTGGGACCCACTCCGGCAACCGCACCTCTTCGGAGTGCTGCGCTGCCGTCGAGGACGTTCCATCGAGCTCCACCGGCAAGAGCAAGAAAGGAATGGCTGCTCCTCCGGCAACCAAGAAGGTGTCCGCAAAGGAGGATGGCACTGGTGGTACCTTCACCATCAGTGCCACCCTTGACAGCAAATAGGAAAGCGCGCTCGTCGCCTTCCTGCGGGCGAATGTCGATGTGTTTGCTTGGCAACCATCTGACATCCCCGGTGTTCCCAGGAAGGTGATTGAGCACAAGCTTGCTGTCTGTTCTCACGCGCGGCCCATCAAGCAAAAAGTAAGGAAGCAAGCAGTGGAGCGCCAAGAGTTTATCAATGAAGAGATCAAGAAGCTAGAGGCAGCAGGCCTAGTTAGAGGTGTGATCCATCCGACGTGGTTGGCAAACCCAGTCGTCGTGCGCAAAGCCAACGGGAAGTGGAGACTGTGTATAGACTTCACTGATGTCAATAAAGCATGTCCCAAGGATCCCTTCCCTTTGCCGCGCATTGACCAGATCGTTGACTCCACTGCCGGATGTGAGCTACTCTGTTTTCTTGATGCATACTCAGGCTATCACCAGATTTTCATGGCCAAGGAAGATGAGGAGAAGACTGCATTTATCACTCCATGTGGCACTTACTGCTTTATCCGCATGCCATTTGGACTGAAGAATGCAGGCTCAACTTTTGCAAGGGTAGTGTACACTGCTTTTGAGCCACAGATCCACAGGAATGTAGAAGCCTACATGGATGATATCGTGGTGAAGAGCAAGAGCAAAGAAACACTGATTCAAGACTTAGAAGAAACGTTTCAGAACCTGCGCAGGATACAACTCAAGCTGAACCCCGAGAAGTGCGTCTTTGGAGTTCCCTCCGGCAAGCTTCTCGGGTTCTTTGTATCACAGAGGGGGATTGAAGCCAACCCCGACAAGATCAAAGCCATCGAGCAGATAGAAGCCCCGAAGCGCGTCAAGGATGTCAGAAGGCTTGCAGGTTGCGTTGCTGCTCTCAGTAGGTTCATTTCAAAATCCGCAGAACGCGCCCTACCTTTCTTCAAAATCTTGAAGAAGGCAGGTCCCATGAAGTGGACTCCGGAAGCGGAGGCGGCGTTGCAGGATTTGAAACGGTACCTGTCCTCCACTCCTATACTTGTCGCACCTAAACCACAGGAAAAGTTGTTGCTATACTTAGCGGCAACCAACCAGGTGGTTAGTGCTGCGTTAGTAGCGGAGAGGGAGTCCGACGAGGAGTCAGCACCGCCGGCAAGCGAATCTAGCGACAAGCAGGGGGCTGTCCCGACAAGCTCTGGCCCCGACAAGGAAGACTCTGCGCAGGAACAAGGAGAGGTGCGGAAGAAGATGGTGCAGCGCCCAGTGTATTTTGTAAGTTCCCTTCTCCAGGGGGCTAGATCAAGGTACTCTGGCGTGCAAAAGTTGCTTTTCGGCCTTCTCATGGCCTCGAGAAAGCTGCGCCACTACTTCCAAGCCCATGAGATAACAGTGGTCACTCGCTTTCCGTTGAAGAGGATATTACACAATCCAGAGGCAACAGGCAGGATCGTCGAGTGGGCACTGGAACTGTCAAGCTTCGGACTCAAATTTGAAAGTACTTCAACCATTCAGAGCCGAGCTTTGGCAGAGTTCATTGCTGAGTGGACCCCAACGCCAGAAGAAGAAGTTCAAGAAACAAGCGCACCCGTGCAAGAAGCAACAAGTGAATGGGTAATGTATTTTGACGGTGCCTTCTCGTTGCAAGGCGCCGGTGCTGGCGTGGTACTCATCGCGCCCACCGGAGAGCACCTCAAGTATGTTATCCAGATGCACTTTCCCAGGGAGCAAGCGACAAACAATACTGCAGAGTATGAAGGCTTGCTCGCCGGCCTCAGAATTGCGGCTGAACTTGGGATCAGAAAGCTGATTGTACGTGGAGATTCTCAGTTGGTGGTCCGGCAAGTCAACAAGAGCTACCAGAGCCCTTTGATGGAAGCTTATGTAGATGAAGTGAGGAAGCTTGAAGAACACTTTGAAGGTCTGCAAATGGAGCACATCCCGAGAGCTCAAAATGAAATTGCAGATGGCCTTTCAAAGTGTGCTGCGATGAAGTTACCTGTGGAACCAGGGACCTTCCTGCTCAAGCTAACTCAGCCATCCGTTACACCATCAATCGGACAGTCTAAGAAGAGAAAGTTGGTCTCCGGCGACTACTTGCCGGCGGATCTTCCAGAAACCGCCGCCAAGGTTCCCAAGATCAACGACAACGCTGAGGAACAGTTTGCTCCTGCAAGCCCTCGGGCTTGTGCAGTTGAAGCAAGTGTTCCCGACAAGCCTCGCCCCGGCGAGCTTGCCGGGGGACCGTCAGCTCCGACGGAACCAGAGGTCTTCGCCGTAGAAGCTGAGGTTCCCGCAGCGGCCCTCGAGCCTTTAGTCCTTGCCGTCGAGCCCCGGGCTCCGGCATGGGCACAGCAGATCGTCCGTTTTCTACAAACTGGAGAACTTCCCGACGACCCTCAAGAGATAGAGAAGATAACCAGGCAGTCAAGTATGTATCAGTTTGTGGATAACGAGCTGTACAGAAGAAGACTCAATGGTGTCAGGTTGAAGTGCATCTCCAGGGAAGATGGACAGAAGCTGTTGGCAGAAATACACGGAGGCATATGCGGCCACCACATTGGCGCAAGGGCACTTGCCGGGAAAGCTTTCCGGCAAGGGTTCTTTTGGCAAGAAGCCCTCCAAGATGCAACTGCACTAGTAACCAAGTGTGAAGCGTGCCAGTTCCATGCAAAGCAAATACATCAGCCAGCTCAAGCTCTCCAAACAATCCCTTTGTCTTGGCCCTTCTCGGTCTGGGGGCTCGATATCCTCGGCCCTTTCCCTCGCGCTGTCGGGGGCTTTGAGTACTTGTACGTTGCAATCGACAAGTTCACAAAGTGGCCAGAAGTGGAGCCAGTGAGAAAGGTGACGGCACAGTCAGCGGTCAGGTTCTTCAGGTCGATTGTTTGCCGTTTCGGAATCCCTAACAGGATCATCACCGACAACGGTACGCAATTCACTAGTCGCACCTTCATGCAGTACGTCCAAGACCTTGGCGCCAAGGTCTGTTTCGCTTCTGTTGCTCACCCGAGGAGCAACGGTCAAGCGGAGAGGGCAAATGCTGAAGTGCTGCGCGGACTCAAGACAAGGACCTTTGACAGGCTGCGCAAGTGCGGAAGGAATTGGATAGAGGAGCTCCCGGCGGCTCTTTGGTCAATCAGAACGACACCGAATCGAGCCACCGGACAGACACCCTTTGCCCTAGTCTACGGGGCAGAAGCAGTTATCCCCACGGAACTCGTATACGGATCTCCTCGAGTGCTCGCTTATGATGAGCTCGAGCAAGAGCAACTGCGGCAAGATGACGCATTGCTCCTTGAGGAGGGACGTCTCCAGGCTGCTGTACGAGCTGCTCGATACCAGCAAGCTTTGCGCCGCTACCATAGCCGCAAAGTCAAGGCCAGGAGTCTCGAGGAAGGCGACCTTGTTCTTCGGCGTGTTCAGTCCGCCAAGAATTCCAACAAGTTGACGCTGAAGTGGGAAGGCCCTTATCGGGTGAGACAAGTTACGAGGCCCGGCGCTGTCCGCCTCGAGACCGAAGAAGGCTTACCGGTGAGCAACTCCTGGAACATAGAGCATCTTCGCAAGTTTCACCCCTAAGGCGCGGTTGCCGTGATCCGCTCCGGCAACCACCTTTTGTACAAGCTTTGCCGCTGTTGCATGTAACCCTTTGTACAAAGCCGGGCGCAGACCCCGTGCATCAGTAAAGATTTCGTGTTTTCGCATCGATTGCCTTTCGCATGCTTCTCTTTGCTATTTGCGTGTTTTATTTGGCATTTGATGCAACACTTAGATACTCGGTAAGCACTATTACGCCGAAAGGCGACATGCTTGTTTTCCTCTCCTTTTCCTTTTTCTCTCAAGCAGAAGGGACGCTCCTCGCGCACAAGTTTGCCGGGGGGGGAGGAGATGGAGGAGGAACTAGGTGCCGTTCAAGTGAGAAGAGCCTTACCGGGAAGCAAACAACATGAGCAAGCAGCTTATGAAAGATAAGTTGTTAGAATTTGACCAGTTCAAATTTTAAAATTTTGGTTGTCTTCCTTGAACGATCACACTTTGTATGGAAAACCTGTGCGCGGAGGAACCTACCCGTGGCTTGCCGCACCCTTATCTTGTTTTCGAGTTCACTCAACGATTTAAGTGAGCTGCGACAAGTGTCGCGCCCTTGCCTCGTTTCCGAGTACACTCAGCAAGCTAAGTGCGTTGCGACCTGCTGCGGCAAGGTTGCTTGCCGGCGAGGACCTTGGCCAGCAGGCTGCTCAGAGTCCAGCACTCAGCGCTCGCGGCAAGGGCCCCTTGCCGGCAAGCTCCCCGGGAGCGTAGGGTGAAAAACATACAAAGTCAAAGATGGGAACAAGGAAGATAACATTGCACTGATTGATTGAAGTAAAGCAAATATCTTACAAAGATAACTTGTCGCGATGGACTAATGAGTTCATAACATAACATGCAGCAACAAAAAGATAAAGATAAATGGGGCCCTAGTCTACGCGGTCGCCCTCCTTCCTGCCAAGCTTTGCCACCTTGGCGATGATGTGGCTGACCTGCTCCTTCAGGGCCTCCGTGTTCGCATCCTCCGGCAAGCTGCGAAGAACGTTCGTGAGGTTGATCCCCGGGTTGCGGAACACGATCTTCGTCAAGACCCGCTCCAGAGTTCCCGCGCAGAGACGGCGCGACTCCTCGGCCAGCTGCGCGGGGATGCGGTTCCGGAGACCTGCGAGGGCCGGAGCGACGCCTCTGAAGAAGAGGCTGAGCTTGGCGCTGTGCGGGAGATCTGGATCCGGCGAGTAGATAAGATGCTCGGCCTTCAAAGCAAGCAACTCCTGGTCAATGTTGGACGCAGAAGAAGCCAGCTCTTCGGTCCACGCCTCGATGGTCTGCCGGAATAGCTCAGACGCCTTGTTGACGCTATCCACCAAAGTCCGCTCCTTCCGGAGCTCCTCCTTCAGCTTGTCTTCTCGGAGCTTGGCGGCGTCAATTGAATCCCTCAGAGTTGAGACTTTCAGCTCCAAGTCCTCGATGGAGTCCTTGGCGGCCTTGAGCTCATCGCCCCTCTTGGACAGATTCACTTGGAGCTCCGCGTTGGTGTGGGCGTCCTTCTCGCGCTCAGTAATGAGCGCGGCAACCTTCTCGGCGCTCACCTTCATCGCCTTCTCCAACTGGATGACCTTGGCGGCGAGCTCCTTCTTGGCGTCTTCCGCGGCAGCAGCAGCGGCTTTCGCCTCCTTCAGCTCCCCGCCAAGAGCAGCCTCGCGAGCGGCAAGGTCCTCCTCGTGGGAGTCGAGATCCACCTTCCGCTGCGCGAGCTCTCCCTCTCGCCGGGACATCTCCACCCCGGCGAGCCGTTGCTGTTCCTCAGCCTCGGCCTTCTCCAGCACCCATTCTTCATATTCGCCGGCAAGGCGCTCGCGCGCCTCCGCCACCTCGCGGAGGCCCGCCTTGTGGGCAGCGCTGAGCTCCGCCGCACGCTTCTCCATTTCGGCGGCGGCCTTGGCGGCAAGCGCTTCCCGGGAGGCGAGCTTCGCCTGCCTGGCCCGGTAAAGGGCCAGGAGCTGGTGGAGAAGCTTCTCCTCCTCGGGCCCATCTCCTTCGCCGGGCGCTTCGACGACTGTCAGACCCGCGGAGGCGAGGACTTCCCCGTCAAACGCCTCGCCCTCCGCGGGAGCTCTTGATGAAGACCCCCAAGGCACTTGGATAAAGATGCCATTGGGAGCACGAAGATAGTAACCGGCTGGCTCCTCGCCGGCGGAGGGACCGGCGGCCGGTGCAGCATCTGATGCTCCCGCCACCTCCGGGTTGGCGGTGCGGTCGCCGTCCCCCTCCCCGGCCGCTGCATCGGCAGCCGGAGCGGTCTCCTGCACGGCCGGCTCGGTGGTTTCGGCCGTCTCCGCGGTGGCCTCGGCCATCTCCACGACGACGGGAACGTCATCGCCGCCGCCCTGCGCGCCCTCCTCATCCTCAATATTGATGACCTCGGTCTCCATCGGCACGGGAGGAGGAGGAGGAAGATCTAGAAGAAGAAGAAAAAGAAGTTCAAAATCAAGCAAAGATCCAAAAAGAAGCAAAGTCAAGAAAACCAAGTACAGAACGTACCTTGGCGGACGTCCTCTGCGGCGGGCTCCCTTGCCGGGGGGCTCGGCCTTGGCGGAGTGGCCGTCCTCGCCGGGCTGCTCGCCTTTGGCGGGGTACTCTGCCTTGGCGGAGTACCCGCCCTTGGCGGAGCGCTCTCCCTCGCCGGAGAGTTTTGCCTTGCCGGGGACGGCGGGGCCTGCGGCTCCTCGGTGACGGCCTCCGGGCGCTCTTCCCGCTGCGGCTCCACCTCTGCACAAGAGAAGATAGAAGAACCAAGACATTCAGAGATCAAAGCCCTAAGCGCGCCCCGACGAGCAAAAACAGTAAACCTCTAACTTACGCTGGGGGCTGCGCTGGGGGCTGCTCCCCGGAGCGGCACTCGGGTCCGGCAAGATCGGCTCCGCCGCGATCCCTGCTTCCGCGACGGATGGGTCTTCCACGACCTCAACTGTGGGCACCTTGACCCTCTTCGCGCGCTGCTCCAAGGTCCTGCAATCACGAGCAACAAACAAAGTCAAGCGTCAGCAACAATCGAGATATAAAAGTCAAGAAGGAGTAAGGTCTCGGGTCCTTACTCTTGGTCCTCCTCGTCGTCCTCGCTCAGCGCGGAGAAGTCAAACTCCACGGTGGGCGCGTCGGCGCGAGGAGCGGAGGATGAAGGTTCCCTCGCGCGTTTCGGAGCCACCGGGGCTGGGGGCTGCGTAGGCCCAGCCCCTGTGGTAGCCGGCGCCCGAGAAGGGGGCGGAGCAGCTGCTCCGCTCCGAGAAGATCCTTGCCGGCTCGGTGCCGGCCTGCGGGACGCCTCTGCCGTGGCCGGCACGCCGGCCGCCCTTAGCGCGGCTTGGCTCGGCCGGGGAGCTGCCCGGCGAGCTGGCTGTTGCCGGGGCGCTCGCGTCTGCTCTCCCGTCGCCGCCTTGCGGAGACGCTTCAACGGGGACTGCTTCGGGCTTGCCGGGGGCGGGGAGCTCTCCGACGAGGAGAGGTCGTCGGCGTACAACTCTGTCGATCCGCCGGAGCCTTCGGCCTCCTCCTCCTCCTCCTCCTCTGCCTCGGCCGGCTCGCTGGGCCCAGCATCCGACGATGCGGCCCTCTTCCCCTTGGCGCCTCCGCCCCTCGCGGCGCCTCTGCTTCCTCCGGCGGTGCCCTCCATTGCCGCGGCCTCCGTCGCGATCCCACTGATCCCGGAGTGCCTCAGCGAGGGGATCACGGCGAGCGCGTCGGGAGGGAGCTCTAGCAGCTTGCGAATCTCCTCATTGTCCGCCTGGCTGGCGGCATCCGCGGCTTCCGCCTCCGCGGGTGTGTATCCAAAGTTTCCCGCCGCCGAGGCTGCGGCGACTTCTTCAGCGCGAGAAGCTATGTAAGCAATCTCTTGGTCGGTGGTGGCCCGCGTGTGCAGCTTGAGATCGTCCTTCTTCTCCAACACCTCCACAAGGCGGTCGTAGAACTCGAGGACGTCGATGGGCTTGGGCGCAATCCACGTGCGCTCCACTCCATGAGAGTCGCACGCGGGCATCATAGCGACAAGGCGATCCCGGGCACTACTGGCGCAGAGCGGCACCACTCCCCGGGGAGCTCGGAAGTACTCGGGGTGTGCCGGGTCGAACTTGAAAAGTTCCCTGACCATACCCCGCAGCTCGAGTGTTGTGAAGTTAAAATTGAGGCCGGGGCGCAGCCTCATGATGTCTGCCGGGCCGCCATATTGCCACGCCGGCCTCTTCCGGTCTTGGAGGGGGGCGATCCGGCGACGAAGAAAGTCCGCGCCCACTTCAGCGACAGACAGCGGCGCCAAACGAAGACGCATGATTCTGACGAGAGCGATATCCAGCTTGGAGTCGTCGGAATCGAAGTTACTCCAATCCCTGCCGCGCACGATGGGCGATGTGCGCGGCGCGGTGAAGTGTTGCGGCCGCTCCTCGACGACCCAGCACCACTCCGCACGCCACTCTTCCCACTTGCCGCGGAGCTCCCCCGGCAAGTAGGCGGGTTTCTTATTCAGCCTAAACACCCAAGAGATTCCTCCGGAGAGGGGGGCGTCGGCCTCTACTCTGGGGATGAAAAAGTGCCTAAAGAGAGCTACGTTGGGCTGGATTCCTACGAAGTTTTCGCACATGTGTGCGAAAACGGACATGGTGAGGATGGCGTTGGGAGTGAAGTCGAGGAGGTGGAGGCCATAAGTATTCATGATATCGCAGAAAAAGTTTGAGAAGGGAGGGCACAGACCGCAGTGGAAGAAGGCTGCGAAAAAGTAATACCCGCCGGGGTAGTGATCCTTGGCGACGGCCGGGTAGACGCGCGTGCGGGGGTGCGCTGGAGTCTCCTTGGACCAGAACCAATAATATTTGCTCCAAAGCTCCCGCACGCCGAGCTTCGGCGCGAAGACGATGTGCTCCTTCCGCAACGCGACGAGCTTCGCCGCCTGATCTGACTTCTCCCGCTTGGACTTCTCCGCCTTCGCCTTGTCGGTCTTTGGGGCCATGGCGGACGCGGTGGAAGGAAGGGGGCGAAGAGCTTGGTGGTGGCGGAGGAGTAGAGGCAAAGAGCAGAGGAATCTGAGGAAGAAGACGATGGTAATGAGTGCGCAGGGAGGGGAACCGCGCCGCTCTCTCTGCTTTTATGGGGGAGTGGGGGGCGTTTCGCCCTCCCCATTAAAGAAATCGTGGGCACGTCCCATCCCACGGCGCCGCAATCGACGCGTGCCGTTGCCGTGGGGTGCGGCGGATAGGGAAGTGGATTCGGCGCGCCGCGGGCCGCGGGTGCCCGTGCACTGTTTTGGGCCTGGCCCAACAGCGCTCGGCACCGTGTGTGGCCCAGGCCCGGGGGCTCCTGTCGGTGTACTAAGGTAGGGGTGCCTCAGTACCCCAACTTGTGCACGGGCAGTTGCAGCTTCCCGCGGCAAGGTTTACTGCTGGCTCGCCGGAGACCTTCCTGCTCCTTATCTAACCATTCAAAAACAAAGTATACAAGACAGAAGACCAAGACCCCGGCAAGAGGAGCTTGCCGGGAAGGCCGTTCCAGGCTCAAGATTGCTTAACTAGCACGAGGCCCTGGCAAGAGGAGCTTGTCAGGACGAACAGAAGATTTTATCTTAGAAGACCCAGCAAGGGCTCGGGGAGCGGCAAGCTTCCGGGCCCGGCAAGGTCGAGATCCCCGGCAAGGTGCTTGCCGGGGGAGGTGCGCTGTGTGCCCGCGCTCCAGCTCATCGGCCCACGCGTCGCCCTGGGGCCACTCCAGGGACGCGTGGCGGATGGCTGTGCAGCCTGGGGGACACGGTGGCACTCCACGGCAGTGGATCCATCGCCGTGGCAGACGGAGACGCAACGGCGGGAGCTTTTGGGGTCGACGGCGACGGGCATTAAATGCCCTTGTCCCCCACTGTCAAAGTAGGTATAGACCACTGTTCTGCACTGTAGCTCCACTGTTCCCGCACTGTTCCAACTACCACCTCTTTTACATTTTTACCCCTTTCTCCCACGTTGACACCTGTCGGTGACCCCTTGCACTATAAAAGGAGGCCCATGCGCAACGTGGAGGGGGTTCGAAACCTAGATCATTCTCACGCTCGTGTAGCTGCTTCTTCAAGCTCCGAGCGCCCAACTCAATACACAACCAAGCAGGAGTAGGGTTTTACGCATCCGTGCGGCCCGAACCTGGGTAAAACTGCCCGTGCGTCTGCCTCGATCTGCTCTTCGTGCTCCCTCCGCCCTCGTACCGCACAGACAAGGGGCTCCGGTCCCATAGGTGTTCGTGGTGGACAGTTTCCCCCGACAGCACCGCAACAGCAGTACTACAACTCCGACCTCTCCACACAGTACACTAAGTAGCTAATCCACGTACACCTGTTGCAGCTAATTGATCACCTCACCACAGTCTCTTGAAGAGAAACTCGTGGGAGTTTTTTTTTCAAGCACTAGTTGCTTACCGCGCGCTAACAACCGTTAGCACCCGACACTCACGCCTAATCCTCGTGATCACCGCCGCCGCGAAGAGCTAGCACTCGAGCCGCCGCATCACGACGATCGTCGAGGATCATCGCACACAAGAGCGCGGATACCCCAGCAATGCCGCCAACCCCACGCACACGAGGATCATGCACCAGTCCGGCATCACCTCCGCCATTAGAGCCTCGACCCGAGCTCTTGCAAACACAAATGGAGGAGAAGGAAGAAAAGAGAAGAAGCGAGGCCAGGTGTGAGGAGGAAGAAGGAGCACCTCGGTCGTTTTATAGCTCGAGATCGGTGTACGGTGGGCGGAGTCCACCAGTGCCGCTCGTAGCTCGACCGCCGGTGTTCGGAGGCGAATCAGCGAGCAGTGCCGACAGCACGCTGGCCCGCGAGGTGAGTGCACGCTGCATCGGCAACTAGCGCGCCGCGCACTACGGCAGTACGGCTTAGATGCCCTATGAGCTAGCCGTCGCCGGTGGAGAAAGCGCGGGAAAGCGCGCGGGAGAAAGGAGAAGAGTGAACCGGAGGTAGAAGAAGAGACTGACAGTGGGCCCAGGGCCCACCTGTCAGCCAGTGAGAGCACTATGCTCTCGGGTGCAACCAGCGTATTTTAAAATTTAGAAATTATTATTTCTAAATTTACTATAGCCCGTAGTAGAGATATCTCGTTTTCCACGACCGTAGATTTTTCCATGCCGCGCCAATGTTTAGCACTGCAGTTTACACCACTTATTGCCCATGCACTGTAGTGGCATTTATTTGCATTAGCAGAGCGGTTAACTTTGGTAATATCTTTGTGTGGCAGTAGAAGATTTTATGGCAACCCCTAGCAAATCTCGAGGACGAGATTTTTCTTAAGGGGGGTGGTGTTGTAACACCCCAAAATTTTGATCTCGCTCAAGTAATAAAAATTTTGACCAGGAGTTTCAACTCTTCTTTTTCTGGGTTTTCTGTGATTGTCAGATCTTCCCTTCTGTTACTATTATGGAGTTTTTGCCCTAGTAAGAGATTGTGAGTTTGTCGCTTGGACTCAATTGCCCTAAGCCAAGAGAACAACCTTTCTAGTTATAAGATCATTTGCATTATTTTCTCCCTGAGCTTTATTTATTTTAAGTGTTTTCCTTCTGTTTTAGGGCCCAGTTTGCACTACAACCCTTTGATGGAATTGTCCAAAAATGCCACCAAAATTCAGGGATGTCAAGTAAAACCCCTACATCATTTCCATGCAAAAACCCTTGGGTACTCTTTGGAAAAATTGAGCAAAACATCTTCTTTTGCTCTCTAGTCCAGTTAGTCACTTTCTACTGCAACCCTATTCTAACTTGCTCCTTTGGCCTTGAGCTTTTTCCCAACTTACAGCCCAGCTTGCAAAACCCTTAAGCCCAGAAGAGTGGACCCATTGGAAGGTTTATGGTTCATGGAACAATACCATTTACCTTCTGCCCAGAACTGGAATCTTGCAAAACATGCACTAACAAGTTTTTGCTTTTAATAAACTAACCTCACCACTCTCTTACCCATCCAAGGAGACACTTATCTGGATAATTTGGCCACCCCAAGAGTTGCCTAGATGCCACTGGCATTTTGTCAAACACCCTGAGTGCATGACTAGTTTTGGCTTAGTTCTTAGTTTGTGTTATGAACTTGGTCCCCTGACTAGACCAGCATGTCACGTGGAGTTGCCCTAACCTATAGCCCCACCCTGCTAACCCCCTTGTGGTTTGGAGCCCCCTAGCATGCCTTGGCATATTGCCGAGCACGTCGCGTGCATGCTCTGGGCACGCCCAGAGCGCGCGTTTTGCACGTGCGTGCGCTCGGGTCGCCGCGTCGCGCCCCTGGCCCCAACTCACCTGCGGAGCCGCGCCCGGCCTTATCCGCACCCGAGAACACTCCAAGCCGTCCCTGGGACTCCACAACGCCGTCGTCAGAGCGCATTTGGTGGCACGCCGGCGACCACAGTGGATCTCTGCCATGGTCGGCGCCGCCCGAGCCACACACGCTCGCCAACTGCCTCCTAGAGTAGTGCAAGCTCATCCGAAAGCTCGTCCGCAAGCGTTCGTCGCCGCCACGTCTCCTGCTGCTACAGAATGGCGGTCGTCGGCGATCTTATCCCCGGCCGCCGCGGAACCGCCATTGCCCGCCTATATAAGGAACCCCCGAGCTCGTCAGGCCCTCAAGCAACCTCCCACACTCCCTCACTGATCCGCCCGTAGCAGTAGAAATACTAGAGAGGTCATCTTCTTCCTCTCCGGCAACCAAGGCCGCCGCCACTATCTTGATCGCTCCGGCGCCACCAGGGCCTCCCCCGCCCATCCAGCACCACCGTCGCCTTCCCCTCGACCTTGCGGAGCTGCCCGACCCCTCGAACGCGATCAAAACCCACCACAACGCAAATCCCCAATTCTGCCCGAAGTTTCCTCCGCCGCGGAGCTCGCCGCCAGCAATTCCCTCCGTCCCCGCCGGCCAGTCAACCACCGGGAGGACCGCCTAGGAGTAACAGATCCATTCCTGGCCTCGAACGCCCTCGAGGAGCCCCCGTTCGCCGGCGACGATCGCCGGAGTCCCGCCTCCGCTCGGGCAGAGGAAGAGGAGGGAGAGGCGACTGGTCAAACCTGACCAGTGGGCCCCATGGACCCACTGTCAGTGACACAGCCCCATCTCCACGCGTTTAACTGGAGGCGTAAAACTCAGAGTACGTATTCCCTAGCCCGTAAGCATATTCTCAGCTGAAACGTTTTCTTTTCTGTGTTAGTTTAAAAATCAGAGTTTGATTGAACTTTGACTGGCTTTAACTTTTTAAATATGGCTCCAAATGTATTGATTCTTTTCTGTTGTTCCACAAATTTGATCTAGTTTATTTTAAAATTTATTTGAAAATTTTCCAGACAACTTTTGTGCTGTTATGATTCTATGTATTAATTTCATTTCCTTTCTATTAGGATTTTTGAAGAGGGAGAAAACTTCCAAAAGTTTTGGAATACATTTCTCCTCCCCTCTACTTGAAGACAAGCATTTTTGAACCTTGTTCTAAAGCACGTGATTACGACGATATGGATACATTCTTTTCTTTCATATGTGATGATATGATCCTACCCATGAGTGCATGAGGTAGACCCCTTGATGTGTATGTTAAATATGCACGACGGTATCCCCTCGTATGCTTCCCATGCCTAACGGAAGAAAGTCGTGGAAGTCGTGGTCTTGTGTAGACACGAGCTTGCCCTTAGCTCCTCGTTGAGACGGCGGAGTCCGGTATGGCTTTGTGAGGTACGACGGTTGGCGATTCCGACTATGGTTATGGAATATAATGATTATGCTAATCAGGCAAATGATGCTGAAACCTCCTGAGTCTACCATAGATCGAGTTTTGTTCCAGTAACCCCCGTACTCGTTTCCGTGCTACCACTTGTCCCTACTACAGGTAGGGTACGGTTCAGTAAATTGTTGACCCCTATTCTAGCACACACCGTACAGAGAGGCCATGGTGGAAGATACCAGCTGCAACCGGTAGGCATGCCACCTGGTCTGGGGGCATGGGTGTTTCGGTTGAAGCCGAAGGGGGTAGCTTCCCAAGTTTGCGTGCGTTATAAATTTTGTGATCCCATGCTAGTCAAGGTTGTAGCCTCCCCAATTAGAGTTTGGCTTGACAGGTGTCGTGGGTGATTCCAGACATCGGTAAGTTAAGCTGGTGTGTGCGGCCAGACGTGTCTTCAAATTAAAAGACCGTAGACGGCATTAGTCCAAAGAGACTAAAGGAATCCGTTATTCGTGGGTAAAGAGTACACCCTGTGCAGAGATTAAATCTATTCGAATAGCTGTGTCCCTAGGTTAGGACTACAGTCTGGGAAGGGTCAAGCGTCGGTCTTAGCGTCGGTCTTCGGAGGAGAAAATTGCTAAAACCAAAACCTTGTTTATGAAGTGTGGCATATGGTGACATTGATTATGATGCACTAACCCCGGTATTATGCAAATTATTGAGTATCCCTGGGACGGTCCTACCTCCTGGATATTCACTATCATCCAGCTTTTATTTATAAGCCCTTTATGTGATGTCGCTCAGACGTCCGACTGTGGCATTTTGTTATTTGCTTTTATTTATAAGCCCTTTATGTGATGTCGCTCAGACGTCCGACTGTGGCATTTTGTTATTTACTGTTCTTTTTAAGCCCTTTATGTGGTGTCGCTCAGATGTCCGACTGTGGC
>LR738711.1:904840053-904947992 GCA_902687465.1 Secale cereale
ATGGCATTTTGTTATTTGCTTTTATTTATAAGCCCTTTATGTGGTGTCGCTCAGACGCCCGACTGTGGCATTTTGTTATTTGCTTTTATTTATAAGCCCTTTATGTGATGTCGCTCAGACGTCCGACTATGGCATTTTGTTATTTGCTTTTATTTATAAGCCCTTTATGTTATGTCGCTCAGACGTCCGACTGTGGCATTTTGTTATTTACTTTTATTTTTAAGCCCTTTATGTGGTGTCGCTCAGATGCCCGACAGTGGCCTGATTCGCTTTTACTTTATTACCTCTCCCCGAATGCATATGCATTTTTATACAGATAAACTTCTTGCATCTTAGACGGTCATATCTTAATTAACCTCGTGATCATCAACTATTATCGAGCATGATTATATTTCACCCTAGTTCATAATGCTTGCGAGTACATTCAAAGTACTCACTGGCTTGTCCCTGGCTGTTGTCTTGGCCAGATTTCTCGCATGGAGAGGAGCGTCACGACGACAACCCGGAACCTATACAATAGGGATAGCAGCCTCGCGAAGATAGGAGTTAACCCAGTCAGCTGTTCCCGTGGGAAATGGAGTCCCACAGACGCCGACGTGTCACAACCGCTTCCGCCATCAGCCACTAGAGACCTCGCGTTGTACTTAAAGGCCAGAATGGCCTTGTACTACCTATTTGTACCTTTGCTTGGAAATTTCTGTATCAAGAGGTGCCTCATCAGCTAACAGTAATCCTGGGGCTGGTGAGCACAAGGGCCAATTTTGGGAATTTAATATCCCGAAAATCGGTCCTGACAACCTTGGTATCAGAGCCAGGCTGACCATTGACTAATCCTATCTTGCCAGGTCAAAAAAACCTAGGTCAACCACCACACCAGACCATATCCTAACCCCGGCCAAGCTTCTCGCGTAAGATACCCACACAGTGGAAAGACACCTTTGGCAGTCGGTGCCCAACCTATCAGCCTAGCCTATCGATCACGCGCCAGTAACCGACACCTAAACAGTTCCTTCCGCAAGCGTGCGAAGGAAGACTCCATCCTTTCCTATAAATGGGACACGCTAGCCCAAAACCCAGCACAGCACATCCTCTACCCCAGACCGAGCTAAAATGCCAGGACCCATTGTCCACAATGAAACCATAGCAACCAACCTTGGAGGTTTTGTGACCGTGCTCGCAAACCTCACCCGCCGTGCCTTTGCGTTAGAGGAGCCCCCAGAATATGTTGTGTACCAAGAATCCATGGGCGGTGAAAACCGTCAATTCTGGGCCACTGTACACATCTATGGTTGGGGTCTGTCACCAGAACGTCCCTACAGGTTCACAGGAAGGACAACTTCCTTTGAGCCGCAAGCTATCCAACTAGCTGCCCGAGAGGCTAGAGTTCAACTCCGGCACTTATCGCCCAGAGTTAACTGTCGCTCATTCTACTACTACCCCAGCCGTAACGGGTATGGTAGACCTCCCCGAGTTGCCAACGGAGACCACGAGACAGATCCTGCATTATTGCATCTGGTGCGCTATGTGAGCGTGCTGGAGGAACTGTTCGATCAAATCACCCTTGATCTGATCGCAGCTCGTGGGGAACTGGTTCGCCGAGCCCCAGCAAGAGGAGGAGACGAGTCCAGCGCCGACAACCCAGTCGTGGTGTTCGGACAACCGATCGAGTCCTTGAGACCTGCGTCGGTCATTGACCAGAGTGCCTTGGTGTCCCCAGAGGTGATGCGTCGCCTGTTTGGCACGCGCTCCAACGGGATTATGGCCAACAATCCCCACGAGGGACATCATCACTGCCCCGACCCTGCAACCTCTCAGCCACCTCCAGCCAATGCGGACACTGAAGATCTTGGAGAAGCTTCAGCGTCCACAAGGCAAGGCCGCTTGGATATAAACGAGGTTGATTAAATCACCCGAGTAGTACCAAGCCTTATCTTGTCCACACCCCGTGGAGATGTAACCTGTATTTCCATATGTATATATAGTTTACTTTTGCGCCCTTATCTCTATAGCATTCGTGCACAGATATGTCAGTGTAAGAATGCATTCTGTCCAGGTATAACTTCCAAGGCACCTCACCGACACCCCTACAGTAAACACGTCATTTTTGCAAGACGTGAGTACCTGTAGCATTGACCCCGACCCCGTAAAGCGAAACCGATAATATAGCTACCCCTCACCATGATTTTATAAACCAGCCTGGTTGCTATATAAAAGGCCACACCGTGACCTTGCCAAGCATCCCTCACCTGGTGCACTACTCTCACAGCCACTTCCTTCGCCATGCCGACCCCTAGTATTTATCTGAGAACCCCAAAGGCATCCCCTGGTAGTTTCGTGAAGATATTGTGGATTTCGTGAAGATATTGATCCCAAAATAGTGGGATCAATATTAACTAAACTCATGACCTCTCCAAATCCACTTTTATCAAAGAATGCATAAGATTGAACATTCTCCAGATATGTGGATCTAAAGTTGATACTCTTCCAAACCCACTTTCAATATTATTGCAAACATTATTATCAATCTCATATTCATCGTGAGGTTCAAATAAAATTTCAAGATAGTAAGAAGCATCACCCCAATCATGATCATTGCAACAAGCAGTGGACATAGCAATACTAGCATCCCCAAGCTTAGGGTTTTGCATATCATTAACACAATTGACATTAATATAATTTATAATGACATCATTGCAATCATGCTTTTATTTAAGGAACTATCATGAATCACTTTTTCTTTTAACAATTCCTCACAATTTTCAGATTCATGAATTTCAAGCAAAACCTCATAAAGATAATCTAGTGCACGCGGCTCACTAGCAATATGTTCAACATAATTGGATCTCTTAAAGAGATTAGCAAGTGGATGAGGATCCATACTTTAGCAAGCGAAGATGCAAGCTAATGGAGGGCACATAGCAACACAAGCAAACGAGAGGCAAGCGAACGGTAAACACACGGAAGAAGAAGGGCAAATAAAACGGCAAGGGTGAAGTGGGGGAGAGGAAAACGAGAGGCAAATAAATGTAATGCGAAGGATAAGGGTTTGTGATAGGTACTTGGTATATGACTTTTGCGTAAGCCTCCCCGGAAATGGCGCCAGAAATTCTTCTTGCTACTTCTCGAGCTTGCGTTGTATTCCCTCGAAGAGGAGAGGGTGATGCAACACAGTAGCGTAAGTATTTCACTAAGTTTGTGAGAACCAAGGTATCAATCTAGTAGGAGACCACGCGTGAGTCCCGCGCACCTGCACAAACAAATAAGAACTTCATAGCCAACACGATAAGGGGTTGTCAATCCCTTTACAGTCACTTACGAAAGTGAGATCTGATAGAGATGATAGTTTGATATTTTTGGTATTTTTGGATATAAGAACATAAAGTAAAAACGGAAAAGTAAAGTAGATTGTAGATTGATATGTTGAGAATAGACCCGGGGGCCATAGGTTTCTCTAGTGGCATCTCTCATGATAGCATAATTCTATGGTGGGTGAACAAATTACTGTCGAGCAATTGATAGAAAAGCGAATAATTATGAGACTATCTAGGCATGATCATTATATATAGGCATCACATCCGAGACAAGTAGACCGAAATGATTCTGCATCTACTACTATTACTCCACACATCGACCGCTATCCAGCATGCATCTAGAGTATTAAGTTCATAAGAACAGAGTAACGCCTTAAGCAAGATGACATGATGTAGAGGGATAAACTCAAATAACATGATATAAACCCCATCATTTTATCCTCGATGGCAACAATACAATACGTGCCTTGCTGCCCCTACTGTCACTAGGAAAGGACACCGCAAGATTGAACCCAAAGCCAAGCACTTCTCCCATTGCAAGAACTATAGATCAAGTATGCCAAACCAAACCAATAATTCGAAGAGACTTGCAAGGATATTATAATCATACATAATAGAGTTCAGAAAAGAACCAAATATTTCTCATAGATAATCTTGATCATAAACCCACAATTCATCAGATCTCGACGAACACACCACAAAAATAGATTACATCGAATAGATCTCCTCGAAGACCGAGGAGAACTTGGTATTGAGATCCAAAGAGAGAGAAGAAGCCATCTAGGTATTAACTATGGACCCGAAGGTCTGTGGTAAACTACTCAAAACTCATGGTGAGGCGATGATGATGATGTATAAGCACTCCGTGGTAGATCTCATCTCCGGCGGAGCTCCGGAACAGGCCCCAAGATGGGTTCTCACGGGAACAGAAGGTTGCGGCGGTGGAACTAGGGTTTTCTCTGTTGTTCTGATGGTTTCGGGGTACGTAGGTATATATAGGAGGAAGGAGGGCACCGGGGCCAGACGTGGGGCCCAGGAGGCAGGGGCGCGCCCTGTAGGGGGGTCGTGGATGCCACGTCAGCCCTACTCCGTGGTTCTCAAGTCTCCCGTGTGTATTTTGCTCCAAAAATATCTCGCCCGAAGTTTCATTCTGTTTGGACTCCGTTTGATATTCCTTTTATGTAAAACCCTGAAATTGGCAAAAAAAAACAGCAATCTGAACTGGGCCTTTGGGTTAATAGGTTAGTCCCAAAAATAATATAAAAGTGTATAACAAAGCCCATTAAACATCCAAAACATCGTAAATAATAGCATGGAACAATAAAAAATTATAGATACGTTGGAGACGTATCATATGACCCTTTTTGTTTAAACATTATGCCCTTTGGACTTAAAAACGCTGGCGCCAGATATCAACGCATGATTCAAACATGCTTAGGAAAGCAAATTGGCAAAACAATGGAGGCATATGTTGACAACGTAGTCGTAAAGACTAAACACGTCAAGACTCTGGCGGAAGATCTCCGCCTTACGTTTGCCAACCTACGAGAATATGACATAAGGCTCAATTTGGAAAAATGTGTCTTCGGCGTTCCAGCCGGAAAGCTATTAGGGTTCATCGTATCCCATAGAGGAATCGAAGCTAACCCAGCCAAAATCCGGGCCTTGTCGGAACTCAAAATACCAACCGATTTCAAGCAAGTGCAAAAACTAGCAGGCTGCATAGCGGCCTTAAGCCACTTCATCTCCAGATTAGGAGAAAAAGCATTGCCACTCTACAGATTGGTACGACGCACTGAAAACTTTGAATTGACGAATGCGGCCACAGCTGGACTAGAAGAAATAAAAGCTCTACTAGCGAGCAACCCAATCCTAGCCGCCCCTGGTGTTGGCGAGCCAATGTTGCTGTATATATCAGCCACTCACTAGGTACTGAGTGTCGTGCTCATTGTCGAACGAGCCGAAGAGGGACATAAATTCCCTGTCCAAAAGCCCGTATACTATGTATCCGAGGTTCTAACACCATGCAAATCACGGTACCCCCACTATCAGAAAATTGCCTATGCGGTCTTCATGTCATCTCGGAAACTACGACACTACTTTCAAGAGTGTTCGATCATAGTGGCATCCGAGGTACCACTCAACGATATTATCAACAATAAAGACGCCACAGGACGCATAGCCAAACGGGCCATCGAGCTCCTACCGTTTGAAATATCCTATAAACCACGTCGGACTACCAAATCCTAGGTGTTGGCCAATTTTGTCGCAGAATGGACGGAAGTCGAACTCCCTAAAGAGTACAACTCATATTCCCACTAGACAATGTACTCCGACGGTTCCAAAATGCTAGCCAGATTGGGGGCCAGCATAATATTGATATCCCCAACTGGGGATACAGTCCGGTACGTCCTACAGATTATGTATACGGACTCGAACAATGCGGCCGAATATGAGGTCCTATTACATGGTCTCCGCCTAGCTGTATCCATGGGCATACAATGCCTCGAGGTACGCGGAGACTCAAACCTCACTATTTCTCAAATTAATGGAGATTTTGATGCGAAGGATTCCAAAATGGCAGCTTATCGCAATGCCATACTAAAAACGTCGGCTCGATTTGAGGGGTTGGAATTCCATCACGTAGCCCGAGATAATAACCAGGCCGCTGACGTACTCGCTCGCATGGGAGCTAAACGTGACCCCATCCCACCTAACACATTTGTGGAAAGGTTGTTTAAGCCATCAGTAATATGGCAGGATGCGAGCAGCGATACGAATTCGGATCCGAACACACCCCCGGCCGAACTCAATCAAGATGTCATTGGAGACTCAAACATGGAGATAACTCCCTCGGCTCACGAAATCATGGTTGTCAAAGCCCCCTGGACAGAGCCCTTCCTTTCTTACCTTAAAAGACAGGAACTCCCCGATGACCAAAATGAGGCCCGCCGCATAGTCCGGCGTCCTAAATCTTACAAAGTTCACGAAGGTGAACTATATAAGAAAAGCACAACTGGTATTCTCCAAAGGTGCATCTCCGAAGAGGAGCCAAGGCAAATTCTCACTGAAATACACGCTGGAATGGGGGGCCACCATGCCGCACCACGGGCGCTTGTAGGCAAAGCTTTTCGCGCTATTTTACTGGGCTACTGCCCGAGCAGATGCCCAAACCTTAGTCCAACTCTGCGTTGGCTGCCAGCTCTTTGCAAATCAAAGTCACATGCCTCCACCGCTCTGAGAACAATCCCCATTACCTGGCCTTTTGCAGTCTGGGGGCTGGATATGGTCGGACCTCTTAAAGGGGGAAGTCATAAAAATAAATACTTACTGGTGATGGTAGATAAATTCACTAAATGGATTGAAGCCAAACCAGTGAAAACAGCTGAGGCAGGGCTTGTGATAGATTTTATATCCGGCATAGTACACCGTTATGGTGTCCCGCACAGTATTATCACAGATAACTGCTCCAACTTCATAGCTGACGAGGTAAAAAATTGGTGCGCAAAGTTAGGTATTAAACTTGACTACGCTTCTGTATACCATCCTCAAACAAACAGTCAAGTCGAAAGAGCCAATGGACTGATAATGAGCGGCATTAAACCACGACTAGTGCGCTCCTTACGGGAGTCTGATAAACACTGGGTCGAAGAGCTTGACTCCGTACTCTGGGGGCTGCGGACCACACCCAACCGTACGACCGGATATACACCTTTCTTCATGGTGTACGGCACAGAGGCTATTCTGCCCAGCGACATTATTCATGACTCACCTCGAGTGCGCATGTACGAGGAAAGACAAGCCGAGCTAGATCGGCAGGACGACCTAGATGGACTTGAAGAGGAGCGTGATACAGCGCAAGCCCGTTCCGCATTTTATCAGCAACAGGCCAGGTGATACCAGAGCAGAGAAGTGAGGGCGAAGACATATAAAATCGGCGAACTCGTTTTACGCCTCCCGGAGAAGAAAAAAGATAAGCCAAAACCAAAATGGGAGGGGGCCTTCATTATCAACGAAGTACTCATCGGTGGAGCCTATCACCTTCGCAATGCACATGACAACTGCCTTGAGCCGAACCCGTGGAACGCTGCCAGGCTCCAACGATTTTATGGATAGTTCGGTAGCAATTTTTTCCCACCTTATAAGTTAGGTCTTGTCTTTTACTTTTTATCTTTTCTCCTTTCCTTTTCTAAACTTTTTTCATTGGCAAGTATCCGGCTAGCCCGAACTGCCATAGGATAAATACATCTTCAAATGTATCTACCTCAAATATACCTGGGGGCTTCTTTAACGAAGCCCATTATAAATAAAGCTTATTGCTTAAAATGTCGTCTGTTTTTACAGTTCTTCCTTGCCATTATATGCACCGATATGACTTAAGTTCTGGCCAAGCTGGGTTGCCTGGCTCCTATGCTTACCCCTACGTTCCCGATTGTTCGGCTAGGGTGTAAAGGGAGCACCGCTGCGATTGTTACAACCGGGTAATCCGGATATGTACCTCAGACTGGGTAAAGCCGAAAGCTAGTGTTCTTAAGCAAATAATTGGTCGGCGGATACATGACATATCGCATTCTAAAGCGTATTTTAAAACTACCACAGGATATGGCATCCTACAATCCTTTTCATATGGATTAAACGCCTAGGCCCGCATTTGTATGCACGTCGACCCAGGGAAAGGAAACCCTAATGGAACTATTCTCTCTGGAAGATGTTTCTTACGTTAAATAGTAATATAACATAACTCCCCGAACACGGTTCGTCTGTTCAAGCAATTATGACCGGATAGCCTGGTTTCCAAACATATCACGTGTTCACCACAGATATAGTATTCAGAAGCACTCCAGCCTTTGGGTTTATGGAGGTTAAAGCAGATGGTCGGCCATGACAACCTTTTTTATAGATTCGGCCGGAGATAAGTTTGATGGTTAAAGTACATTAATACATAGAATCAAACGACTACTCATTTTCTATTCCCTCTATTAGGCTGTCTAGCTTACAGTCCTGTTGGGAAAGCTTGACAGCTATCTCTACTTGGTCATAGACCAAATGCGGAGGAATTTCTTGTCCATCGGACCCTCGAGGTCCCACGCAGGCCATATTATTTGGATCAAGACGAGTGTAGCACGTCTTCACCATGGCCCAGACTTCTCAAGCACCCATGCGGCATGCTGATGCTTTACATAGTTCGAAGCGGCGTCGAGCCCCTTTGAACAGGTCCGCCAAATCCTCCATAGTTTCTGGAGGTGAGTTGCCAGACCATGGAGCTCTGGCCATACTCTTCATGGCCTTCCGATCCCGCTCATGGACCATGGAAAGCTCCTGCAGCACGTCACCCTCAAAACCGGACAGTCCGCCTTCAGGCTGCCCAGTTAACAAACCTGCATGAAAAGTTTTATAAGAAACTTTCAAAATAAGAGACTATAAGGAGAGCTAGGTATAAGAGACATACGAAACATGCTGCTTTTTAGCCCCCGGTTCTCTCCCAAGGCGCTTGAGAGATGGGCCTTTACGCCCTTTAGCTCCCGTTCGAGCCTAATATTTCTATCATGCACTTGGTTCCTTCTCTCCATAGCTTGCGTCAGTGCACGCTCGCTAGCGGATATTTCCCCTTCAGCAATTTTTTTGTCTACTAAAGCACCTCTTAGCTCCCTCTCCAGTTGGTCGGTCGATCCTATTGCTATATTACACATTAGTACATACATAATAGTAATCAGCAGAACTATTATAGCTTCCGGACACAACTATTCTTACCACCAGCATCCTTTTCGGATTCCTTCGAATTTTTATTTCGGCGAGCTGGGTCCGGAACTCTTCAAGTTCCTTGGATAAAGAGTTATTCTTTTCTTGAAGTACCTATAAAAACACAACAATCCTAAAATTAGTTGTACCAACCGCTTTAAGTCTCGGGGGCTACTGGCATGGGAACACTCAAAATGAACACTTACCCGCATATCTTTTGAAGCTGATGAGTGGCTCTAGAGAGTCCGTCTTGAGCGGCTCGGATATAGGTATCTGCATGACTCCTCAGAAAAAGCGAGGTCATGCATGGCTGCTGTCCGCCGCCGGTGAATCATCGCAACCTCCACTTCGGAATTGGTAGCTGATAGTTCATCCGAATCCTCCTAGAGAGGACAATCCGACACCGAATTAGTATTTACCCCTGACGGTCCTGATGCCGGATTGACTGGAGCTTGGCCTGCATTGCCTCCGAAGACAGTCCGGTGTGTATTCCTCCTAAAAGGAAGAAATAAAGCGGAAAGTTATAATACCGATTTCACCACCCAGCACATGATAAAACATACCTCTTTGAAGGTCCGCTGGTGTTCGCGGTCCTTTTTCGCTTCAAGGCCTCGCCCGACATGGGCGCCACCCTCTGGGTTGGCGGTCTACGCGTAGTTCGGCGTGAGGAGCGTCGTCCCTGTTTAAGTATGATAGAATACATTGGGTTAGGCGCATTGGGAATCTCCTCTTTTGAAGAGATATTTCCTGAAATACTTACACGGGGAGGAAGGAATGAGGACTGGGTAATCGGCTACTATGGCCACTAGAGGACCTTCACGGCAGGCATGGTAGAAGACTCCTTCTTCTAGGTCTATACCTACGTCCGGATCTTCATCGTATCCGGGGCCTGCATTTTGAAACTGGTCCTCTGGCTGAGAGCCAGGACTGTTAATCCCCTCGATCACCTTCCTCCACTCATATTAAGAGAAACCGAGTTCAGTTCGGATAAAATATCATAACGAAGAAAAAACGGGCGGTCACGAGAGAAACTCACCCAGTCGGGAGGATTGTACATAGAAAAACCATCCCGACACGTCATACGAAGGAAGTCTTGTTTCTCTCCCTTATAGAGACCTTCCAGGACAGCGGCTAGAGTGGCAGGGTCATTTAGACCTAGGCGTAAGCAGCGCGAGGCTCATCTTGGCCGTTATAGTGCCACATTGAAAATCGTCTGGCTTGAAGCAGCTGCACGCATCGCTTCATTGAAATAGCCATCACTTTGATTATAGATAACCCTGAACTAGCGAGCAATTTGATCTTGCCGGCCAGTCTGATAACATCTGCTCTCTCTTCTTCCGTGGGATTGCGGGGACACCAGTTGTAAAGCTTCTTTGGTGGAGCACTGGAGTATTCAGGGAGTCCACGCCGAACTGGATCCGGCAGAGCGACGTCCTCAATATAGAACCACTCTGAAGGCCACTCTTTGAATGCTTTCTTCGGAGTACCAAGCAGATAGCCTGTCCCGGCTATGCGCCATACTTTGGCGCCCCCAACTTCAAATATGGATCCTTCTTCCAATTGAGGGACAAGGCAGAAGTACTTCCTCCACAGCTCGAAGTGAGGCTCGCAGCCCAAAAACAGTTCGCATAAAGCGACAAAACCCGCGATATGCAGGATGGACCCCGGCATAAGATCATGCAGTTGAAGACCGTAGAACTCCAGGAGTCCCCTAAGAAAGGAGTGGACGGGAAACTCTACGCCTCTTAAAAGGAAGGGGACAAAACATACCCGCTCTCCATCGGAGGGGTTGGGAAAGCTCTCTGCCAGGGCTTGGTTGTCAATAGACGTTAGTCCGGCCCGTACGGGGACTAGATCCTCTGGGGGGAGATATCCCTGCGCTTGAAGTGTCCTTATATGCGCATGGGACACAGAACAACTTTTCCAATCTCCCGCACGAGGGCCGTGAGGGCACGAGGAAGAGCTTGGGGCGCTAGCCATGTTTGAAGATTTCTTGCAAGCACTAGGGTTTCTTCTGTGTGGAATGGGATGGAGAGGCAGTTGGGATCTATTCTCTTATATAGGCGCTTTCTCTGCACAGTCAAGGGGGTATTCGCAAAAATATCCAGACGGTTCGCATTCGTTGGACATGTGGAAGCCAAGGCGACGGCAGCGAGGAATCGGCAGACTGCAATATTTAAAGAAGCCGAACTATCATCCAGGAGGACTCACCTTGCAAGACCGAAGACATGAAGCCGGACACAATCTCGTCCTTGAAGGCAAGTCCGGGGGCTACTGAGGGAGTCCTGTATTAAGGGGTCCTCAGGCATCCGGTTCGTTGAAGCTGGGCCGTATTGATGGGCCGTATAGAGAAGAAGCAGAAGACCATCCCCCGTATTCGGTCAGGACTCTTATGTACATAGAAAGGCAAGTGTAGAGTCCGGATGTATCAATTAGTTCCTCTCCAAGTCACCCTTGTAACCCTAGGACCCCTCTGGCGTGTATATAAGCTGAGGGGTTTAGTCTGTAGAGGGGATCATCATCATCACAATACCCCCATAGGCTAGACTTTAGGGTTTAGCCATTACAATCTCGAGGTAGATCAACTCTTGTACTCATATTCATCCATATTAATCTAGCAGGAAGTAGGGTATTACCTCGATTGAGAGGGCCTGAACCTGGGTAAACATCGTGTCCCCAGTCTCCTCTTACCATCGATCATCTAAGCGCATAGCTTGGGCCCCCCTACCCGAGATCTGCCAGTTTTGACACCGACAGTGTGTTCGGATCCGAATTCGTATCGCCGCCCGCATCCATCCATGTTACGGATGGCTTAAATAGCCTTTCCATGAAAGTGTTAGGCGGGACAGGGTCGCGTTTAGCGCCCATATGAGCGAGTACGTTGGCGGCCTGGTTATCATCCCGAGCTACGTGATGGAATTCCAACCCCTCAAATCTAGCCGGTATTTTTAATATAGCATTGCGATAAGCTGCCATTTTCGAATCCTTCGCATCAAAATCTCCATTAATTTGGGAGATAGCGAGGTTTGAGTCTTTGCGTACCACGAGGCGTTGTATGCCCATGGATACAGCTAGGCGGAGACCATGCAATAGGGCCTCGTATTCGGCCGCATTGTTCGAGTCCGTTTACATAATTTGCAGGATGTACCGGACTGTATCCCCAGTTGGAGATATCAATATTACGCCGGCACCCAATCCGGCTAGCATTTTGGAACCGTCGAAGTACATTGTCCAGTGGGAGTATGAGCCGTACTCTTTAGGGAGTTCGGCTTCGGTCCATTCTGCGACAAAGTCAGCCAACACCTGGATTTAATAGTCTGTCGTGGCTTGTAAGATAATTCGAACGGCAAGAGCTCGATGGCCCATTTGGCTATGCGTCTAGTGGCATCTTTAATGTTAATAATATCGTTGAGTGGTACCTCGGATGCCACTGTGATGGAACACTCTTGAATGTAGTGTTGAAAGCTTCTGAGATGACCTGAAGACCGCATAGGCAATTTTCTAATAGTGGGGGTACCGTGATTTGCACGGTGTTAGAAGCTCGGATACGTAGTATAGGGGTTTTTGGATGGGGAATTTATGTCCCTCTTCAGCTCGTTCGATGGCGGGTATGGAACTCACTACCTGGTGAGTGGCTGATATATACAGCAGCATTGGTTCGCCAACACCGGGAGCGGCTAGGATTGGGTTTCTCGCTACTAGAGTTTTTATTTCTTCCAATCCAGCTGTGGCCGTGTCCTTCCAGTCAAAATTGTCGGTGCGTCGTAGCAATCTATATATAGAGTGGAAATGCTTTTTCTCCCAACCTAGAGATGAAGCGGCTTAAGGCCGCTACGCGGCCTGCTAGTATTTGCACTTGCTTGAGGTCGGTTGGTGTTTTGAGCTCTGACAAGGCCCGGATTTTAGCCGGGTTAGCTTCGATTCCTCTATGGGATAAGATGAACTCTAGTAGCTTTCCGGCTGGAACGCCGAAAACACATTTTTCCGGATTGAGCCTTATGTCATATTCTCGAAGGTTGGCAAATGTAAGGCAGAGATCTTCCACCAACGTCTCGACGTGTTTGGTCTTAACGACTATGTCGTCAACATATGCCTCCATTGTCTTGCCAATTTGTTTTTTAAGCATGTTTGAATCATGTGTTGATATGTGGCGCCAATGTTTTTGAGTCCAAAGGGCATAGTGTTGAAATAGAAAGGACCATACGGGGTGATAAATGTCGTTGTGGCCTGATCGGATTCCTTCACCTGTATTTGATGGTATCCAGAGTAAGCATCAAGGAAGCACAACGAGTCGTGTCCGGCCGTTGCATAGATAATTTGATCAATGTGGGGCAAAGGAAAGGGATCCTTGGGGACAGGCATTATTTAGGTCTGCAAAGTTGACGCAGAGCTGCCAGGGTTTATCCTTCTTCGGCACCATGACTAGGTTGGCTAGCCAATCCGGATGTTTAATTTCTCTGACGAATCCAACTTCCAATAGCTTGGCTAGCTCTTCTCCCATTGCTTGTCTTTTGGGTTCGGAAAACCGCCACAGTGACTGCTTGACTGGTTTGAACCCTTTGATAATATTGATGCCGTGTTCGGCCAGCCTGCGTGGGATTCCCGGCATATCTGAAGGGTGCTAGGCAAATATATCCCAATTTCCCCGAAGGAAGGCGCGTAACGCGCTGTCTACCGCCGGATCCAGCTGTGCCCGGATAGACACTGTCTTGTTAGGGTCCGTTGGGTTCACTTGGAATTTTATGATTTCGTCTGCTGGCTTGAAGGAGGTAGATTTCGATCTTTTGGCGAGGATTACATCGTCCTTGTCCACCGTTGATCGTAAGGTTGTAATTCTTCGGTCGCGAGGACTTCGGATAATGCCTATAAGCCTAAGGATGTCTTTTTGTTCTCGGTGTGGAGTGCTCTATCCGGATCACTTGTTAATGTGATCACTCCATTGGGCCCTGGCATTTTTAAGCTTCATGTACCCGTAGTGGGGTATAGCCTGAAAGCGTGAAAAAGCGTCCCATCCTAGAAGGGTGTGGTATCCGCTATGGAAGGGAACATTGTGGAAGAGCAGTTCCTCTAACCTGTAGTTATCGGATGTGCCGAATACTACATCGAACTTAATGCTTCCCGAACATCGGGCTTCACGGCTGGGTATAATTCCTCTAAAGGTTGTGTTAGTGTGCACAATGTGGGATTTGTTGACCTGCATTTTTGCAAGCGTTTCCTCATATATGAGGTTTAGTCCGCTTCCTCCGGCCATAAGTACTTTAGTGAGGCGAAAACCGTCCACTATTGGGTCTAGTACAAGAGCTGCTATTGCTCGGATCGGCCGGACTCGGGGTGCATCTTCGGCAGAAAAACTAATAGCCGAGTCGCTCCATGGGATTGCAGAGCTAATTTGGTAGACCTCGGCAAGTTCGCGATTCGCTCGCTTGCGTCGGCTATTTGAGGAGAACGTCTTGAAGACAGTAAAGACACCGATGTCTTTCTCCCCTGATAAGGCGGTGGCAAGGATTGCCGCACCACTCTTAGCTACCTGCTGGAGTACCCAACATGCTCTAAGGCAGTGGTTTGGGATATTGTCCGGGGCTGTGTGTATTTGGCAAGGTTTATCGAGCAGTTCGTCCAGTACGGACATGTGCCTTAAAAAAGGTTTGTTCTTCTTGACAATAGGAATGTTATCGGATGACCTATTAGGGTATGTCCGTTTAGCCTTAACAATGTGTTGTCCGAATATAGACTGTTCGAGAGGTATGTTCTGGGCTTTCCAAGTGTTTTCCATTGTGCAGTACTTTCGTACTAAATGCGATAGTTCTGTGAAACTCAGAATACGACGTCGGTTGAGGGCATTCAAGACACCATCGTCCGTGCAGTTGCGGTAAAATAGGGAGACCGCCTCGTCGTTGCAGCAGTCCTTAATCTTGTTCTTGATAAGCAGGAATCTGGCCCAGAAGTGGTTAACTGTTTCCTCGGGCTGCTGCCGTATGTTCGCGAGATTATATATGTCTGGGAATCTAGATTTACTTGGAGAGTTTTTCCCAGTGTGGGTGGGTGTTGGTAATTTTGATTCCTAACCCAAAGTGATATTCGGGGTTTTGACAACCTCCGACGTGGACGATCCGGGCTCGGTGGGACCTGAACGTTCTGGGAGCCTGGCGTCGATTCCAGAGCTCGAAAAACACAAAGTGCCTCCCGACAGGGGCGTGTTCGACTCGGTGGGTGTCACATCCCTAGTCAGTGCTTGCATTAGGACTAGCTAGAGTGTGCATCATGTTTACTTCTCAAAGAAACTTGAAATGGGAATGACGGAAACCCCAGCACCCCTCTTCTAACAACTAGGGTTTAATAAAATCTTTTCCAATGTACCCAAAATGCCCTTCAAAAATGTTCATCATTTCTGCCTTGGTCTTAAACCTCTGCCAAAAATGGTGCACAATTTTCTAGGACACCCAAGGTCTCTGGATTAATTCATATGGTAATTGCATTTGGGCATTTAAATGCTATAAAATATTTTATGTGCCCAAATAATCATAAACTAAAATGTTCCATACTGTTCATATTATATACAGTGGGCATGACTAGTTTTATGAGCTATAAAAATGTTCTAGCATTTTTATTAATTCATCAAAGCTTCAAAGAAATGAAACAGAAAGAAATAGAAAAGAGAGAAGAGAGAGAGAGAGCTTACCTGGTGCCTAACAGGCCCACCTGCCGGCCCAGCCCAGCCACCGCTCCAGCGAGCTGCTTGGCTCGGCCAGGCAGGCAGGCAGGTGCTCGACGGCGGCCGCAGCGCGCGCCACGCAGCTGCCCGCCGCCCTGCTTCCTCCCCTCGCCGTTCTGGAGGGTGGGATCGATCACCCACTTCCTCCCCGAGCTCGCTAACACGCTCACTCCTCCCCAGCTCCTCTCCCTCGCCTTCCCCGCACAATGGCCGACGCCGCCGTGCTCGCGCCGTCGTGATAGCCGCGTCCACCGCTGTCCCTGAGCTCCGTCACCGTGTCCGTCCGCTCCACCATCATCGACTACGTCGAGCAGGCTGAGCCCCGAGCGCTCGCCCGCTCTGGAGTCGGCCCCGACCCCGTCTTCCCCAACTCCGGCCGCAGAGATCCCCATCGCCGCCCCGCTCAGCTCCGACCGTCCCCGAGCCCGCCTCGACGCTCACTGCAACTGCCGTGAGCTTAGCTCCGTCCTTCCCCTCTCCGTTAGTTCTCTGCTGCACCGTATGCACTGCACGAGGTTCACCTGCACGCGCCGATGCGGAGCTCATCGTCGATGAGGCTCCGGCCAATTAACGGCCCGGCCATCGTGCCTACCAGCTTCACCGTTCTGTGTAGATGATGTAGGATCACTCCACGCACCTCTACGAGCACCGCACCGATGAGTTCGACTTCGCCCGAACTCCGGCAGCCGCTGGACTCGTCGCCGGCGTTGTTTCCGGCGACCCCGAGGCCAGCCACCACCACCACTCGACGCGGCTCACTCCCAGCTGCCCGTAGGCGTGCTCCGCCATCGTTTTGGCAGCCGGAGCACAAATCCCGCACCTCACCGCCGCGTTTGGCCTCGCCGGCGGCTAAACGTCGGCGAGTTAGCTCCGTTTGACCAAGGTTTTGACCCCCCCTATGTCACTGACATGTGGGGCCGGCCATGGACTAATTTCAGTTTAGGTTTTAAATTAAGTACTAATTGCTGTCATTCATTTAGTGAGCCACTGACATGAGGGACCCACTGGTCAGGTTTGACTTGGGCGCCCTGTGGACTTGCTGACATCAGCATGATGTCATGCTGACGCAGTAAAGGATTTTCTGGGATTATTTGATTTAAAAACAATTCAGGAAATTCCAGAAAATGCTTTAAACTTCAAAAAATCATATAAATTCAACGGTAGCTCAGATGGAAAAGATTTATATATGAAAATTGATCAGAAAAATCCAATCTTTCCAATTGCACTGGTTTCATGCATGTTTGAGCAAGTTAACCTTGCTGTATACATTAAAACATGATATTGCACTTAATTAAATAATAGTGTGAACTTCAATTTGATTCTTTGATTCAAATGGGCTCAAACCCTTCTGGTTATAGTTGCATTAGCCCAAAACACATGCATCTTGACATATCATGAGCATGCATCATATTATTGCATTTGTTTGCTTATTGATTGTATCGCCGGTATTCTCCGTGTTAGGTCCTTCTCCCGAGGATACTTCTGTGTATCCAATTGAAGAGCAGTACCCGACAACCACTCTGTCAGGCAAGCAATCATTGATCATTCCGATACAAACCCATCTTCTCGCTCCTGCTCTCTTTTACTGCATTAAGGCAACAGCGTGTGAACTGCTACTTGCTGCGGTAGTTGAACCCTATTCCCTTGCATGACCTGTCATTGCCATAGTAAATAGTTGAAACCCACTAGCATGTGTAGGAGTTGATTGAGCCATGTGATGTGTGATCCACCATGCTATTTGTTTATGTTGCCTGCTATGCTTAGAGTTGTGTTAGGTCTGATTCATCTGGGTGATGGATCAGAGTGAAATGATCATACCGGTAAAGAGAGGGAAGTGTGGAACATGTTTGGTAAAGGTATCGATGAAAGGCCATGTAGGAGTACGTGGTGGGGTGTTTCATTGGAACCGTCCATAGGACCTAAGATCTATATGTGTGGTTCAAGTTACAGTTACTACCACACATTGGGCCCTGAAATATGACCCCGCTCGACTTATTGACTGCCCATGTTCTCTGTCCAGGAGTTGCAACTAGTTTCTGGTGTTTGTAGTTTACTGGTGGTCGTGCATAGCGCTGACCCTCGGGGTGGGTTGTGATGCGACAGGTAGGTGGCACGGTGTACCGGTTGCCCGTTTGGTGACTCGGGAACCCTGTACACATTGTTTGGGGCCGTGAGCGACACCCCGGCCGGATCTCCCCACGGATGGAACCCAAATAGGCGATAAACCTGGACGAGAGACTTGAGTGGTTGGTTAGGTCGTGGTCTACACCCACGTAGGCTTTCGCTTGAAGTCTGCCGAGCACATGTCGTGTGCAGACGCTAAGTGGTGAAAACATGTGTGAAGAAGTACACCCCTGCAAGGTTACCAATCTATTCGAATAGCCGTTGTTCGCGGTACGGACTACTTGGTTACTCTTACAGTTCATAGACAAGTTGATGGATACTACTAAAAGCCTCAAGACAAGTGTGAGTGCCGAGGATGGCCCTCCCGTAGGATGACGGAAGAGGATCCTCGGTGGTGTATTGTTGTGGTGAGTAGATGACTCGTGTTCGTAGTGATATCTTGCAATATGTTGAGAGTTGTAGTATAGGTTAGCCAAGAGTCAAAACTGGCTTTCTGCTATGAATTCCACTACCCTTTTGATAATGTTGCATGGATGATAGGTTCTGTTGTAAGACTTGTTGAGTACCTTTGTACTCATGTTTGCTTAATAACTATTGCAGAGGAGAACCCTACCCCTTCTGATGGGTTCTACATAGACGTTGACGTCGACGAGTAGCTTGCTACCCAGATGGAGATCTGGAGCTTGTGAAGGGCCCTGTAGATAGTCAGGCTACACCAAGCCTGTTTTATTTTCTAAGTTGTCTATACTCAGACATGTAGCTTCCGCTTGTGCTGGTATGACTGTATCACTTGAGTGTTGGGTCATGTGACCCCTGCCTGTATGGATATGTTATGTATGGCTCTTGGAGCCTCTTAAATAAAGTACTTTGAGTCATAGAGTTCTATTGTGATGCAATGTCATATTTGCACATATTGAGCATATTGTGTGTATGATTGAAATGCTTGGTATGTGTGGGACCCGACACCTAGCTGTTTTCCTTTGGTAGCCTATCTTACAGGGAAATGCCTCCTAGTGCTTCCAGTGAGCCTTGGTAGCTTGCTATTGCTCGGAACACGTAGGCTGGCCGGCATGTGTCCTTCTTCGTTCCTGTGTCTGTCCCTTAGGGGAAATGTCACGCGTTGTTCCTTTAAGTCCATGTAGCTTGCTACGACTTGGGTTCATACGTTGATGACCGACACGTTCGTTGCTGAGTCATGGATGCATGTCTCTGTAATTTAGTGCCACTTTTGGTTTATAACTAGCCATGTCGGCCCGGGTTCTCTGTCATATGGATGCTAGCGACACTGTCATATACGTGTGCCAAAATGCGAAACGGTCCCGGGCCAGGTAAGGTGGCACCCGTGGGATACCGTGCGTGAGGCCGCAAAGTGATATGACGTGTTATAGCTAGATCGATGTGACTTAGGATCGGGGTCCTGACAGCGTTGGCATCAGAGCTGGACTGTCTGTAGGTTTCTCAAGCCAAACTGGTCGATGTTGAGTCTAGAAAAATTCTTAGTTATATGTAGGGGAATTGATTGTGGAAGGGAACGTAAGGCTCTTTTTACTCCTTTACCTTATGCCCTTCTGATCTGAGTCAGTCTATTGTTTCCACGGGGATTTAGGACTAGGCCTCTTATCCTTACTAGGTTCACGTGTTACTAATCCGTAGACTCTTAGGATTGTTGGTTTCAAGCCTTAGTTCAGTTTCTACCCTTTTAGTATGATGATTTGTTGGACCCGGAACCTTGATATGATATTGTTGAGTGGCTACGCAATCATTTGTATGATGTCTCAAAATTATTTTTGAGCATTTACAGTTGTTATGCTGCCCGATTTCTTCCAGAAACACTAATGCCTTTGCATTACTTCGTGTTTCAGATGTCTGGCCGCACACCTCACCAAGTGGTTCGTTTGACTCGGTGCATTAATGTGCCCGGTCACACGGCCATGCTAGTCCGTGTGTTGACTGAGACCGGTTACCGCTGTTATCCTGAGTACACCGTGGAGGAACAGTACCGGGATTTCAATCAGAGTCAGTATTTCTGCACAGTCCGGATATACCCCTCATATCCCGGAGCTAATGACCCCATCCATTGGTCTTATGGACTCGGGGTTACTATCAAGATGGCAGTGCAGGATGCCGCTTATTCGATGATGACCATTCTCCGGGCTAGGCATGCCTTGTTGCTGAACACTGAGTTCTGTTACATGCCAGCCTCACTTCCCGGAGAGGAAGGCTACTACACTGGACTGTATACTGATGCTGCTCATGAAGAGCCACTGCTTCAGACTACTGTTCAGATGCTGGAGGATAGGGACCATGAGGTCCGTGCCCTCCGAATGGAGCTGTATAACACTCGCGCCGCCCACTGGACTACTTTGACACGGCTTGCACCTGCTGTGCACGCCGGATATCTGGATATGCAGGATTTGTACCCCGTGCGGACTCGTCTGCCTGATCGTATGGCTTGGCGTGACGTTGGGGGTATTACACCTCCACGTGGGCGTCGGTTACCACCAGCATCAGGTCCGAGGCCACTTCCATGTCCCTATGGTCCACATCCTTCGAGTGCTCGAGAGTTTCAAGATCCATCTATTCCACTCCCAGGCTACGGTGGTAATCTTTACGAAGATTACTACGGGGATGTCTGAGCTAGACCGTGGCAGTAGAAGTATCGTAGTTGTTGTATTTCCATAGTCCTCGCGTCTTGTGGAATATAACCTAGCTAGTACTGAGTTCCGGAGGTGTAGTTAAATAATGTATAGGAGTTTGGAATGCCTCTGATGGGATGTATCGTCTTTTCACCGCAGTTGTACTTTAGCCTTGGCTTGTACTAAACTATGTATGGTGTGTATGACCACTGGTGTATATATGGCAGTTTCTATACTACCATGTCGTACGGATGAACATCTCTGCATTCCGTGTCATCCATTACATTCTGCACTCCTATGTCAAGTTTTTGCCATCCTTGTCTAAACCGTTGTTTTGTTTTCCTAGGATGGTCATCACTCGCAGCACTCCTGCTGCTCAGGAGCAGGGTGAGGCTAGTGGGGCTAGAGATGAGAATCTGCCCCAGCCACCCTTCTTGGCAGAAGTTATGCTCGAGGCAGAACGGAACAAGAGAGAGACCAACCGTCTGCTGGAACGCATAGAGCAGAACACTGGGTTTCGTCAGAGGAATGACGTGGTGTCAATCAACGACTTTATCAAGATGTGCCCACCCAAGTTCCATCATTCCACTGAACCTCTGGATGCGGATGACTGGCTTCATAGTATCACCCACAAGCTACACTCTGCCCGTGTGGCCGAAGCTGACAAGGTGTCACATCCCTAGATCAACCCCTGTGGTCCTTGCCTGGTCATCATGCATCATGTTTAATTTCCATTTAAATTGAAGTGGGGAAAGTGGAAAGCCTCAGAGATCTTTTCTAAAAATGATTAACCTTAAAAATTGCTTCAAATAAACCCAAGAAAATGTTCCTGTTAAGCTATAAAAATATTGGAAAGAGTTAAAATTCAAACCAATATTTTTGGAGTCTCAGGGATATTTATTTTGGGCATTTGGATTTAAATAAATAAGTATTTGACTTTTGAATAATATTCATTTATATAGAATATATTTCAAAAGGCCCTGAAATTATTTATGTGCCTTTGGAAAAAAGTCCAGAATGGCAACATACAAATTTTCAGAAGGTTTTGCCCTGCCTTGATTTACTTTAATTTTGAATCAGTGGCAAATGAATAAACAAAAGAAAACAACACAGAAAATAAAACAGAGTTAGGCTTACCTGGCCTTTACCTATGCACCCCACCTGGCGGCCCAAGTGGCCGGCCCAGCCCACCACCGCAGACCACTCCGTCGTCTTCCTCCCCTCGCCCCAAAGCAGCTGCGTGCCAGCGCGCGCGCCGACCGCGCCACCTCCTGCTTCGCCGTGTCGAGCCCCCCTTCGACCCAAGCCAGGCGCCAAGAGACGTGGACGAAGCCCCCGCAGCGATTCCCTCCTTCTCTGGTCTCATCCCCTTTTCTCCCCGCTCGCTTTCGAGCTTGACCGAACGAAGCCGTCGCCGCCGCTCTTCACCACCGCGGCCACCGTCGCCCTCTCGCTGCAGCGCCATGCCCGAGAGCTCCGCCGTCGACTGCTTCATCGAGAAGCCCGAGCCGCAAGCGCTCGTCTGCCCTGCACCGTCGTCACTGGGCTTGTTCCCGACCGCCGTCGCCGGAGATCCCCCTCGACGCCCTCCTCTGCTCCGAGCCTTCCCCGAGCCCACGTCGACGTCTCTACGATCACCGTGAGCCCCCGCTTCGGATTTTCCCCTCCACATACTTGTTTACCTCCCCCAGCTAGCCTAGCCACCGCGCCCGAGAACTTCTCCCCGCCGGCCATGGCGCCGCCGTGGCCATAGAGGCCACAGCCCGCGGATGAGCGTCCCAACGTGCTCACCGTGCTCCCAGGAGCCGAACGCACGCACCCTCTCCCCTCCTAGTGCGCCACAACCCCAAACCCGCACACACCCGAGCTCCGGCCGCCGCCGTTGAGGTTGCCGCCGCCGCTGCAGACCACCCCAGCACCCCTCACCGCCACCACTCGACGCGCGCCACTGCGTGCGTTCGAACGGAACAAACCGCGGCCAAAACGATGCCCGGTGGCTCGTTTCCGAGCCCTCCGCCGCGTTCGATCTCGCCGGCGGCGAGTCGCCGGCGGGTTTTGACCTCAGCCGTTGAACAGATTTGACCCTTGTGGGTCAATGACATGTGGGGCCAGCCCTGACTAATTTTAGTTTAGGGTTTTAATTAAGTTTTAATTGCTGTTATTAATCTAATTAGACACTAACATGTGGGCCCCGTGTCTGTTTAGTTTAGTTTAAACTTTTAGTTAAGTGCTGAGAGACTGACCAGTGGGACCCACTGGTCAGGTTTGACCTAGACCAGCCCTGTTGACTGCTGACGCCAGAATGACATCATGCTGATGCAGTATTTGTTTTCTGGGATTTTAAATAAATCAGAAATGATTTATTTATTTCAGAAAATAGCCAAAACTTCTAAAAATCATATAAAATCAACCGTAGCTCAGATGAAAATAATTTATATATGAAAATTGATCAAAAAAATCCAAGGAATCTGTTTATTGCATTTTCATGCATGTTAGAACAACTTATGGCTGCTGTTTAGGACAATTTGAATAAATGGCATTTGAATAATCACATATGGAGTTTGAATTTGAACCTTTGGTTCAAACCAACTTCATTTAAATGTGTTGCTAGTTGCATTAGCTCAACCAACACCATACTGCCATGTCATGATCATGCATCATATTGTCGCATTGCATTGATTGTGTTCATTCTGTGTTTGTCGGTTTTGTCCCCTCTCAGTAGACGACGTTCCGACGATGAATTCGATGACACCGATGAAGAGCTATTAATATCTTCAGAAGTGCCAGGCAAGCAGAACCCCTTTGTTCATTCCGATACAATCCCACTCTCTCGCTCCTGCTCTTCTTTACTACATTAGGACAACAACGATTGAACTGCTTTTTGTTGCGGTAGTTGAACCCCTTTCCTCTGCATGACCTGTCATTGCCATAGTAAATAGTTGAAACCCACTAGCATGAGTAGGAGTTGTTTGAGCCATGTTTTGCCTACTCATTCATGCTTTCTAGTTATGCCTGCTATTGCTTAGAGTTGTGTCAGGTCTGATTCATCGGGGATGAATTGGAATGCGGTGAACATGTCCTACTGTTGAGAGCTAAGTGTGTGAACACGATTTGGTAAAGGTAGCGGTGAGAGGCCATGTAGAAGTACATGGTGGGTTGTCTCACTGAAACCGTCCCTAAGAACTGAGTTCTGTGTAAGTTGTCCAATGACAAAGCTACTACCATGCATTGGAATGCTTAAGTGCCCCTCTCGACTTATTAATCAACTCGATCTCTGTCCAGGAGTTGCAACTAGTTTCTGGTGCTTGTAGGTAGTGCTAGTAGTCTACCAAGTGGCACCCGGTACAGGTGGGCTTGGGTCAGACTAGGCACCGTGGCACGGTGTACCGATCGCCCGTTTGGTGATGCGGGAACCCTGTACACATCGTTTGGGGCCGTGAGCGACACCCCGGCCGGATCTCCCCACGGATGGAACCCGAATAGGCGATAAACCTGGATGAGAGACTTGTGTGGTTAGTCAGGTCATGGCCGACACCCTCGCCAGGCCTCCGCTTGAAGGTTGCCGAGATACATGATGTGTACATGGCGGTAAGTGGCGAGAGCGTGTGTGAAGAAGTACACCCCTGCAGGGTTAACATGATCTATTCGAATAGCCGGGTCCGCGGATATGGACTTCTTGGATGCTTACGTGGTACATAGACAAGTGAAAGTGGATACTCTAAAACGCGCAAGATAAGCGTGAGTGCTATGGATGGCCTTCTCGTAGGGAGACGGGAGCGGATCCATAGTGGTGTATTGATTGGTGAATATGTGGACTTGTGTGTGCCACCTCAAAAGGTTACTTGCAGTCGTAGTTCAGGATAGCCACAAGTCAAAGCTGGCTTGCTGCAGTCAAACTCCACTATCCCCTTGTTGATACTGTTGCATATGTAGTTAGTTCTGATGTAAGTCTTGCTGAGTACCTTTGTACTCACGTTTGCTTAATTTATGTTTTGCAGAGAGACTTCAGTCTCGCTAGTGGTTCCGCGTGGACTTCGATGTTTAGCTTGTTACCTCAGCTACGATCTTGTGCCCTTAGAAGGGTCTTGTAGATAGTCAGGCTTCTCAGCCTTTTTCATTTGTAGTTGTCTGTACTCAGACATGTTATGCTTCCGTTGCATGTATGCTCTGTATGTTGGGTCATGTGACCTCTGATTGTAATAAATGCTATGATGGCTCTTCTGGACCTTTATCTATATGAGTTGTTGAGTTATGTTGTGATGCCATGTTGTACAACACATACTTGCATGTTATGCGTACGTGTAATGTGTATTGCTATGTGTGGGATCCGACACCTAGTTGTTTACCTTTGGTAGCCTATCTTACAGGGAAATGTCCCCTAGTGATTCCACTGAGCCTTGGTAGCTTGCTACTGCTCCGGAACACTTAGGCTGGCCGGCATGCGTCCTTCTTCGTTCCTGTGTCTGTCCCTTAGGGGAAATGTCACGCGTTGTTCCTTTAAGTCCTTGTAGCTTGCTACGACTTGGGTTCATACGTTGATGACCGACACGTTCGTTGCTGGGTCATGTATGCCTGTCTCTGTAATTTAGTGCCACTTTTGGTTTATAACTGGTCATGTCGGCCCAGGTTCTCTGTCATATGGATGCTAGCGACACTATCATATACGTGTGCCAAAATACGCAAACGGTCCCGGGCCAGGTAAGGTGGCACCCGTGGGGATACCGTGCGTGAGGCCGCAAAGTGATATGGTGTGTTACAGGCTAGACCTGTGTGACTTAGGATCGGGGTCCCGACAGCTTTGGTATCAGACCTGACTGCCTGTAGGATTAGTAAGCCAAACTGGTCGAAGTCGTGTCTAGAAACTCTTTAGTTATATAAGGGAATTGATTGTGGAAGGGAACGTAAGGCTCTTTTTACTCCTTTACCCCATGACCTTCTGATCTGAGTCACCTTCTTCTATTCTACGGGGATTAAGAACTAGGCTTTCTCTTATGTCTATCAGGATCACATTAATTGTGGATTCAACTCTCAGTTCAGTTTATTCTTCTACTGTGTGTTCAATTGTTGATCTCAGAACCTGGACATTATGATGTTAAGTGGATATGCTACCCCTTTTGCTTGGATCTCAAAAGTATTTTCGAGCATTTGCAGCCGTTATGCTGTCCGAGTCATCTCAGGTCTCTAAACAATCTGATGCATTGCAAATCATTCCTATCTGTTCTTAATGTCCTTTTAGGCCAGATTAACCACACTAGTCGGTGTGTTGAGGCACTCTGTTACCTCGACATATATGTTGGACTTATTACTATGACCCTAAGTATCTTAGAAGATCACCCAGTAATCCAGCAATGTTTTATATTCCAGTGTGATGATTCTGGCCATTATTCTCGAAAGCATCCCGTGATGCTATTTAGTTGGTAAGTATTCTATTCTTGGGTTCTTGAACCCGAGCTTCACCCTACTTACTTCATGTGGATAGTATTTGCTCGTCCCTTTAGGATATTAGTAACCTTGTGATAGTCCTCGAGGTCCGTGGTATATCCTTCTTCCAAATACCATGAACCATCATGGCAGAAGTTCTTTCAAAAAAAAAGATCACAACCAAAGTGCTCTTGACGAGTTCTCTATTCCACCTTGTGACTCTGCCAGTCCTACCTTTCTGCATGGGTTATCCGGAAGAAATATGTTGAATTAGCTCGACATACTAATCTATGCATCCACAACTCAGAAAGTTATATGTTCCTTTGAGTTGTTCCTCTCTAGTTGTATTATGACCCTCGTCTATCAGTTGATAGTCACGGGTAGTTGTGCATTCGTGTTCATCGATGCCTTTTACTCTTGTGGTCTGTCAAGCCATTCTATTGTGGAATGACTAGGAGAAACAAACTCCAGTACCTCATCCATTCCTAGGATTGGGTCAAAGAAGTTGTATTCCTCAGATGAAGGATGTTAATCCATCTTCTAATATGTTCTACCTTGGAGTATTACCATCTTTATATCAAGAATGTCATGGGAATTGCACATCATCCTATGAACTCCTGATACAGTAATACTTCTCACCATCGTCGTTCATTCCACGGTCTCCGCGTTGTTATAACCGGAATACCGACAAGTGAATTGTGATGTGTGAAATCAATACCCTAGCAACCCTGTTGCTTGGTAGTTAAAGCACAACAATTTCATTCTTAGTGTGTTGGTTACCAAATCACCATTCTAAGATTGATTGTGCTACCTAGTCCACTTTCCTGGTGCACTCCTTGATTGATGAGTTAGGATTTTGTTAAGTCCTTGCTCATTTGATCATATCGTCTTGCCCTGAAAAGCAAGATTGTTCTCGAGCTTAGTAACATATCGATGGTTCGTGATTTCCGAATATCTTCTCGGAAGTATTTCCAGGTTGTCCCCTGACCACTATGTTGAGCTCGTGATCAAGTTGGTTTCTTGTAACCAATCCTTCTCCAGGAATCTGTATTGCATACCCTTGAGCTAGTTGGTTAAGCTAAACGAAAACTTGGAGAGTTGGAAGATAAAAGCTTGCCTGACTTAGTTCCTTCCAAGGGATATTTTTTGTGTGTGTGTTGAAGATAGATGATATCTTCTTCAATTGATCCCCGTGATCATTTGTAGACCTATTGTCTTGTCCAAACTTTGATTTGAGTATGGGTTATCGTCAAGTCAAATCAGAACCAACGATATTCGTAATGTTGTCTTACTCATGGATGTTTCCTTGATGCATACACCATTATATCCTTTGGGTCTGACCAATGCTATCACCTTGTTCACATTGTCATGGAATTCCATCTATATGGAAACCTGGATGAATTATTGTTGAGCCCATCAGCAACATTGTTATCTTCTCCATAATCTATGTTGAACATCCAGTTAGTATTGGAAACTTTTATAAGCGCTATCTTCATGACCCGTTCGTGAAGCATGTGTACGGAAGAAAGAAGTGACTTCCTCTAATTCATGTGCAATTGATGCAAGTTGCCGCCGTGAATTCGAGAAAGCATGTTTTTACCTTCTCTGGAGTCATCCCAAGTCAGTCATGCATACGTGCGAAGTATTCTATGGTCTGTTAGACTGATCATCTTCATTCTGTATGTATCCCTAGCACACCAAGCCACTGATTGATTTATTCAAGGAGAAGAAGTTTCTTCTTAAGAGCTAAACTTACGTAAGGACTTCGTAATCCGCAATGATGGTTCCCCACCTGAACCCGGTAGTGTTTGATCGTAAGACTTCTACGTGGTCATGCTTGGCTTGGACAACGTGTTTACATGTATGTAGCAGAACCAGCTCATGTTTTGGAACTTACTACCGCAGTCCATTTCCTGAGAATCTCGCAACGTCGTCTCGTCAATTTGTGTTGCAAACTTTCATTTTTCTTTCTAGACTCGATGAGTCTGGAGTATCCTGACACCAACCAGATCTGAATCTCAGGCAGATATGATGGTTGGAGAACCTTCCAAGAACTATAATATTGGTCTCTTGATAACCGGTAAAGTGGATGTCGTGGCCAACACACCCAGCCGGAAAATCTATCATTGTAGTATCTTGATTGACGAAGTTGGCCATTTTCCCATAAGGATTTCATAGGATTTATTTCCTAGTTGTCCCTTATGGATTTTTGTGCTCCTGAAGTCCGACTTATACTTGATGTTCAAGATACCAAACATATCTATGAATGGCTTACGCTAACACATCAAGGAGAACATTAGCAGCGGAGTGCTAAATGTCCCTCGGTCGATCATCCGGATTTGTTTCTTGGCATTGCTAAGGAAAAATCTAAGAAAGTGTTATCTTCCTTTGCATCTGCATCGTCCATCGCTATTCATCATGGTAGTATGTTGTGTTGCCAGGATCCTTGACTCGGATATTGGTAAAACCTTGATGGATATGGGAATGCTCGAGTTCTTGAGAGCGCGCACAAGCACTAGGTGTTATCACCGACACTAACCGGGATTGCTCACAGTGTTCTTGGTTATGCTATAACCCCTCAAGTTACTCTCTACTGCTGGGTTTCTTCCCAGTTACTAGAATCATTCCCAGCATTTGCATTTTGTTCCCAGCTTGCACCGCCAATGTGCCATTTCACCATGGGTCCCATCCATTTCCAATGATAAGCAAAATCATCCCTTGTGTTGTTTTCAACAAGGTAATCCACATCATCCATTCTGACCCGAGAATGTCATTCCTTCGGACTCCGTTAAATGATCGATTGTGATCCGCCTCAGGCTGGTATAGGGAATTTCAATGATCTCTATATCAAAAGTAATTCTTTTTGCCACTTAAGGGAATAACTCTACGAGTCACCTTCTCCAAGGTGTCCCGTCTGGTGACATTGATCACCATCTTCTTTGGTGTGTAATTAGTGCCTACCAAGTGAACCTTCATCATTTGTTTCACTCCATCCCTCTGGATGTGTGTTCCGTGTCTCAGCTCAAGAGATGCTTCAATGTCTCACACCATAAGTTGATCTTGAGTTCATCGATCTCCGGGAAGATCGATTTCTATAGAGTATGACTCCATTATCATCTGGTTGGATGAAGATCTCAAAACAGGATGACAAGATCAATATGATGCAATAAATCAATATCTCCGAGAAGGAAATTTCGATCCTGAAGATTGTGCTAGTTTGTGTCCCCTCTGATTTCTTACCCTACGCTTGAATCTCGGGACGAGATTCTTGTTTTAGTGGGGGTGAGTTGTCACATCCCTAGATCAACCCCTGTGGTCCTTGCCTGGTCATCATGCATCATGTTTAATTCCCATTTAAATTGAAGTGGGGAAAGTGGAAAGCCTCAGAGATCTTTTCAAAAAATGATTAACCTTAAAAATTGCTTCAAATAAACCCAAGAAAATGTTCCTGTTAAGCTATAAAAATATTGGAAAGAGTTAAAATTCAAACCAATATTTTCGGAGTCTCAGGGATATTTATTTTGGGCATTTGGATTTAAATCAATAAGTATTTGACTTTTGAATAATATTCATTTATATAGAATATATTTCAAAAGGCCCTGAAATTATTTATGTGCCTTTGGAAAAAAGTCCAGAATGGCAACATACAAATTTTCAGAAGGTTTTGCCCTGCCTTGATTTACTTTAATTTTGAATCAGTGGCAAATGAATAAACAAAAGAAAACAACACAGAAAATAAAACAGAGTTAGGCTTACCTGGCCTTTACCTGTGCAGCCCACCTGGCGGCCCAAGTGGCCGGCCCAGCCCACCACCGCAGACCACTCCGTCGTCTTCCTCCCCTCGCCCCAAAGCAGCTGCGTGCCAGCGCGCGCGCCGACCGCGCCACCTCCTGCTTCGCCGTGTCGAGCCCCCCTTCGACCCAAGCCAGGCGCCAAGAGACGTGGACGAAGCCCCCGAAGCGATTCCCTCCTTCTCTGGTCTCATCCCCTTTTCTCCCCGCTCGCTTTCGAGCTCGACCGAACGAAGCCGTCGCCGCTGCTCGTCACCACCGCGGCCACCGTCGCCCTCTCGCTGCAGCGCCATGCCCGAGAGCTCCGCCGTCGACTGCTTCATCGAGAAGCCCGAGCCGCAAGCGCTCGTCTGCCCTGCACCGCCCTCACTGGGCTTGTTCCCGACCGCCGTCGCCGGAGATCCCCCTCGACGCCCTGCTCTGCTCCGAGCCTTCCCCGAGCCCACGTCGACGTCTCTACGATCACCGTGAGCCCCCGCTTCGGATTTTCCCCTCCCCATACTTGTTTACCTCCCCCAGCTAGCCTAGCCACCGCGCCCGAGAACTTCGCCCCGCCGGCCATGGCGCCGCCGTGGCCATAGAGGCCACAGCCCGCGGATGAGCGTCCCAACGTGCTCACCGTGCTCCCAGGAGCCGAACGCACGCACCCTCTCCCCTCCTAGTGCGCCACAACCCCAAACCCGCACACACCCGAGCTCCGGCCGCCGCCGTTGAGGTTGCCGCCGCCGCTGCAGACCACCCCAGCACCCCTCACCGCCACCACTCGACGTGCGCCACTGCGTGCGTTCGAACGGGACAAACCGCGGCCAAAACGATGCCCGGTGGCTCGTTTCCGAGCCCTCCGCCGCGTTCGATCTCGCCGGCGGCGAGTCGCCGGCGGGTTTTGACCTCAGCCGTTGAACAGATTTGACCCTTGTGGGTCAATGACATGTGGGGCCAGCCCTGACTAATTTTAGTTTAGGGTTTTAATTAAGTTTTAATTGCTGTTATTAATCTAATTAGACACTGACATGTGGGCCCCGTGTCTGTTTAGTTTAGTTTAAACTTTTAGTTAAGTGCTGAGAGACTGACCAGTGGGACCCACTGGTCAGGTTTGACCTAGACCAGCCCTGTTGACTGCTGACGCCAGAGTGACATCATGCTGATGCAGTATTTGTTTTCTGGGATTTTAAATAAATCAGAAATGATTTATTTATTTCAGAAAATAGCCAAAACTTCTAAAAATCATATAAAATCAACCGTAGCTCAGATGAAAATAATTTATATATGAAAATTGATCAGAAAAATCCAAGGAATCTGTTTATTACATTTTCATGCATGTTAGAACAACTTATGGCTGCTGTTTAGGACAATTTGAATAAATGGCATTTGAATAATCACATATGGAGTTTGAATTTGAACCTTTGGTTCAAACCAACTTCATTTAAATGTGTTGCTAGTTGCATTAGCTCAACCAACACCATACTGCCATGTAATGATCATGCATCATATTGTCGCATTGCATTGATTGTGTTCTTTCTGTGTTTGTCGGTTTTGTCCCCTCTCAGTAGACGACGTTCCGACGATGAATTCGATGACACCGATGAAGAGCTATTAATATCTTCAGAAGTGCCAGGCAAGCAGAACCCCTTTGTTCATTCCGATACAATCCCACTCTCTCGCTCCTGCTCTTCTTTACTGCATTAGGACAACAATGATTGAACTGCTTTTTGTTGCGGTAGTTGAACCCCTTTCCTCTGCATGACCTGTCATTGCCACAGTAAATAGTTGAAACCCACTAGCATGAGTAGGAGTTGTTTGAGCCATGTTGTGCCTACTCATTCATGCTTTCTGGTTATGCCTGCTATTGCTTAGAGTTGTGTCAGGTCTGATTCATCGGGGATGAATTGGAATGCGGTGAACATGTCCTACTGTTGAGAGCTAAGTGTGTGAACACGATTTGGTAAAGGTAGCGGTGAGAGGCCATGTAGAAGTACATGGTGGGTTGTCTCACTGAAACCGTCCCTAAGAACTGAGTTCTGTGTAAGTTGTCCAATGACAAAGCTACTACCACGCATTAGAATGCTTAAGTGCCCCTCTCGACTTATTAATCAACTCGATCTCTGTCCAGGAGTTGCAACTAGTTTATGGTGCTTGTAGGTAGTGCTAGTAGTCTACCAAGTGGCACCCGGTACAGGTGGGCTTGGGTCAGACTAGGCACCGTGGCACGGTGTACCGATCGCCCGTTTGGTGATGCGGGAACCCTGTACACATCGTTTGGGGCCGTGAGCGACACCCCGGCCGCATCTCCCCACGGATGGAACCCGAATAGGCGATAAACCTGGACGAGAGACTTGTGTGGTTAGTCAGGTCGTGGCCGACACCCTCGCCAGGCCTCCGCTTGAAGGTTGCCGAGATACATGACGTGTACATGGCGGTAATTGGCGAGAGCGTGTGTGAAGAAGTACACCCCTGCAGGGTTAACATGATCTATTCGAATAGCCGGGTCCGCGGATATGGACTTCTTGGATGCTTACGTGGTACATAGACAAGTGAAAGTGGATACTCTAAAACGCGCAAGATAAGCGTGAGTGCTATGGATGGCCTTCTCGTAGGGAGACGGGAGCGGATCCATAGTGGTGTATTGATTGGTGAATATGTGGACTTGTGTGCGCCACCTCAAAAGGTTACTTGCAGTCGTAGTTTAGGATAGCCACGAGTCAAAGCTGGCTTGCTGCAGTCAAACTCCACTATCCCCTTGTTGATACTGTTGCATATGTAGTTAGTTCTGATGTAAGTCTTGCTGAGTACCTTTGTACTCACGTTTGCTTAATTTATGTTTTGCAGAGAGACTTCAGTCTCGCTAGTGGTTCCGCGTTGACTTCGATGTTTAGCTTGTTACCTCAGCTACAATCTTGTGCCCTTAGAAGGGTCTTGTAGATAGTCAGGCTTCTCAGCCTTTTTCATTTGTAGTTGTCTGTACTCAGACATGTTATGCTTCCGTTGCCTGTATGCTCTGTATGTTGGGTCATGTGACCTCTGATTGTAATAAATGCTATGATGGCTCTTCTGGGCCTTTATCTATATGAGTTGTTGAGTTATGTTGTGATGCCATGTTGTACAGCACATACTTGCATGTTATGCGTACGTGTAATGTGTATTGCTATGTGTGGGATCCGACACCTAGTTGTTTACCTTTGGTAGCCTATCTTACAGGGAAATGTCCCCTAGTGATTCCACTGAGCCTTGGTAGCTTGCTACTGCTCCGGAACACTTAGGCTGGCCGGCATGTGTCCTTCTTCGTTCCTGTGTCTGTCCCTTAGGGGAAAGGTCACGCGTTGTTCCTTTAAGTCCTTGTAGCTTGCTACGACTTGGGTTCATACGTTGATGACCGACACGTTCGTTGCTGGGTCATGTATGCCTGTCTCTGTAATTTAGTGCCACTTTTGGTTTATAACTGGTCATGTCGGCCCGGGTTCTCTGTCATATGGATGCTAGCGACACTATCATATACGTGTGCCAAAATACGCAAACGGTCCCGGGCCAGGTAAGGTGGCACCCGTGGGGATACCGTGCGTGATGCCGCAAAGTGATATGGTGTGTTACAGGCTAGACCTGTGTGACTTAGGATCGGGGTCCCGACACAAGGTTATCTACGCCGCCTACCATCTTGAAGGCCCTGCCAGTCTATGGTGGGAGAACTTTGAGGCTATGCGTCCTGCTGGCCAAATCACTACTTGGGTTGAGTTCAGTGAGGCATTCCGTGAACATCACATTCCGGAAGGTCTCATGGATCGCAAGCGGGAGGAATTCTGCAATTTCACCCAGGGCCGGTTAACCGTGGATGGCTATAGTCACGAGTTTGGCAACTTGGCACCCTATGCACCCGAGGAAGTATCCCCCGATGCCAAGAAGCAGGCGAGGTTCCGCAAGGGACCCAGCCCCGAACTCCGCCGAGATCTACTACTGCACGAGTGCACTTCCTTCCAGAAGCTGGTAAACAAAGCTATCAGTGCTGAGACGGGCCAGACTGATTTCAAAGCCACACGCAAGCATCCTCGTGACTTTGGTTCCTCGTCCGGCTCTGGCTCTCACAAGCGCCGTGTGTGGGTTCCTAACACTGCTCTGCCACCCAAGTACACACCGAGGCCATCGTATGAGGCGCCTCGCCCAACTCAATAGTATGCACCTGCCAAGACTTATGGAGGACCACCTACCAACTTTTCTCCACGCACTGGCACTGTGACATGCTTCAAGTGTGGAGAACCGGGGCACTACATGCGTGAGTGTCCTCAGAACCAACCAGGAAAACCCGTTGGCCGTGGTAAGCCAACCGGCAAGGTGAATTATGTCAAGCCAATCCCCACTGCACGTGGTCATGTCAACTATGTCTCTGCTGAGGAAGCTTATGAGGATCCTAACATCGTCCTTGGTACGCTTCTCGTTAACTGCCATTTGGCATCTGTTCTTTTCGATACTGGAGCATCCCATTTGCTCATATCTGAGAGCTATGCTCGATTGCACAACATGACTTTTTGTGACATGCCTACTTCCATGGTTATTCAAACTCCTGGTTCAAAGTGGCAAACCTCTAGGGTAAGCCATGGAAATGGAATTCTTGTCGATAGGCTTGTTTTCCTTGCATCTCTAATCGCTCTCAAGTCCTCGAACATAAACATCATCTTGGGTATGGATTGGATGACAACTCATTACGCCAAGATTGATTGCTACACTAGGACTGTTCAACTTACACACCCATCCGGCAAGACAGTCAATGTCTTGACCCGAATGGCTGAGCGTCAGCTCTACTCTCTTAATGCCAGCCCTCTACCAGAACCCGAATGACTTCCCGGATGTTTTTCCAGAAGAACTGCCAGGTGTTCCACCTGATAGAGATGTCGAGTTCGTGATAGATCTTATTCCTGGAACTGTCCCAATCTCTAGGAGACCTTATAAGATGGCACCCCTAGAATTAACTGAGCTTAAGAAACAACTCGATGAGTCCTTGAAAAAGGGTTTCATCCGTCCTACTTCTTCCCCTTGGGCTTGTCCCGTCCTCTTCGTCAAGAAGAAGGATGGAACGGAACGGATGGTTGTAGATTACCGACCTGTCAATCTGGTCACCATAAAGAACAAGTATCCGCTCCCCAGGATCAACGACCTGTATGATCAGCTCGCTGGATCCTCGGTCTTTTCTAAAATGTATTTGAGGTTGGGCTACCATCAAATCAAGATCAAGAACGGGGACATTCCTAAAACGGCTTTTGTTACTCGTTATGGCCAATACGAGTACACCGTCATGTCCTTCGGATTAACCAATGCCCCAGCCACCTTCTCCCGGCTAATGAATTCTATATTCATGGAGTATTTGGATAAATTCATCGTGGTATACCTCGATGATATACTCATCTACTCCAAGAACAAGAAAGATCATGCCGAGCATCTAAGGCTGGTATTGACGAAACTTCGAGAGCACCGCCTTTATGCCAAATTCTCTAAATGTGAATTCTGGTTGCCGGAAGTGACCTATCTAGGTCATGTGATCTCTGGCAAGGGTATTGCTGTCAATCCCGAGCGAGTTCAAGCCGTCCTTGATTGGACTCCCCCTGAATCGGTCAAGCAAGTTAGGAGTTTTCTTGGCTTAGCAAGTTATTGTCGACGCTTTGTCGAGAATTTCTCCAAGGTTGCTAAACCTCTAACTGAACTCCTCAAGAAAGATAAAAAGTTTGAGTGGACCCCTGATGGCTTCTCGCCCCTCGTTGGTTACCCCAAGTGGAAGGTTTGAGATGTAGCGTAGCGGTAGTTTTCCCTTGGCAAAGATACCAAGGATCGAATCCCGTGAGACTCCGAGGGTCAACAAGAAGGTGTCAATAGCGCCAGAGACTTTTGCTTGACAGGACCTGCACACATATACAAATAACTTTGCTCCCAATGAGTACAGAGAGGTTGTCAATCCCTCCGGCCTTGTCGTTTACAAAGGATCAAACGCAAGAGATAATAGTGATAGGTATGACTGCAACTAGTAAATAAGAACAGGAAGTAAATAGCGGGTGTGATCAGTGATGGTAATATGGACCGGGGTCCCATGATTGTCTCTCTCCCAAAAGACGATAAAACAGCTAAGCGAGGTAAACAAATTATAGCTGGGCAATTGACAGGATTATGTGCGCAAACCAATGCTAACTATGCTGCAAAGAAAGGTAGAGGCTCAAAAGCATGGGCGGTACGCCAAGGCAAGTAGACCGAAATCCATCTGCATCTACTACTAATCATCCACCTTGAGATATCTATCCAGAACATCTCGCTGGTATTAAGTTGCGAGTCCCACCCATAGTGTAAACTCAAAGCAACAGACAACTGCATTAAAAGAACTTTGCGTAAAGTAAACAATCCTTGCACCCGCAAGTACAAGCACCGTTGTTTTCCCCCTTGTGGCAACAACACATCCCCTAGACTCATGTTTCTGTCACTCAAGCTAGTCATCGAGGGGCATGAACCCACAATCAAGCATAATGTTCCCTCTTGGAGTTACTACCTACTACTTGGCCAAAGCAATAAACAGCAACGGAGAACATGCAAGAATTACTCAAGAACATAAATATAAAAGAGGTAAATCAAATATATTACTCACACACAATCTGAACATAATCTCATAATCCATCGGATCCCAGCAAACTCAGCATAGCAACAGCGTAAAGATTACATATGTGCCTCGATCATGTAGGGCAGCTCACGAGGTCTAATCGGTGAAGAACAAAGAGGGGAGGAGAACATCACATAGCTACTGGTCATGGAACCATGGTCCAAGGGGGACTACTCACAACTCATCAGGGAAGCGTCCATGGTGGTGGAGAAGCTCTCGGTGGTGGTTCTCCCCTCCGGCAGGGTGCCGGGAAGAGTTCTCCTGGTGCTCCCGATCTTGGAAGCGCGGCGGCGGCGGAACAGAGATGAGATCACGAAAAAGGGTTCCGTCCTCGAGGGTTTCGGGACACGATGTAAATATATGCCAAAGGGGGTCACCAGAGGAGGTAAGGGGGGCCCAGGCGCCCCCCCGGCGCGGCCAGGAGGGGGCCCGCGTGGGCAGGCCGCCTGGGCTGCCCCTGGCTCCCCTCTGGCCCCACTTTTGGCGCGTGGAAGCTTTCGGAGCGCTGATTTTTTATATATTTTTCCCGAAATTTTTCTGGCAATTTAAGTAATGGGAAAACCTGAAATAGAAAAACAGCAGAAAACAGAAACTTGCACTGGGTTGCACTGAGTTAATAGGTTAGTCCAAATATGATCAAAAGTGTATGGAAGTGCATAAATATCATAGCAATATCACACAAAAGAGGCATGGAGCAATCAGAAATTATAGATACGTTTTGGACGTATCAACATCCCCAAGCTTAATTCCTGCTCGTCCTCGAGTAGGTAAATGATAACAAGCATAATTTCTGTGGTGACATGCTATCAAAGAATCTTTCACAGTCACATGACAAATGCTTACTGAGATAATGAATCTTTAGTAATTAAGTTGCCTCATGAGAATATCACAAAGAACTGAAAGTTTTACAATATGATACTGAAACACCCAATAGATTTGTAGTGAGCATGGTGTGCAAACATGACAAAGTGATACCTCGCTTGCCCCCTTTAGTGAAGCAAAACATAAATGCAGGAGCACCTCCGAAGTTTAAGTGATGACTAGATACAATGATTTCCGAATAAGCGATATCATAATCATGCAGAAGACAATGGTACTTTGGGACAATGCACATTACACTCAGAATGACAATCATGCTCTCAATAGTTGGTGCTTTGAAGAAAGAAGGTGGAGACTCTCGAACCGTGGATTTTGATGGCAAGGTTGAAAACCCGTGGTTGGAAGCAAAGACTGAACATGTACCAGAGCTCTTGATTTTTTTAAAACAGAGGTAAAAATGATTTTTGGGAGATGCATATTTCGTCAACGAATGCTAGTAGATAACTCAATTACTTCTCGAGCTAGACAAGTTTTGAGGAACGGCTCCCGCACGGGGACGATCACATCCCCTTAATCTCCTTTGTTTATCACTGCCAAAAGTTTTCTGATTTCTCATGAACAAAGCGTGAAGGAGGGTTTGTTTGTTGTATTTTTTATGAGCCGGGTGCACTCTTGCCAGTTCCTTCTCGTATTAGGGGTTTGCAGATTAGACATGCAATCCCGGGATAAAACTTGTCCAACTTAAAAAGATCATGAATTAACTACTACTTCCTCATGAGCTAAAACAGAGGCACAAAAGAGAAATGCTTTTGAATAATTTTGAGATGGTACAAGAAAGTCTTCGTTAGGAATGGCAAGTAAATACCATATATAGGAAGGTATGGTGGACTCATATGGCATAACTGGTTTCAAGGATTTTGGATGCACAAGCAGTCAGTCCGCTTAGTATAGGTGAAGGCTAGCAAAAGACTGGGAGCGACCAACTAAGAGAGCAATGACGGCCATAATCATGCAGAGCGACAAAGCAACATTGAATCGGGCATGGAAGTTATATCGCTACCCAGAAATTAAAGATCATCAAGGCTTGATAGACTTTTTTTACAGTCTTAAATATGCGTGAGCATATGCCAAGTCAATCAAAATAAATTCTTGGAGGAAGATATCACTAAACCATACCACATCATAGGCAAACAAATCATGCTGGTACTGCAATAACACATTAAAGAACCCCCAGCTATTTGAGACTAACCATAAGAAAACATGAACTACTAAGCACCATTATGCACATAGCATTTTTATCATAGACATATCAACCAGTGCCACAGAAGCCAACTCTCTTAACAAGATAAGCATGATAACTCAAGAGAGTTCCAGAAGCAACCAACTAAGCAAAAGCTCTTTAAAAATAAAAGCATGAAAACTAAGAGCTGAACATGACAGTAGCTATTGAAAGACAAAGAACATACACAGCAAAGATAAGCATGAAAATCCTATGTTGTGTTCTAGGTTGAAGTGGAGCGTGTTTCTCTCCCACACAAAGAAAGCTGGGTTCTAACTCGTTATGAACATCAAGCAAAGCTAAAGAAAACTAAAAAGGAAACTAAAAGCAAGACGCTCCAAGCATAGCACATAACGCATGAAGTGATTAAAATATAGTGGAACGAAAGACGAACTGATAATTGTTGATGGAGAAGGGGATGCACGGGGGCATCCCCAAGCTTAGACGCTTGAGTCTTCTTGAATATTTCTTGGGGGTGCACGGGGGCATCCCCAAGCTTGAGCGTTTGACCCTCCTGAATCTTTTTATCATCTTCCCTCGCACACTTGAAAACTCCCTTCATACATAACTCATCATAATCTGATTAGCGAGGTTAGTACCCATAATAAAATAATTTTTCCTTGCTGGAAATAAGGATAATCTTGAAGGGCTACTGTTTCTCAAGATTGCCAAAAGGTTTTTGCAAAGAAAAAGCAAGCTCAAGGTTTGCAAAACGAAGGAAAGGCAAAACAGGACAGAATCTGTGAAAAACAGACCAGCAGGTAGTAAATAATTTTTTCGGGGCACTTCTGCAACTCAAATCAAAAAACTCAGAACAGACGCCCGAAAGCCAATTGTATAGAGCACGCTGTCGAAAAAATTCAGACCAAAAAGATGATCTGTTGATTTTATACGAATTTTTCTGTCCAGGGACAGAATCTGTTTCCTGGACAGCACGTCACAACTTTTGAACTTTCTTGCAATCGGAGGCTAAACTTGGCACAAAGCTGAAAAGTAAAGATACAATGATGATGCTACTGTAGTAACAAACATCAAGACACAACAAAAGCAAAATAAAATTTTATACGTTGTGGGCTGCCTCCCAAAAGCGCTTTCTTTTATGCCTTTAAGCTAGGCATAATGCAAAGAGATCAAGTTTTATCAAGAGTAAAAGAATAGCTTGCCCGTATAACGGACTCACAAGGTAACTTAATCTTCTTTCTAGGGAAGTGTTCCATCCCTTTCTTGAGAGGAAATTGGAATTTTATATTCCCCTCTTTCATGTCAATGATAGCACCAACGGTGCGAAGAAAAGGACGTCCCAAAATAATTGGACAAGAAGGTTCACATTCAATATCCATAATAGTAAAATCAACGGGAACATAATTGTCATTGACAATGATAAGAACATCGTCGATCCTCCCCAAAGGTTTCTTTATGGAAGAATCAACAAGACGAACACCAAAAGAACAAGAATCACAAGGTTTCAATTTAAGCATATCATATATTCTTTTGGGCATAACGGAGGTACTAGCTCCAACATCACATAAAGCATAGCAAGAGAAGTTATTCAACTTAATTTTAATCATAGGATCCCAACCATCTTCTAGCTTTCTAGGTATGGAGGCTTCTACCCTAAGCTTCTCCTCCCTAGCTTTGATGAGAGCATTAGTGATATGCTCTGTGAAGGCAAGATTAAGTGTGCTAGTGTGGGGATCTCTAGACATCTTGTGAAGAAAATCGATAACTTCAGAAAGGGTGCAATTATCAAAATCAAGGTCACTACTATCAAGTAAAGTGGTAGTGGTGTCCTTTAGACTTACTTGTTTGGTAGCTTCTATGGTCATAGGAGTTTCTACGGTTGAGGTCATAGCATCACCATTAATAGGTCCAATGGGACCAGGAGTGCATTGGGTGCTAAGAGTTTGGATATCCTCAACAACTTGGATAGTAGCAACAATGTGGTGGGTAGGAAGGCTCTTAATTCTATCTTCTTCCTCCTTTTCTCTAGCCCATCTCTCTTTAAGTTTAGCCAACATCCTGATGTTTTCATTAATTTGCACTTGAATAGCATTAATAGGAGTGGTCTTCCTCTCCTCAAGAGGGGAAGTTCTAATTTTAAGCAATTCTACCTCATGGGCTAAATTGTCTACCTTCGAAGAGAGATTATCTAGTTTGTCTAGTTTTTCTTCTACACTCTTATTGACGGCTTTTTGGGTAGTGATGAAGTCTTTAAGCATAATCTCTAGTTCAGAAGTGGAGTTCTTGGTGCTAGGATAAGCATTGTTGTTCCCATAGGAATTAGAGGGGAACGGTCTAGGGTTGTTACCAAAATTACTCCTATAAGCATTGTTATTGAAATTGTTTCTAGAGATAAAGTTCACATCTACTTGATCTTGAGCAATCAAAGAATTTAAAGGAACATCACGAGGATCAATAGAAGATTGCTTGGAAAGTAGAGACATGATCAAGTCAACTTTTTCATTTAGGGAGGAAATCTCCTCGACAGAGTTTACCTTCCTACCTGTTGGAGCGCGTTCAGTGTGCCATTGGGAATAATTGGTCATCATCTCATCGAGAAGCTTCGTGGTAGCACCAAGTGTAGTTGACATAAAGATTCCTCCCGCGGCCGAATCTAACAAGTTCCGCGAGGTAAAGTTCAAGCCTGCATAAAAAGTTTGGATAACCATCCAAGTAGTCAAACCATGAGTAGGGCAGTTCTTGACAAGAGATTTCATGCGTTCCCAAGCTTGGGCAACGTGTTCATTATCCAATTGTTTAAAATTCATTATGTTACTCCTTAGTTGGATAATTTTAGCAGGGGGATAGTACTTCCCAATAAAGGCATCCTTGCACTTGTCCCAAGAATCTATGCTATTTCTAGGCGAAGATTGAAACCAAATTTTAGCTCCTCCTCTCAAGGAGAAAGGAAAAAGCTTAAGCTTAACAATATTACCATCTATTTCTTGGTACTTTTGCATATCACAGAGTTCAACAAAATTATTTAAGTGCAAAGCAGCATCATCTCCAGCACCGGAGAATTGATCTTTCATAACTAGGTTCAGTAAAGCAATTTTAATCTCATAAGAAGGTGCTGAAGTGGCAGGTGTAGTAATAGGCGTGCAGATAAAGTCATCGTTGTTATGACTAGTGAAGTCACACAACTTGGTGTTCTCGGTGGAACCCATAGCGGCAGCAAGCAAGATAACTATTTTTTTTGATTTTTGATAAAGGGAACTAAAGCAAAAACTGAAAGGTAAACTAACAAGACTAAAAAGCAAAGGTAAAAGATAGCGTGCAACTCCCCTATCTTGAAGAGTGGAGTCGCCGGCAATGGTGCCAGAAAACTTTGCTTGATGGCTTCTCGCCCCTCGTTGGTTACCCCAAGTGGAAGGTTTGAGATGTAGCGTAGCGGTAGTTTTCCCTTGGCAAAGATACCAAGGATCGAATCCCGTGAGACTCCGAGGGTCAACAAGAAGGTGTCAATAGCGCCAGAGACTTTTGCTTGACAGGACCTGCACACAGATACAAATAACTTTTCTCCCAACGAGTACAGAGAGGTTGTCAATCTCTCCGGCCTTGTCGTTTACAAAGGATCAAACGCAAGAGATAATAGTGATAGGTATGACTGCAACTAGTAAATAAGAACAGGAAGTAAATAGCGGGTGTGATCAGTGATGGTAATATGGACCGAGGTCCCATGATGTTCACTAGTGATGTCTCTCTCCCAAAAGACGATAAAACAGCTAAGCGAGGTAAACAAATTACAGCTGGGCAATTGACAGGATTATGTGCGCAAACCAATGCTAACTATGCTGCAAAGAAAGGTAGAGGCTCAAAAGCATGGGCGGTACGCCAAGGCAAGTAGACCGAAATCCATCTGCATCTACTACTAATCATCCACCTTGAGATATCTATCCAGAACATCTCGCTGGTATTAAGTTGCGAGTCCCACCCATAGTGTAAACTCAAAGCAACAGACAACTGCATTAAAAGTACTTTGCGTAAAGTAAACAATCCTTGCACCCGCAAGTACAAGCACCGTTGTTTTCCCCCTTGTGGCAACAGCACATCCACTAGACTCATGTTTCTGTCACTCAAGCTAGTCATCGAGGGGCATGAACCCACAATCAAGCATAACGTTCCCTCTTGGAGTTACTACCTACTACTTGGCCAAAGCAATAAACAGCAACGGAGAACATGCAAGAATTACTCAAGAACATAAATATAAAAGAGGTAAATCAAATATATTACTCACACAAAATCTGAACATAATCTCATAATCCATCGGATCCCAGCAAACTCAGCATAGCAACAGCGTAAAGATTACATATGTGCCTCGATCATGTAGGGCAGCTCACGAGGTCTAATCGGTGAAGAACAAAGAGGGGAGGAGAACATCTCATAGCTACTGGTCATGGACCCATGGTCCAAGGGGGACTACTCACAACTCATCCGGGAAGCGTCCATGGTGGTGGAGAAGCTCCCGGTGGTGGTTCTCCCATCCGGCAGGGTGCCGGGAAGAGTTCTCCTGGTGCTCCCGATCTTGGAAGCGCGGCGGCGGCGGAACAGAGATGAGATCGCGAAAAAGGGTTCCGTCCTCGAGGGTTTCGGGATGCGATGTAAATATATGCCAAAGGGGGTCACCAGAGAAGGTAAGGGGGGCCCAGGCGCCCCCCCGGCGCGGCCAGGAGGGGGGCCGTGTGGGCAGGCCGCCTGGGCTGCCCCTGGCTCCCTTCTGGCCCCACTTCTGGCGCGTGGAAGCTTCCGGAGCGCTGATTTTTTATATATTTTTCCCGGAATTTTTCTGGCAATTTAAGTAATAGGAAAACCTGAAATAGAAAAACAGCAGAAAACAGAAACTGGCACTGGGTTGCACTGAGTTAATAGGTTAGTCCAAATATGATCAAAAGTGTATGGAAGTGCATAAATATCATAGCAATATCACACAAAAGAGGCATGGATCAAGCAGAAATTATAGATACGTTTTGGACGTATCAACCCCACAGTGCGAGTCCAGCTTTCAGGAACTGAAAAGACGCCTGACATCTGCACCCGTACTGGTACCACCAGACTTTTCCAAGGATTTTATTATCTACTGCGACGCCTCGCGACAAGGACTAGGTTGCATACTCATGCAAGATCGTCAAGTGATTGCTTACGCATCCCGACAGTTGCGTCCACATGAGGATAACTATCCTACACATGATCTAGAGCTTGCAGCTGTAGTCCACGCACTCAAAACATGGCGACATTACCTTCTTGGTAATCGCTGTGAAATCTTCACTGATCACCAAAGTCTGAAATACATCTTCACCCAACTGGATCTAAATCTCAGGCAAAGATGTTGGGTTGAGTTGCTCACAGATTACGACTTAGGAATCACTTACACCCCTGGGAAGGCCAATGTCATGGCTGACACACTAAGTCGTAAGTCTTATTGTAACAACTTAATGTTACAACAAGGGCAACCACTTCTCCACGAGGAATTTCGTAAGCTTAACCTTCACATTGTTCCTCGAGGATTCCTTTCCACCTTGGTGGCGAAACCTACCCTTATGGATCAAATCATAGCTGCCCAGAAGCGAGATAAGGGTATATCCCGACTCCAGGAGAGCATTGCTAGCGGAGTCGCTAGAAGGTTCTCTACGGATGATCGAGGTGTTGTCTTCTTCGAGAACCGTTTAGTGGTTCCCAAGAACCAACATCTGCGGCAGCTGATTCTTAGGGAGGCTCATGAATCTCCTCTTGCGATTCATCCTGGTAGTACCAAAATGTATTGGGACCTACGCCAGAGGTTCTGGTGGACTAGGATGAAGAGAGAAATCGCTCAATTCATTGCTAACTGCGACATTTGTCATCGAGTCAAAGCAGAGCATCAACGGCCTGCTGGCACCCTCCAACCTTTAGCTATTCCTGAATGGAAATGGGACAAGATCGGTATGGACTTCATTACCGGGTTTCCCAGGACCAGGAAAGGTAATAATGCTATCTTCGTCGTTATCAACCGCCTCTCCAAAGTAGCTCACTTCCTACCTGTTCGAGAGAGTATAACCGCTAGCCAGCTAGCAGATCTGTATATCTCTCGGATAGTATCACTTCATGGTGTGCCGTTGGAGATTAACTCAGACCATGGAAGTCTTTTCACCTCACGATTCTGGGAAAGTTTCCAGAATGCTATGGGAACTCATCTCTCTTTTAGCACCGCCTTCCATCCTCAGTCAAGTGGTCAAGTGGAATGAGTCAATCAAATTCTGGAAGATATGCTTCGAGCCTCTGTCATCTCTTTCGGTATGGATTGGGAGAAGTGTCTTCCATTTGCCGAATTCGCTTATAACAATAGTTATCAAGCTAGCTTGGGCAAGGCTCCCTTCGAAGTTTTATATGGACGAAGGTGCCGAACACCTCTTAACTGGTCAGAAACCGGGGAAAGACAATTCTTTGGTCCGGATATGATCCAGGAAGCAGAAGAGCAAGTTCGCATCATTCGTGAGAAATTGAAAACAGCCCAGTCTCGCCAAAAGAGCCAATATGATAGTCATCATAAGGCTGTGACTTTTGAAGTCAGCGATAAGGCTTACCTTCGGGTTACTCCTCTTAAGGGAACCCATCGCTTCGGTATCAAAGGCAAATTGGCCCCTCGTTACATCGGTCCTTTTCGCATTCTTGCCAAATGAGGAGAAGTTGCCTACCAATTGGAACTACCTCTGCACCTTTCCAGAGTTCATGATGTCTTCCACGTCTCTCAACTCAGGCGTTGCTTCTCGGATCCTATCCGCGGAGTGGACCACGAAACGCTTGATCTCCAGGACAATCTCACATATCGAGAATACCCCGTTCGTATTCTTGATCAAACCGAGCGCACCACTCAACGTCACAATATCAAGTTTCTTAAGGTTCAATGGTCACATCATTCCGAGAGTGAAGCTACTTGGGAAAGGGAGGATCGTCTTCGACTCGAGTACCCCTCCCTCCCCTCACAGTCTGTGAACCATTAAGCTGATAAGACGGGGTGTGGCTACAGTGATCGCCCGCCAAGCAGCGAGACTCTATCCATGCGTTCCCCCACAAAGCCTCCATCATCGGAGGAAAGGCTACAGTATAAAGCAGCCAACTTGGCCCGCGGATGGCGGGCCCTACCTGTCGGCCGAGTCCCCAGCAGCCGGTGGGACCCACCAAGCGGCGGGCCCAAGCAGCTGGCAGAGAAGCCGGCGCCAAGAGACATTGACGGTCGGGTCCTACACCCGGCCGGATTACCGTTGTACCCCTGGGGGTAGGCCTATATAAACCCCCCAGGCTTCCCCATGCAAGGGGTTCAGAACTTTGGCCACCATACACACACCCATAGAAGGAGAAGCTAGAGCTAGCCTTGCTCTTCTTCCTCCTCTAGCCGAAACAACTCAAGGAGCACTCTTGTAGCTACTCTATTGACGATAGTCATGACACGGAGTCCCCACAGAGCATGACTAGGGGTGTTATCTCCACGAAGAGCCCCAAACCTGGGTAAATCTCGTAGGTGTTCGAGATATCGCTCACTCTCGCTTCCAGGGCCCGTCGACGTACTCATGTCCCCCTCCATGATAAGCCACCACCTGGCATATGTCGCACGATATCCCCGACATTTGGCACCCACCGTGGGGCTAAGTGCACCGTCGTCCGGAAACACGTTCTGGAAGAGAACCCTCTTCCTTCCTGATGAGCACAGCCAGCCCCAGATGCCCGACGGCGTTAGCGCCGACGTGCTTCGTGGTGTGGAAGCCGTGTTGGGGATCGTTGTAGAAATCAAAAAAATTCTATGCATTACCAAGATCAATCTATGGAGAAACCAACAACGAGAAGGGGGAGTGCATCTTCATATCCTTGAAGATCACAAAGCGGAAGCGTTACTAGAATGCGGTTGGTGGAGTTGTACACACAGCGATTCAGATCGCGGTCGATTCTGATCTAAGCGCTGAACAACGGCGCCTCCGCGTTCAACACACGTGCAGCCCAGTGACATATCATGTTCCTTGAACCAGCAAGGAGGAGGGAGAGGTTGGGGGAAGACTACTCCAGCAGCAGCAGGGCGGCGCGGTGGTGGTGGAGGGGCATGGTTCTCCAGCAGGGCTTCTCCAAGCGCTACGAAGGACGAGGAGGTGGAGAGGTAGGGCTGCGCTGAGAGGGAGAGAAACTTTCGTGTATGGCAGCCCCCAAAACCCCACTATATATAGGAGGAGGGGAGGGGGCGGCAGCCCTAGATGGGATAGAGGGGGCGGCCAAGAGGGGGAGAGAGGGGGGCGCGCCCTAGGGTGGGCCTTAGGCCCATGTGCGCCTAGGGTTTCCCCCTTCTCCTCCTAGTTGCACCTTGGGCCTTGGTGGGAGGCGCACCAGCCCACTCAGGAGCTGGTCCCTTCCCACTCAGCGGCTGGTCCCTTCCCACTCTTGGCCCATGCAAGCCTCCGGGGCTAGTGTCCCCTCTTGGTGGACCCCCGGAACCCTTCCGGTTGGTCCCGATACATTACCAATGACGCCCGAAATACTTTCGATGGCCAAATCCCCACTTCCTATATATCATTCTTTACCTCCGGACCATTCCGAAACTCCCCATGATGTCCGAGATCTCATTCGGGACTCCTAACAACATTCGGTAACCCCGTACATACTTACCCTATAACCCTAGCGTCATCGAACCTTAAGTGTGTAGACCCTACGGGTTCGGGAGACATGTAGACATAATCGAGACATCTCTCCGGTCATTAACCAATAGCGGGATTTGGATACCCATGTTGGCTCCCACATGTTCCTCGATGATCTAATCGTGTGAACCACGATGTCGAGGATTCAGTCAATCTTGTATGCAATTCCCTTTATCTACCGGTATGGTACTTGCCCGAGATTCGATTGTCGGTATCCCTATACCTTGTTCAATCTCACTACCGGCAAGTCTCTTTACTCGTTCTGTAACACATCATCCCGTGACCAAATCCTTAGTAACATTGAGCTCATTATGATGATGTCTTACTGAGTGGGCCCAAAGATACCTCTTCGTCACACGGAGTGACAAATCCCAGTCTCAATTCGTGCCAACCCAACAGGCACTTTCGGGGATACCCGTGGTGTACCTTTATAGCCACCCAGTTACGTTGTGAGGTTTGGCACACCCAAAGTACTCCTACGGTATCCGGGAGTTGCACAATCTCATGGTCTAAGGAAATGATACTTGACATTAAAAAAAACTTTAGCAAACGAAGTACACGATCTTGTGCTATGCTTAGGATTGGGTCTTGTCCATCACATCATTCTCCTAATGATGTGATCCCGTTATCAACGACATCCAATGTCCATGGTCAGGAAACCGTGACCATCTATTGATCAATGAGCTAGTCAACTAGAGACTCACTAGGGACATGTTGTGGTCTATGTATTCACTCATGTATTAAGATTTTTGGATAATACAATTGTATCATGAACAATAGACAATTATCATGAACAAGGAAATATAATAATAACCATTTTATTATTGACTCTAGGCCATATTTCTAATAAGCCGCATGCGCGGCAAGCAGCCTCGGTGATCTCCTCGGCGGGACCCACCTCTCCGGTGAGCCCGCGCCTGACGTGGGAGCGGCCAGCTCTGAGAGCTGCCTCGTCGATCTCCTCGGCAAGCTTCACATCACCGACGTGCCCGCACCTGACGCGAAAGAAGGCAACTCCAATAGTTGCCTCGTCGACCTCCTTGACAATTTCCATATCGCCAACGAGTCTGCCTCCGACCTAGAGTGTGTTGTCTCCATCGACCCGCCCGTCGAGATGCTCATCGACTTCGACGCGGCGTCCACTGATGCCTTCCCCGACCATGTGGAGGTCATCGACGATCCGCTTCCTCCTACGATCAGCAGTGCTAGTGCCAGCACCATCATGGAGGTGCTGGTCACTAGCCATGACGGAGCCTCAAACGGGGCCGGCCAGGACCCGCTGCAAGCGGCAGTGCGGGATCTATCCGCTCCCATAGCTGCGGGTACCAACGACGCAACGCTGGAAACACTTCGCGTCTCGCTCCTCGACAGCTCTAACAAGTTGGCGACCATGAGGCGCAACTGAAGCCTACCAGCGCGAGATCGACCGCGCCGTGTGTGGCACGCGTGCCGCTGGCGAGCCAAGCCGGGTTAGCACGGTCCAGCAGCGCGGCGCTGCCATCGCCAGCATGCTCGGGGCTTAATGCCCGGTCTACAGCACCCCGACGGAGAACCTATGCACTGCCCATGCGGTGGCATACGAACTAGACCACCTGGAAGGCGACGAGAGTCGCTACATGACAGTGTGCGTCCAGCAGCTCCTCGACACGGCTGCCGAGCAGCAAGAGGCTCATCGCCGCATGTTGGATCCTGGCACGCAAGTCAAGAATCGTCCCCCTTGCCATGAGCAAGGAGCGACCTCCTGGACTCCAACAGGCGGCACTCACGGTCGGCAAGACCAAGAGCCTGCTGCTAGCCACAGTTGGCGCACCTGCATCACGATCGAGCACGACAAAGACGGCCGCCCACGAGTAGTGAAACGACAGGAGGATCATCCGCCTCCTCCTCTTCGCAGGGAGAGGCGCGCTTCCCCGCCGCATGTTGACCATCCGACTCTCGGAGGCCAGCTGGGCAGCCACGAAGGAGTCGGAGAAAGCGACACCCGCCATCGGATCGACCGGCTCGCCCGATCCTTTGCGGTAGAAGAGGATGATGCAATCGGCCCGCCCTGTTTCGGCCCTGACATTCATGACGAGCCCTTTCCCAAAGGGTTCTCACTCCCTCGAGACACTCCCAAGTACAACGGTTCCATGAAGCCGGAGGACTGGCTGGTCGACTACTCCACAGCCGTCAACATAGCAAATGGCAACAAGCGAGTTGCCGTGAAGTACGTCCCACTCATACTCCAGGACACGTCCCAGACATGGCTGAACAGCCTCAAGCCTTACAGCAGCAATAGCTGGCTAGACTTCACTGACGTCTTCACCCACAACTTCACCAGCACCTACAAGCGGCCGCCCAAGCCTCGCCAGCTCTCCATGTGCGTCCAGGGCCCGACTGAGTCCACCCGTGATTACCTGACGCGCTGGGTTGAGGTGCGCAATTCCTGTGAAGGGGTGCATGAGGTGCAAGCCATATAATACTTCACCGCCGGGTGTAGAGAAGGCACCCTTCTCAAGCACAAGCTTCTCTGCGATGAGCCAACTACACTAGACGTGATCCTGATCATAGCAGACAAGTACGCCACTGCTGACTCCTCCATGAAGTCGGAGCTGCAAGTAGACGCGTCCGGGAAGATGATCCCTCCGGCTCCTCGGACGTCGGCAGGTGAATCCAACTGGCGACCGCAGTCAAATGACAACAAGCGCAAAGCCCTGTAGCCGGTTTCTACCAGCCGGCAAGTGGCAACAGTTGAAGACCAGCAGTCGAAGGCGCAAGCCGGCTGAATGGATCGATATGGTTGACCAGAGGAGGGTGAATAGGCAACTAACAATTTTTAGCATTTCTTGACCAAATTAAACTTAGCAAAAAAAAGGTTGTCTAGATGTGCAACTACGTTGGCAACCTATATGATGCAACAATAACAAGCATACAAGCAAGCAAGAAATAAAGCACAATAAATCTTTCACAAGTAAAGGTAAGAGATAACCAAGAGTGGAACCGGTGGAGACGAGGATGTGTTACCAAAGTTCCTTCCATTTGAGGGGAAGTACGTCTTCGACGGAGCGGTGTGGAGGCACAATGCTCCCCAAGAAGCCACTAGGGCCACCGTATTCTCCTCACGCCCTCACACAATGCGAGATGTCGTGATTCCACTATTGGTGCCCTTGAAGGCGGCGACCGAACCTTTACAAACAAGGTTGGGGCTATCTCCACAACTTAATTGGAGGCTCCCAAAGAAGCCACGAAGCTTCACCACAATGGAATATGGGCTTGAGGTGACCTCAACCGTCTAGGGTGCTCAAACACCCAAGAGTAAGAAAATCCACACACAAGAGTATGGGGGGATCAAATTTCCTTTGGTGGAAGGGCAGATCTAGGTCTCCTCCTTCAATCCCTAGCAAATTAATAAGTTTGAGTGGCTAAAGAGAGAGATCGAGCAAGAAAGCTTGTATAGCATTAATGGAGGAGAGAGAGGCAAGAGGTAAGTGGGAGGTGGAAGAAGCACCCCCTTTTATAGGGTCCCCTTCAATCCAACCGTTATGCGCATAAACACATAGGAGCGGTACTTCCGCATTGACCACCGGTACAACCGGTGGATGCGAGAAATCCCTTCTAGGGCACTAGGGTGGTACTTTCGGGGGAGCTACCGGTAGTACCGGTATGCCGGAGCAAACCAGAACTACCGCTCCACCACCGGTCAACCACTACCTTACATCCAGAAGGTTTACACCCCAGGCCGGTAGTTGGAGCGATGGTAGAGCCGGAGCTACCGCTGGACCAGCAGTCCTTGAGTGGTGGAGTTCCAAACGGTACTACCGCCACGAACACCGGTAGTACCAGTTTGTCAAGACAAACCGGAACTTCCGTTCCACCACCGGTCTACCACCGTACTAGGTACAGAAGGGTATCACCCCTGAGCGGTACTTGTACCGGTGGTTTGACTGGAATTGCATGCGAGTGGTACTACCGCTCAAGAGAGTGGTACTACCGCCATGAGTAGAACTGCACATTCACAGAGGAATTTAGGAAACCTCTCTCTCTCGAATGTAGGGTATATGGTGGGTGCAAGGAGTGTGTACGTGTGATGATTCACCCAATACCTTCTGATGTGGATTCCCTTTTAATAGTACGGGTTTCCTACAACCAACGAAATAAAACACGCCGGAAACTCCGTCTCCGATCTTTTCCACATGGAGGGAAAGCCAAACCGTCTTCCGCCACACAGTGTGTACCTGAGGAACGGGGACACACAATTAGTCCAAATGTGTGTTGTCATCATCACCAAAACCCTAAGGCAGGAAATGCCCTTACAATCTCCCCCTTTTTGGTGGTTGTTGACAACCACACGAAAATCACGGGAGATCTAGAAAATATAGATGGAGCTCCCCCTGAGTGTGAGCACTTATTTAGAGTTTGCGTTTGGAATGCAGAAATGTTCACACTAGGATCAATGCTCCCCCTAGATTTTATAGACCACACAGTGACAAGAAAACAAAGTAACAAACATAAGTTACGAAATAGTAGAACAGTAGAGCAAAAGATAAGGGTACCAGTAATACGCAAGCTCTACTGATAGAATAGTGCATAGATAATAGGATAAGGGACGCAAGTCTCACACCATGCACAGAGACACTATACCAGACAAGTTTACAAGTTCAGAAGACACAAGAAAACAAAGCGAACAAGTGAAGAAGGCAACTACAAATGAGCCCCCCATGCAACTCCCATGACCTATAGAGTTCTCCCCCCTTTGGCATCAAGACACCAAAAAGGAAAATAACAAAGCTAACACCCCCAGGGCTCAGTAGATCTCCTCGCTTGTTGCCGCAGAATCGCCAGACCCATCATCAGCATCCTCAGACTCCCCAGTCTCCTCAGACACCATAGTGGTACCCTCAGGAGCACAGATAGAAGAGGTAGCAGGCTCGTCATCAGTGAAGGAAATATGCCCTAGAGGCAATAATAAAGTTGTTATTTATATTTCCTTATATCATGATAAATGTTTATTATTCATGCTATAATTGTATTAACCGGAAACTTAGTACATGTGTGAATACATAGACAAAACAGAGTGTCCCTAGTATGCCTCTACTAGACTAGCTCATTGATCAAAGATGGTTATGTTTCCTAACCATAGACATGAGTTGTCATTTGATCAACGGGATCACATCATTAGGAGAATGATGTGATGGACTAGACCCATCCGTTAGCATAGCACTATGATCGTTTAGTTTTACTGCTATTGCTTTCTTCATGACTTATACATGTTCCTATGACTATGAGATTATGCAACTCCCGAATACCGTAAGAACACCTTGTGTGCTATCAAACGTCACAACGTAACTGGGTGATCATAAAGATGCTCTACATGTGTCTCCGAAAGTATTTGTGGTGTTGGCATAGATTAAGATTAGGATTTGTCACTCCGAGTGTCAGAGAGGTATCTCTGGGCCCTCTCGGTAATGCACATCATAATAAGCCTTGCAAGCAAATGACTAATGAGTTAGTCACGAGATGATGTATTACGGAACGAGTAAAGAGACTTGCCGGTAACGATATTGAACTAGGTATAGAGATACCGACGATCGAATCTCGGGCAAGTAACATACCGATGACAAAAGGAACAACGTATGTTGTTATGCGGTTTGACCGATAAAGTTCTTCGTAGAATGTGTAGGAGCCAATATGAGCATCCAGGTTCCGCTATTGGTTATTGACCGGAGATGAGTCTCGGTCATGTCTACATAGTTCTCGAACCCGTAGGGTCCGCACGCTTAACGTTTGATGACGATCGGTATTATGAGTTTATGAGTTTTGATGTACCGAAGGTAGTTCGGAGTCCCGGATGAGATCACGGACATGACGAGGAGTCTCGGAATGTCCGAGACATAAAGATTGATATATTGGACGACTATATTCGGACACCGGAAGTGTTCCGGAAAAGTTTCGGATTTAATTGGATTGCCGGAGGGGGTTACCGGAACCCCCTACGAGGGGGGATGGTCCATAGTGGGCCTTGAGGAAAGGAGAGAGGCAGCCCATAGAGGCTAGCCGGCGCCCCACCAGGGGATCCTAGTTGGACTAGGATTGGGGGGCGCCACCTCTCCCTCTCTTTCTTTTTCCCTCTCTTCCTTCTTGATGGACTCCTACTAGGAATAGGATTGCAATCCTATTCCTAGTAGGATTGCCCTAGCCGCACCATAGGAGGCCGGCCGGCCCTCCTCCCTTGCTCCTTTATATACGGGGGCAGGGGGGCACCCAAAGACACACAAGTTGAATTGTTCCAGCCGTGTGCGGTGCTCCCCTCCACAGAAACACACCTCGGTCATACCGTTGCAGTGCTTAGGCGAAGCCCTGCGCCGGTAGATACATCATATCTGTCACCACGCCGTCGTGCTGACGAAACTCTCCTGTGAAGCTCAACTGGATCAAGAGCTCGTGGGACGTCATCAAGCTGAACGTGTGCTGAAAGCGGAGGTGCCGTACGTTCGGTGCTTGATCGGTTGAATCGCGAAGAAGTTCGACTACATCAACCGCGTCACTTGACGCTTCCGCTTCCGGTCTACGAGGGTACGTAGACACACTCTTCCCTCTCGTTGCTATGCATCTGGTAGATAGATCTTGCGTGATCGTAGGAAATTTTTAAAATACTACATTCCCCAACAATCAGACCACTGACAGTTCTCCAAGCACCACGTATCCTCAGGAGTGATGGCCTTCTCAGATCCACTCTTCACATCTGGCACATTGAGGTGTCTCATCAGCTGAATCTGCCTATGATGCGCCATCTTCTCAGCCACATGAGCCTTGTAGAGCTTCTTCTGAATGTGAGTCTGCAAGCAAAAGGTCTTCTTGATCTTGGTAGTCAGCTTCTTGACCCAAGAGGGCGTGGCCCTAGCCTCCAACTCAAAATCCTTATCACTCGAGGTAGCAAACACATCCTCCTGGTTTCCCTCGAAAAAACAAGGAGCAGCATGCTTCCTCTTCCTCATAACCTTAACCTCATGGTCCATGAGATTAGCTGGAGTGGTGAGAGGCTCTCCAGGCCTACAGACTGCCCAAACAGAGTGCAGAAACTGCATCACAAAAGGAGCATAGATTGGTACCTTGCGGTACCACACCATATTGTACATCTCCTCCCACATCCACTTGGAGACATCAAACATGGCACTGGATCCTCTTTTGGTCTTCATGGCCACAAGCAGATCCATAAGATACCCATAGATATCATCTTGATTCGCAACCTTGGGGAGCAGCACACAACAGAATACACGATGCAGAATATCATATACTGGCAGAAGGTCATTGGACTTACCCACAATACCATGTCCAGGGATGTACAGAGGGGCAAGCTTGATCTTATCCATGGGGTGGGCTCGGTCGTGAGGACGGAGACCACCTTGACCCTCCAAACTGGCATTCTCATAGCCAAGAGCGTTGCAGAAGGAGGTCCAAGGGACATGAAATAACTCATCACGGCACATAAAGGAAAGGTGATGCGCATCATCGTTACCGAAGTGAACGGTAGCATAGAACTGATGAATGAACTGCACATCGAAGTCACAGTTTACAGACATGAGCTTGATCAAATCAAACTCCTCGCAGATCTCCAGAGCCTCTCCAAAGTAAGCAAGATTGTTCTTCTAGTGATCGATGTCAATGGACCACATCCGGGTGAACTTGTTCTTGTGATGATCAAAAATTTTAGACACAATCCTTATCTGCAACTCATTCCAGAACTGAGGCTATATTCGGACACCGGAAGTGTTCCGGAAAAGTTTCGGATTTAATTGGATTGCCGGAGGGGGTTACCGGAACCCCCTACGAGGGGGGATGGTCCATAGTGGGCCTTGAGGAAAGGAGAGAGGCAGCCCATAGAGGCTAGCCGGCGCCCCACCAGGGGATCCTAGTTGGACTAGGATTGGGGGGCGCCACCTCTCCCTCTCTTTCTTTTTCCCTCTCTTCCTTCTTGATGGACTCCTACTAGGAATAGGATTGCAATCCTATTCCTAGTAGGATTGCCCTAGCCGCACCATAGGAGGCCGGCCGGCCCTCCTCCCTTGCTCCTTTATATACGGGGGCAGGGGGGCACCCAAAGACACACAAGTTGAATTGTTCCAGCCGTGTGCTGTGCCCCCCTCCACAGAAACACACCTCGGTCATACCGTTGTAGTGCTTAGGCGAAGCCCTGCGCCGGTAGATACATCATATCTGTCACCACGCCGTCATGCTGACGAAACTCTCCTGTGAAGCTCAACTGGATCAAGAGCTCGTGGGACGTCATCAAGCTGAACGTGTGCTGAACGCGGATGTGCCGTACGTTCGGTGCTTGATCGGTTGAATCGCGAAGAAGTTCGACTACATCAACCGCGTCACTTGACGCTTCCGCTTCCGGTCTATGAGGGTACGTAGACACACTCTTCCCTCTCGTTGCTATGCATCTGGTAGATAGATCTTGCGTGATCGTAGGAAATTTTTAAAATACTACGTTCCCCAACAGTGGCATCATGAGCCAGGTCTATGCGTAGATGATATGCACGAGTAGAACACAATGAGTTGTGGGCGATACTAGTCATACTGCTTACCAGCATGTCATACTTTGCTTCGGCGGTATTGTGAGATGAAGCGGCCCGGACCGACATTACGCGTACGCTTACGCGAGACTGGTTTCACCGTTACGAGCACTCATTGCTTAAAGGTGACTCGCGGGTGTCTGTCTCTCTCACTTTAGCTGAATCAAGTGTGGCTACGCCCGGTCCTTGTGAAGGTTAAAACAGCACATACTTGACGAAACATCGTTGTGGTTTTGTATGCGTAGGTAAGAACGGTTCTTGCTAAGCCCGTAGCAGCCACGTAAAACTTGCAACAACAAAGTAGAGGACGTCTAACTTGTTTTTGCAGGGCATGTTGTGATGTGATATGGTCAAGACATGATGAGTTATACGGTTTTGTATGAGATGATCATGTTTTGTAATGTTATCGGCAACTGGCAGGAGCCATATGGTTGTCGCTTTATTGTATGAAATGCAATCGCCATGTAATTGCTTTACTTTATCACTAAGCGGTAGCGATAGTCGTAGAAGCAATAGTTGGCGAAACGACAACGATGCTACGATGGAGATCAAGGTGTCGCGCCGGTGACGAAGGTGATCATGACGGTGCTTTAGAGATGGAGATCAAAAGCACAAGATGATGATGGCCATATCATGTCACATATTTTGATTGCATGTGATGTTTATCTTATTATGCTTCTTATTTTGCTTAGAACGACGGTAGCATTATAAGATGATCCCTTACTAAATTTCAAGGTATAAGTGTTCTCCCTGAGTATGCACCGTTGCGAAAGTTCGTCGTGCCGAGACACCGCGTGATGATCGGGTGTGATAAGCTCTACGTTCAAATACAACGGGTGTAAGCCAGTTTTGCACACGCAGAATACTCGGGTTAAACTTGACGAGCCTAGCATATGCAGATATGGCCTCGGAACACTGGAGACCGAAAGGTCGAGCGTGAATCATATAGTAGATATGATCAACATAAGATGTTCACCATTGAAACTACTCCATCTCACGTGATGATCGGACATGGTTTAGTTGATTTGGATCACGTGATCATTTAGATGACCGGAGGGATGTCTATCTAAGTGGGAGTTCTTAAGTAATATGATTAATTGAACTTTAATTTATCATGAACTTAGTCCTGGTAGTATTAGCATATCTATGTTGTAGATCAATAGCTCGCGATGTTGCTCCACGTTTATTTTTTATATGTTCCTAGAGAAAACCAAGTTGAAAAATGTTAGTAGCAATGATGCGGAATTGTTCCGTGATCTGAGGATTATCCTCATTGCTGCACAGAAGAATTATGTCCTTGATGCACCACTAGGTGACAGACCTATTGCAGGAGCAGATGTAGACGTTATGAACGTTTTGACAAAAGCTCGATATGATGACTACTTGATAGTTTAGTGCACCATGCTTTACGGCTTATAACCGGGACTTCAAAAATGTTTTGAAACGCCACGGAGCATATGTGATGTTCCAAGAGTTGAAATTAGTATTTCATACTCATGCCCGTGTCGAGAGGTATAAGACCTCTGACAGTACTTTGCCTACAAGATGGGGGAGAATAGCTCAACCAGTGAGCATGTGCTCAGATTGTCTGGGTAGTACAATTGCTTGAATCAAGTGGGAGTTAATCTTCCAGATAAGATAGTAATTGACAAAGTTCTCTAGACACTATCACCAAGTTAGTAGAACTTCGTGATGAACTATAATATGCAAGGGATGACGAAAGTAATTCCCGAGCTCTTCACGATGCTAAAATCGGCGAAGGTAGAAATCAAGAAAGAGCATCAAGTGTTGATGGTTAACCAGACCACTTGTTTCAAGTAAAGGGCAAAGGGATAGAAGGGAAACTTCAAGAAGAATGACAAGCAAGTTGTCACTCCCATGAAGAAACCCAAAGCTAAACTCAAGCCTGAAACAAGTGCTTCTACTGCAAAGGAAATGGTCACTAGAAGTGGAACTGCCCTAGATATTTGGCGGATAAGAAGGATGGCAAAGTGAACAAAGGTATATTTAATATACAGATTATTGATGTGTATTTTACTAGTGTTCATAGCAACCCCTCGGTATTTGATATTGGTTCAGTTGCTAAAGAGTAGTAACTCGAAATGGGAGTTGCATAATGAACAGAAACTAGTTAAAGGATGAAGTGACGATGTGTATTGGAAGTAGTTCCAAGATTGATATGATCATCATCGCACACTCCCTATACTTTCGGGATTAGTGTTGAACCTAAATAAGTGTTATTTGGTGTTTGTGTTGAGCATGAATATGATTTGATCATGTTTATTGCAATACGGTTATTCATGTAAGTTAGAGAATAATTGTTGTTCTGTTTACATGAATAAAACCTTCTATGGTCATACACCCAATGAAAATGGTTTGTTGGATCTCGATCGTGTGATACACATATTCATAATATTGAAGCCAAAAGATGCAAGGTTAATAATGATAGTGCAACTTATTTGTGGCACTGCCGTTTAGATCATATTGGTGTAAAACGCATGAAGAAACTCCATAGTGATGGACTTTTGGAATCACTTGATTATGAATCAGTTGGTGCTTGCGAACCATGCCTCATGGGCAAGATGACTAAAACTCCGTTCTCCGGAACCGTGGAGCGAGCAACAGAGTTGTTGGAAATCATACATACTGATGTATGCGGACCAATGAGTGTTGAAACTCGCGGCAGGTATCGTTATTTTCTGACCTTCACTGATGATTTGAGCAGATATGGGTATATCTAATTAATGAAGCACAAGTCTGAAACATTTGAAAAGTTCAAAGAATTTCAGAGTGAAGTGGAGAATCATCGTAACAAGAAAATAAGAGTTTCTAAGATATGATCGTAGAGGTAAAATATTTGAGTTAGCAAGTTTGGCCTTTAATAAAAACAATGTGAAATAGTTTCACTACTCACGCCACCTGGAACACCACAGTGTAATGGTGTGTCCGAACGTCGTAACCGTACTTTATTAGATATGGTGCGATCGATGATGTCTCTTACCGATCTACCACTATCGCTTTTGGGGTTATGCATTAGAGACAGCTACATTCACGTTAAATAGGGCACCATCTAAAATCCGTGGAGATGACACCGTATGAACTGTGGTTTGACGAGAAACCTAAGCTGTCATTTCTTTAAGTTTGGGACTGCGATGCTTATGTGAAAAAGTTTCAACATGATAAGCTCGAACCCAAATCGGAGAAGTAAATCTTCATAGGATACCCAAAAAGAAACTGTTGGGTACACCTTCTATCACAGATCCTAAGGCAAGGTCTTTGTTGCTAAGAGAAGGAGTTTCTCTCGAAAGAAGTGAGTGGGAGGAAAGTAGAACTTGATGAGGTAATTGTACCTTCTCCCGAATTGGAAAGGTAGTACATCACAGAAACTCGTTCCAGTGATTCCTACACCAATTAGTGAGGAAGCTAATGATGATGATCATGAAACTTCAGATCAAGTTTCTGCTGAACTTCGTAGATCGACCAGAGTTCATTCCGCACCAGAGTGGTACGGCAACCCAGTTCTGGAAGTCATGTTACTAGACCATGATGAGCCTACGAACTATGAGGAAGCGATGATGAGCCCAGATTCCGCAAAATGGCTTGAGACCATGAAATCTGAGACGGGATCCATGTATTAGAACAAAGTATGGACTTTGGTTTACTTGCCCGATGATCGGCAAGCCATCGAAAATAAATGGATCTTCAAGAGGAAGACCGACGCAAACGGTAATGTTACTATTTACAAATCTCGACTTGTTGCGAAAGGGTTTCGACAAGTTCAAGGAGTTGACTACGATGAGACTTTCTCACCCATAGCGATGCTTAAGTCTGTCCGAATCATGTTAGTAATTGCCGCATTTTTATGAAATCTGGCAAATGGATAACAAAACTGTATTCTTTAATGGATTTATTAAAGAAGACTTGTATATGATGCAACCAGAAGGTTTTGTCAATCCTAAAGGTGCTAACAAAATGTGCAAGCTCCATCGATCCATCTATGGACTGGTGCAAGCATCTCGGAGTTGGAATATACGCTTTGATAAGTTGATCAAAGCATATAGATTTATACAGACTTGCGGTGAAGCCTGTATTTACAAGAAGTGAGTGGGAGCACTACAACCTTTCTGATAAGTATATGTGAATGACATATTGTCGATCGGAAATGATGTAGAATTTTCTGGAAAGCATAATGGAGTGTTTGAAAGGAGTTTTTCAAAGAAAGACCTTGGTGAAGCTGCTTACATATTGGGCATCAAGATCTATAGAGATAGATCAAGGCGCTTGATAAGACTTTTGATGAGTATGTACCTTGATAAGATTTTTGAAGTAGTTCAAAATGGATCAGTCAAAGAAGGAGTTCTTGCCTGACGTGTAAGGTGTGAAGTTGAGTAAGACTCAAAGCCAGACGACAGCAGAAAAATATAGAGAGAATGAAAGTCATTCCCTATGCCTCAGCCATAGGTTCTATAAAATATGCCATGCTGTGTACCAAACATGTTGTGTACCTTGCCATGAGTTTGTCAAGGGGGTACAATAGTGATCCAGGAGTAGATCACTGTACAGCGGTCAAAATTATCCTTAGTAACTGGATGACTAAGGAAATGTTTCTCGATTATGGAGGTGATAAAGAGTTCGTCGTAAAGGGTTACGCCGATGCAAGCTTTGACACTAAATCCAGATGACTCTAAATATCAATCTGGATGCGTATTGAAAGTGGGAGCAATTAGCTAGAGTAGCTCCATGCAGAGCATTGTAGACATAGAAATTTGCGAAATACATACGGATCTGAATGTGACAGACCCGTTGACTAAACTTCTCTCACAAGCAAAACATGATCACACCTTATTACTCTTGGGTATTAATCACATAGCGATGTGAACTAGATTATTGACTCTAGTAAACCCTTTGGGTGTTGGTCACATGGTGATGTGAACTATGGGTGTTATTCACATAACGATGTGAACTATCGGTATTAAATCACATGGCGATGTGAGCTAGATTATTGACTCTAGTGCAAGTGGGAGACTGAAGGAAATATGCCCTAGAGGCAATAATAAAGTTGTTATTTATATTTCCTTATATCATGATAAATGTTTATTATTCATGCTATAATTGTATTAACCGGAAACTTAGTACATGCGTGAATACATAGACAAAACAGAGTGTCCCTAGTATGCCTCTACTAGACTAGCTCATTGATCAAAGATGGTTATGTTTCCTAACCATAGACATGAGTTGTCATTTGATCAACGGGATCACATCATTAGGAGAATGATGTGATGGACTAGACCCATCTGTTAGCATAGCACTATGATCGTTTAGTTTTACTGCTATTGCTTTCTTCATGACTTATACATGTTCCTATGACTATGATATTATGCAACTCCCGAATACCGTAAGAACACCTTGTGTGCTATCAAACGTCACAACATAACTGGGTGATCATAAAGATGCTCTACAGGTGTCTCCGAAAGTATTTGTGGTGTTGGCATAGATCAAGATTAGGATTTGTCACTCCGAGTGTCAGAGAGGTATCTCTGGGCCCTCTCGGTAATGCACATCATAATAAGCCTTGCAAGCAAATGACTAATGAGTTAGTCACGAGATGATGTATTACGGAACGAGTAAAGAGACTTGCCGGTAACGAGATTGAACTAGGTATAGAGATACCGACGATCGAATCTCGGGCAAGTAACATACCGATGACAAAAGGAACAACGTATGTTGTTATGCGGTTTGACCGATAAAGTTCTTCGTAGAATATGTAGGAGCCAATATGAGCATCCAGGTTCCGCTATTGGTTATTGACCGGAGATGAGTCTCGGTCATGTCTACATAGTTCTCGAACCCGTAGGGTCCGCACGCTTAACGTTTGATGACGATCGGTATTATGAGTTTATGAGTTTTGATGTACCGAAGGTAGTTCGGAGTCCCGGATGAGATCACGGACATGACGAGGAGTCTCGGAATGTCCGAGACATAAAGATTGATATATTGGACGACTATATTCGGACACCGGAAGTGTTCCGGAAAAGTTTCGGATTTAACTGGATTGCCGGAGGGGGTTACCGGAACCCCCTACGAGGGGGGATGGTCCATAGTGGGCCTTGAGGAAAGGAGAGAGGCAGCCCATAGAGGCTAGCCGGCGCCCCACCAGGGGATCCTAGTTGGACTAGGATTGGGGGGCGCCACCTCTCCCTCTCTTTCTTTTTCCCTCTCTTCCTTCTTGATGGACTCCTACTAGGAATAGGATTGCAATCCTATTCCTAGTAGGATTGCCCTAGCCGCACCATAGGAGGCCGGCCGGCCCTCCTCCCTTGCTCCTTTATATACGGGGGCAGGGGGGCACCCAAAGACACACAAGTTGAATTGTTCCAGCCGTGTGCGGTGCTCCCCTCCACAGAAACACACCTCGGTCATACCGTTGCAGTGCTTAGGCGAAGCCCTGCGCCGGTAGATACATCATATCTGTCACCACGCCGTCGTGCTGACGAAACTCTCCTGTGAAGCTCAACTGGATCAAGAGCTCGTGGGACGTCATCAAGCTGAACGTGTGCTGAAAGCGGAGGTGCCGTACGTTCGGTGCTTGATCGGTTGAATCGCGAAGAAGTTCGACTACATCAACCGCGTCACTTGACGCTTCCGCTTCCGGTCTACGAGGGTACGTAGACACACTCTTCCCTCTCGTTGCTATGCATCTGGTAGATAGATCTTGCGTGATCGTAGGAAATTTTTAAAATACTACATTCCCCAACAATCAGACCACTGACAGTTCTCCAAGCACCACGTATCCTCAGGAGTGATGGCCTTCTCAGATCCACTCTTCACATCTGGCACATTGAGGTGTCTCATCAGCTGAATCTGCCTATGATGCGCCATCTTCTCAGCCACATGAGCCTTGTAGAGCTTCTTCTGAATGTGAGTCTGCAAGCAAAAGGTCTTCTTGATCTTGGTAGTCAGCTTCTTGACCCAAGAGGGCGTGGCCCTAGCCTCCAACTCAAAATCCTTGTCACTCGAGGTAGCAAACACATCCTCCTGGTTTCCCTCGAAAAAACAAGGAGCAGCATGCTTCCTCTTCCTCATAACCTTAACCTCATGGTCCATGAGATTAGCTGGAGTGGTGAGAGGCTCTCCAGGCCTACAGACTGCCCAAACAGAGTGCAGAAACTGCATCACAAAAGGAGCATAGATTGGTACCTTGCGGTACCACACCATATTGTACATCTCCTCCCACATCCACTTGGAGACATCAAACATGGCACTGGATCCTCTTTTGGTCTTCATGGCCACAAGCAGATCCATAAGATACCCATAGATATCATCTTGATTCGCAACCTTGGGGAGCAGCACACAACAGAATACACGATGCAGAATATCATATACTGGCAGAAGGTCATTGGACTTACCCACAATACCATGTCCAGGGATGTACAGAGGGGCAAGCTTGATCTTATCCATGGGGTGGGCTCGGTCGTGAGGACGGAGACCACCTTGACCCTCCAAACTGGCATTCTCATAGCCAAGAGCGTTGCAGAAGGAGGTCCAAGGGACATGAAATAACTCATCACGGCACATAAAGGAAAGGTGATGCGCATCATCGTTACCGAAGTGAACGGTAGCATAGAACTGATGAATGAACTGCACATCGAAGTCACAGTTTACAGACATGAGCTTGATCAAATCAAACTCCTCGCAGATCTCCAGAGCCTCTCCAAAGTAAGCAAGATTGTTCTTCTAGTGATCGATGTCAATGGACCACATCCGGGTGAACTTGTTCTTGTGATGATCAAAAAATTTAGACACAATCCTTATCTGCAACTCATTCCAGAACTGAGGCTTGTTCCAACGAGGAGGTGCAGCCACGGTGTAGGGATTCTGGAAAAGGAACTTTTCCAAGTCCAGAAGCTTCCATTTGTGCATTGGAAATGCGGCACACTGCTTGGCAGCAGCAGACTTCTCCCGGTGAGTGGTTTTGGTAGGAATAACCACCTCGCGAGTATCTTCATTGTCATCCGATGGTTTGCCCCTACGAGCCCTCTTCTTGGTGTTCTGAGACTTCTGAGCAGCACAAGAGCTAGAGCCACCTGTAAACGCACACACGGAACACGCAGAACCCCGGCAAAGATGAGAAGAATGTACACAAGATCAGAAGAATAACCAAATGTAAGTAAGTAGAAGAAGAACAATGTAGATGAGTTCAGAGAAAACGGTTGTTCCGGTTGTTCAACTGGTAGAACCGTCCGAGTGGTAGTATCGCTCTTAAGGAGCGGTATTACCGCTGAGAGCGGATCTACCGAGTTGAAGAACGAGAACAGCCCTATCTTGAATCTAGATGCAATATTCTTACTTCTAACTACGCACATGTAGAGGGGGTGTTTATAAGGATCTCTCCCACTAATCATTTGGTCAAAAATGCGGGAGTACAAGCAATGCCCTAGAGAGAGGATTCTCCAAAAAGAACCCTAAAAACAAGAAGAAAGAGGGCATTACCGGTATCCATAGGAGGAGTTCGGAAGGGAGGCGACCTCCATGGAGTAGATCCGATGAGGGGCCGGCCGATCCGGATTTCCTGAGGGCGCTCGGGGGCAATGGGCGAAACAACCGGCGGCTAGGGTTAAGAAGAGGGACGAGCGCGAGGGGGGAAATAGAATACCCCTTCAGCTCGTGCCCCTTATATATGCGCCTAGACAGCCAACCGGTAGTACCGCTCGGAAGAGCGGTAGTACCGCTCCTATAGCTAGCCAGTGCTTGAGGGCGGTACTTCCGCGCCAGAGACAGTGGTAGTACCGCTTCAAATACCGGTAGTACCGGCCAGTGGTACATGTACAAGCACTAGCGGTAGAACCGCTTGTGCATGATCGGTAGTACCGCTGGGACTACACAACTTAGTGGAAGGGCGATAGAACCGCTCTGACCACCGGTTGTACCGCCAAGTTGCATTAGCCCATGCCAAAATAGATCAAACTTGTGTACATTCGGATAAGATGGCTAGGGAAGAGAAGGGTTAGGATGGAAGCACGACACTGTATTATGATGATGAAGACCCCAGGAGTGCAAGAAGCAAACAATAAAAACCACTCCTTGGAGAACTCAAACACCTAGGAGAACCGAAGGCGCAAGGCAAAAGGAAACGAATAACAAAGAAACACCTTGCACACAGGCGGTGGCCGGAGCCACCTATGCTTGAGTCAAATGGTATGGCATCGCGTAGATTTTAACGTGGTCCCATGACCACTACTCATCCTTGAAGCACATACATACCATCAACAATGGTGAATGTGAAAGAGATGATCGATTTATGCATAATGGGGGGAGGTTCATTGAGAGAACAACACTCCCCCTATGTCCATGCCTACACCTAAGCAAGATAACATGATGAGTATGGGAAAGGTGTGCATAGTTTCAATACACATTGCTCAAAACTATGATATTTAGCTCATGACTTAACTCGCGAAATCTTGCTTCATCCAAAGGCTTTGTGAAGATATCTGCAAGATTATCATGAGTGTTGACATAGTTCAGCTCGATCTCCCCTCGCCTAATATGATGCCGGATGAACTGATACCGAATCTCAATATGCTTCGTCTTGAAGTGTTGCACTGGGTTGAGAGAAATATTGATGGCACTTTTATTGTCACACCAAAGAGGCACTATGTCACAAATGGCATCGTAATCCTTTAAATTTTGCCTCATCCATAAAAGTTGAGCACAACAACTGCCAGCCGCCACATACTCGGCTTCGGTGGAGGAGAGAGATACACAACTTTGCTTCCTGGAAGACCAACTCACCAGAGAGCAACCAAGAAATTGGCATCCTCTAGAAGTTGACTTCCTATCCACTTTGTCTCCCGCCCAATCCGAATCCGAGAAACCTACAAGGTTGAAGTTTGCTCCTCTTGGGTACCATAAGCCAAAGTTTGGGGTATGAGCCAAATATCGAAAGATTCGCTTGACAGCCACAAAGTGACTTTCCTTAGGCGAGGCTTGAAACCATGCACAAATTCCCACACTCAACATGATATCCGGTCTAGATGCACAAAGGTAAAGTAAAGATCCAATCATAGAATGATATACCTTTTGATCCATTGATTTACCATTGGGATCAATGCCAAGTTGGCACTTGGTAGGCATTGGAGTAGTAGCCGGCTTGACATCACTTAGATTGAACCTCTTGCGCATGTCTGGAGTGTATTTGGCTTGTTTGATGAAGATTCCATCTCTTCTTTGTTTGATTTTGAACCCGAGGAAGAACTTCAACTCTCCCATCATGGACATCTCAAACTCCGCGGTCATGAGTGCGGAAAACTCATCATTGAAAGCTTTGTTAGGTGAACCAAAGATAATATCATCAACATATAGTTGGCATACAAACAACTCCCCTATGACCTTCTTAGTAAAAAGAGTGGGGTCAATTTTCCCAATTTCAAACCCATGATCTTGCAACAACTCGGTAAGATGCTCATACCACACACGTGGGGCTTGTTTAAGGCCATAGAGCACCTTATCGAGTTCATACACATGATTGGGGAACTAAGGATCCTCCAACCCTGGGGTTGTTTGACAAACACCAACTCATTAAGAGTACCATTAAGAAAAGCACTTTTCACATCCATTTGTTGCAATTTAAAGTTACGATGAGAAGCATAGGCAAGCAACAAACGAATAGATTCAAGGCGAGCAACGGGGGCAAAGGTTTCACCATAGTCGGTACCCTCGACTTGGGAGTAGCCTTGAGCCACCAAACGAGCCTTGTTGTGAATGAAAATTCCATGAGCATATTGCTTGTTCTTAAAGATCCATTTGGTTCCAATGACATTATGGTTCTCCTTCGGCCTTGGCACCAAACGCCGCACCTTGTTGCGCTCGAAGTTATGGAGTTCTTCATGCATAGCGTTGAGCCAGTCAGGGTCTTCGAGCACCTCATAGACCTTTTGGGGTTCAATACAAGAGACAAACGCATGATGAGCACAATAGTTTGCTAATTCTCTACGAGTGCTTACCCCCTTTGTGATGCTTCCAAGGATATTCTCCATGTGATGCTCTCTAGAAGCGTGCCTGGAAGCAACTTTGGCAGCACGACGCTCCAATTGCTCTTCAAGTGTTAGTTGAGGAGCTATAAGTTGATCATCTTAAGCATCATCAAAAGCTTCTTCTTGATCTTGAACATGCTCGGGAGAGGGAACTTGGCCTTGTGCATCACTTAGTGGATCAACACCACCTTACGGTTGATCTTGCACTTGGCCTTGTTCATCGGGTTGAGGGCCTTCACTTTGTTCTTCGGAAGCGTGTGGGTCTTGGGTTGGTGATGGTTCCACTTGTGTGGGACATTGTCCTTCTCCTTCGGCCACAAGGGGTTCCTCAATGGGTAGGATATGACCAACACCCATTCTTCTTATGGCTTAAGGACGAATTTTGTCACCTACATCACAAGTACCACTTTGCTCCACTTGGGAGCCGTTATTCTCATCAAACTCCATGTTACACGTCTCCTCAATGAGTCTGTTGGACTTGTTGAGGACACGGTAAGCATGAGAGTTTGTAGCATAACCAACAAATATGCCCTCGTGAGCTCTAGCTTCAAATTTAGACAAACGAACACCTTTCTTGAGTATGAAACACTTACAACCGAACACCCGAAAGTACTTGAGGTTGGGCTAGTTACCGGTAAGTATCTCATATGGAGTCATGTTCAAGCCTTTGCGGAGATAGAGCTGATTGGATGCATGACAAGCGGTGTTGATGGCTTTGGCCCAAAAGTTATACGGAGACTTGAACTCCGCCATCATGGTCCTTGTCGCATCCATCAATGTCCGGTTCTTTCTCTCTGACACACCATTTTGTTGAGGGGTATAAGGTGCGGCATAATGATGCTTGATCCCCTCATCAATAAGGAACTCATAATTCTTGAACTTGGTGCCATTGTCGCTTCGAATCATCAAGATCTTTGCATCATGTTGACGTTGAGCTTCATTTGCAAAGTTGATGACGGTTTGTTGGGTCTCACTCTTCCTCTTGAAGAAGTATACCCAAGTGTATCTTGAATAATCATCTAAAATCACCAAGCAATACTTTCTACCCCCAAGACTATCAAAGGATAGAGGCCCAAAGAGATCCATGTGAAGGAGCTCTAAAGGTCTCGTCGAGTAGATGATAGTCGTGGGAGGGTGAGCCTTCTCATGTAGCTTTCCTTCGATACAAGCACTACAAGCACGATCTTTGGCAAAACTAACATTTGTTAGTCCACAGACATGGTCCCCCTTGAGAAGACTTTGCAAGGATCTCATACTGACATGGGCTAAACAGTGATGCCAAAGCTATCCCACATCAACTTTAGCCATTAGGCATGTCGCAGTCTTAGTGGGTCACTCTGAGAAGTTAACCACATAGAGACCATTCTCGACATGCCCAACAAAGGCTACTTTAAGAGTCTTGCTCCACAAGAGCGCCATGGTATCAATATGAAAGAATGTAGCAAATCCCATGAGTGCAAGTTGACGAATGGAAAGTAAATTGTATACAAGGGACTCAACAAGCATGACTTTCTCGATCGTGAGATCATGAGAAATGACAACCTTGCCAAGCCCCAATACCTTAGAAGATGAAGCATCACCCATTCGACATTGGTGGCCATAGATGAGCCTTTGTGCACGTGCACCACCAAGTCTTTGCTTCCGGTCATATGATTTGTGGCTCCACTATCGAGCAACCATGATCCCCCACCGGAACCAAACTCCTACAAGAGATCAATGCTTGGATTTAGGTACCCATTTTGTAATGGGTCCTTTGAGGTTAGTAACAAGGGTCTTAGGAACCCAAATAGACCATTCAATGTGCTCATAAGAAGAACCAACAAATTTAGCAAAAACATGTCCATCACTAGCACGACATAACACATAAGATGGGTTAAAGTCGCCGGCTGTGTTGGAAGGAGTGGAAATGTATTTCTTGAGTCCACTACACTTCACATTGTTCTTATTCTTCTTAGGAGTACCCTCTCCCTCCTTCACAAAGTTTTGCTTGAGAGGAGGGGGTTGCTTGGTCTTGTCATTCTTCTTCTTCTTGGGCTTGGGTGCACACCCAATTCCCTCCTTGGCAACAACTTCCTTTTGATTGATTAAAAGGTCGTTGAGGTTCTTCTCACCTTGTATGCAAGACACAAGGCCTTTCTCAAGTTGCTTCTTTAACTTGGCATTCTCTTCCCCAAGATGCACATGCTCGCAACATGGGTTAGTAGCATTTGCATTATCAATTAAAACCATGCGAGGAAAAGTGGCCTTCTCCTTGGTTAGCGAAACTTGTAGTTGATCATGAGACTCTTTGAGGCTAGCATGTACACTCTTAAAGACCTTGTGAGCCTTGTCAAGTGTATCAAACTCCTCCTTGAGTCTAGCATGGTCAACCACAAGTTTTGCCTTCTCGGAATTGAGCACACGAGAGACAACTAAAGCATGATCAAGATCTTTCTTTAATTTAGCATGATCATCGTTGTGTGACTCCTCAAGAGACAAACGAAGACCACTCACTTCCTCAAAAGAATTAGAGAGATCCGATATCTCATCGGCATAGTCTCGACTATGACCCTCCATCTTGGAGATGGTATCCTCGTGGGCCTCGATCATGTCATTGGCTTCACCAAGTTATTCCAAAAGAGCAACAAAGTGCTTCTTGGGTTTACCTTTGAGCTTACTCATAAAAGACTCAAATTCATTTTTCTCCTCCTCCGCCCCCTCACTCTCATCAATGCAATCGGTCAATGAAGGATTAGAAGTGATGGTAGAATTGACGTTGGGGGTTACCTTATTGGTGGCTTTAGCCATGAGGCACTTGGCGGTGATGTTCTCATTTGGTGAGTCAAAGAGGGATGACTGTGGAGTTGTTGCAATAGCAACGGTGGCCAGGGTAACCATCTCGTCATCTTCTTCATCATCGTCATCCTCATCATACTCTTCTTGGGACACCAATCCTTTGGGAGGAGTCTTCTTGGTGAAGTTGTTCTTGTTGGGATAAGACTTGGCCTTGTCCTTTCGGATAAGCTTGCCTCCATTATCTTCCCTCTTCTCATAAGGGAAATCTACAACAAAGTGGCTCACATTGCCATAATTGTAGCACGTCCTCACTCGTTGCTTTCCCTTGAAGCCACTTGAATTGTTCTTGTTGAAGTTGAACCTAGAATTCTTCTTGTTGCCCCAAAATTGTCGTGATGCAAGAGCCATGTGTTCATGATAGGCATATTTGGTGTCTTCGGGGCAACACTCATCTTCATCCTCTTCATCGTCTTCTTCCACACAAGCCTTCGCCTTGAATGCAAGGTTGGGCTTCTTTGATCGTTGAGCATGCAACACCGCATTGTCGGCGGTCTTGTCCAAGATCCTCATGGCAACGAACTCATCCAACACTTCACTTGAGGACAAGGTGTGGAAGTCCGATCTTTGGCGGATGACCGAGGACATGGCCTTGTGGTAAGGCATCATGGCCTTGAGAAACTTGTGCTTGATCCAATTGTCATCTGTATCCTTGCTCCCATGATCTCGAAGTGAGACCGCAAGAGTGGTTAATATTTCATAAAGTTCACGGGGATCTTCATCTTCGATCATGGCAAACTCATCGGCTTCATCTTGCACAACTTCAGAGTTTGAGAGTTGAATGCTTGCACTTCCCTTGTACAAGGAACCAACATGCTCCCATGCTTCCTTGGCCACGGAGAAAGGTTGAAGATGTGCAATCTCTTTGGGAGGGATGGCTTCTTGAAGAATGCAAAGAACGGACTCGTTGAATTGATGATACGCGGCTTCTCTTGGAGTTAAGTTGTACGTATCATGCGGGTAGAAACCTTGCTCAATGATTCTCCAAAGATTAGTAGAACAATGATTTAAATGACATTTAAAACGAAACTTCCAAGTAGCAAAGTCAGCATTTTCACATACTTAGGGGGAGGAGCAGCTGAATTTAGATGCGGGGTGGGAACGGGTCCTCCATAATTGATATGAGGTGCGGAATGATCAAAGATGCCACTCCCATTCTTCTTCACCGGGACTTGCTCACTACTAGCTTCTCCCTTATCGGGAATAGCATACGACACGTTGTTAGGGGGACGAACCACTTCCAATGGTGCGGTGGATAATTTAAGACCCTCAAGAAATTCTTTGAACATGCCTTTGACCTCGGTCGTCAATGAGTCTTTCAATGTGTCCAAAGCCGCATTGAACTCCTAACGAGAGATCGAGGGTCCCCCATCGGACGTAGACAAGGATGGATTTCCACTTGAGTGTTCCTCCGTCTCGACTACGTTGTCACCCATACTCTTTGGATGGTAAAGTCCTTAATAAAGAGAGGAGGCTCTGATACCAATTGAAAGGATCGATATGGTTGACTAGTGGGGGGTGAATAGGCAACTAACAATTTTTAGCTTTTCTTCAACCAAAATAAAATTAGCAACAAAATAGGTTGTCTAGATGTGCAACTACGTTGGCAACCTAAATGATGCAACAATAAAACTTGCACAAGTAAAGGTAAGATATAACCGAGAGTGGAACCGGTGGAGACGAGGATGTGTTACCGAAGTTCCTTCCCTTTGAGGGGAAGTACGTCTCCGTTGGAGCAGTGTGGAGGCACAATGCTCCCCAAGAAGCCACTAGGGCCATCGTATTCTCCTCACGCCCTCACACAATGCGAGATGCCATGATTCCACTATTTGTGCCCTTGAAGGCGGCAACCGAACCTTTACAAACAAGGTTGGGGCTATCTCCACAACTTAATTGGAGGCTCCCAACAAAACCACGAAACTTCACCATAATGGAATATGGCTTCGAGGTGACCTCAACCATCTAGGGTGCTCAAACACCCAAGAGTAACAAAATTCACACATAAGAGTATGGGGGGATCAAATATCCTTTGGTGGAAGGGTAGATCTAGGTCTCCTCCTTCAATCCCTAGTAAATCAACAAGTTTGAGTGGCTAGAGAGAGAGATCGGGCAAGAAAGCTTGTATAGCATTAATGGAGGAGAGAGAGAGAGGCAAGAGGTAAGTGGGAGGTCGAAGAAGCACCCCCTTTTATATGGTCCCCTTCAATCCAACCATTATGCGCATAAACACATAGGAGCGGTACTTCCGCAATGACCACCGGTACAACCGGTGGATGCGGAAAACCCCTTCGGGCACCAGGGCGGTACTTTCGGGGGAGCTACCGGTAGTGCCGGTATGCCGTAGCAAACCGGAACTACCGCTCCACCACCGGTCAACCACCGCCATACATCCAGAAGGTTTACACCCCAGGCCGGTAGTTGGAGCGGTGGTAGAGCTAGAGCTACCGCTGGACCAGTAGTCCCTGAGTGGTGGAGTTCCAGGCGGTACTACCGCCGCGAACACCAGTAGTACTGGTTTGTCAAGACAAAACGGAACTTCTGTTCCACCACCGGTCTACCACCGTACTAGGTACAGGAGGGTATCACCCCTGAGCAGTACTTGTACCGGTGGTTTGACCGGGACTGCATGCTAGTGGTACTACCTCTCAAGAGAGCGGTACTACCGCCATGAGTAGAACTGCACATTCACAGAGGACTTTAGGAAACCTCTCTCTCCTCGAATGTAGGGTATATGGTGGGTGCAAGGAGTGTGTACGTGTGATGATTCACCCAATACCTTCCGATGTGGATTCCCTCTTAATAGTACGGGTTTCCTACGACCAAAGAAATAAAACATGCCGAAAAATCCGTCTTCAATCTTTTCCGCATAGAGGGAAAGCCTAACCGTCTTGCGCCACACAATGTGTACCTGAGGAACTAGGACGCACAATTAGCCCACACGTGTATTGTCATCATCACCAAAACCCAAAGGCAGGAAATGCCCTTACACCGGCCCCAAGCGTCAGAAGGGCGGCAAGCCCGCGTGGTTGCCCGCCTTCTCCTTCGAGCAAACCCTTGATGCTCCTTGCAAGTTCTACAGCGGTGCGAAGCCGTCTCACCACACCACTGATACGTCTCCAACGTATCTACTTTTCCAAACACGTTTGCCCTTGTTTTGGACTCTAACTTGCATGATTTGAATGGAACTAACCCGGACTGACGCTGTTTTCAGCAGAACTGCCGTGGTGTTGTTTTTGTGAAGAAATAAAAAGTTCTCGGAATCGCCTAAAAATCAACGGAGATTTATTTCAGAAAATATAAAAAATACATGCAAGAAGATCCACACCTGGGGGCCCACGGGCTGTCCTCGAGGGTGGGGGGCGCGCCCCCCTTCCCAGGGCGCGCCCCCTTGCCTCGAGGGCACCCCGATTCTCCACTGACGTATCCCCAGGTCCTATATATTCCGTTTCGGGGAGAAAAAATAAGGGGGAAAGAATTATCGCGTTTTACGAGACGGAGCCGCCGCCAAGCCCTAATATCTCTCGGGAGGGCTGATCTGGAGTCTGTTCGGGGCTCCGGAGAGTGGAGATCGTCGCCATCGTCATCATCAACCTTCCTCCATCACCAATTCCATCATGCTCATCGCCGTGTGTGAGTAATTCCATCGTAGGCTTGCTGGACGGTGATGGGTTGGATGGGATCTATCATGTAATTGAGTTAGTTTTGTTAGGGTTTGATCCCTAGTATCCACTATGTTCTGAGATTGATGTTGCTATGACTTTGCTATGCTTAATGCTTGTCACTAGGGCCCGAGTGCCATGATTTCAGATCTGAACCTATTATGTTTTCATGAATATATGTGTGTTCTTGATCCTATCTTGCAAGTCTATAGTCACCTACTATGTGTTATGATCCGGCAACCCCGAAGTGACAATAATCGGGACCACTCCCGGTGATGACCATAGTTTGAGGAGTTCATGTATTCACTATGTGTTAATGCTTTGGTCTGGTACTCTATTAAAAGGAGGCCTTAATATCCCTTAGTTTCCAATAGGACCCCGCTGCCACGGGAGGGTAGGACAAAAGATGTCATGCAAGTTCTTTTCCATAAGCATATATGACTATATTCGGAATACATGCCTGCATTGCATTGATGAACTGGAGCTAGTTCTGTGTCACCCTAGGTTATAACTTCTACATGATGAATTGCATCCAATGTAATTTCCCATCACCGATCCAATGCCTACGAGCTTTACCTATATTGCTAGTTGCTATTTACTTTTTCATTGCTATTATCACAAAAACTACAAAAATACTATCTTTACTTTTATTGCTGCTACCACCACTATCATATTACTGTGCTACTAAACTATCTTGCTGCAGATACTAAGTTTCCAGGTGTGGCTGAATTAACAACTCAGTTGCTAATACTTAAGAGTATTCTTTGGCTCCCCTTGTGTCGAATCAACAAATTTGGGTTTAATACTTTACCCTCGAAAACTGTTGCGATCCCCTACACTTGTGGGTTATCAAGACTATTTTCTGGCGCCATTGTCGGGGAGCATAGCTCTATTCTTTAAGTCACTTGGGATTTATATTTGTTTATCACTATGATGAATTTGAAGGACTCAAAAACCAAGATCTTACCCTCAACTACGAGGGGAGGTAGGGAACTGCCATCTAGCTTTGCACTTGATTCTCCTTCTGTTATGAGTAAACTTGCGACACCTACTCCTGCTATTGAATCTGATATGTCGTATGTTCTCAATGATACTACTTGTGCTATGTATGATGAAACTATCTCTATGCCTGATACTGTGCCACTAGGTGAATTTCTAGATGAACAAATTGCTAAGGTTAGGGAGAATGCCAATGTTGATGATATTTATGAAAGTGATGATGAAACTACTCTCAATAAATATGAATTGCCTGTTGTGCCTGAGGGTTATGTTATGGATGAAGAAATTGCTAGAGACTTTCTTGCTTGCAATGATAGATATGATCTTAAGAAGTTATTAGCTAAGTTGAAAGAAAAGTCATTGAATGCTAGAATGAAACATGACCCTGCTTTTGCCACTTCACCTATTTGTGTTACTGATAAGGATTATTAATTCTCGGTTGATCCTGAGTTAATTACTTTGGTTGAATCTGATCCTTTCCATGGCTATGAGTCTGAGACTGTTGTGGCACATCTTACCAAGTTGAACGATATAGCCACCCTGTTTACCAATGATGAAAAGATTCGTTACTACTATATCCTTAAGCTATTTCCTTTCTTGTTAAAGGGTGATGCCAAGACTTGGTTTAATTCTCTTGATCCTGGTTGTGTGCGTAGTCCCCATGATATGATGTATTACTTCTCTGCTAAATATTTTCCCGCTCATAAGAAACAAGCTGCCTTACGGGAAATATATAACTTTGCTCAAACTGAAGAAGAGAGTCTCCCACAAGCTTGGGGAAGGCTTCTCCAGTTACTTAATGCTTTGCCTGATCATCCTCTTGAGATCCATGATATACTTGATGTTTTATATAATGGACTAACTGATGCTTCCAGAGACCACCTGGATAGTTGTGTTGGTTGTGTTTTCAGGGAAAGAACAGTTGAACAGGCTGAATCACTATTGAATAATATGCTGGCCAATGAAAATAATAGGACACTTCCTGAACCAGCCCCTAAGCCAACTTCGAAGAAAAGAGGTGTTCTATTTCTCAGTCCTGAAGATATGCAAGAGGCAAAGAAATCCATGAAAGAAAAAGGTATTAAAGCTGAAGATGTTAAGAATTTACCGCCTATTGAACAAATACATGGTCTTGATAACCCGACACAGGTAGTAAAGGTAAATTCTCTTTATAGATTTGATGAAGGTGATATTCCTCGTTATAAGTCTGCTAGCCAATGCTTAGATGAGTTTGACAATTTTATTGTGAAACAAGAAAACTTCAATGCTTATGTTGGTAGACAACTACAACACAATGCTCATATGATTGAACGCTTGAGTGATTACCTGTCTAGTGCTAAAGATGAACTGAAACTTATTAGTATACATGCTTCCATGGTCACCACTCAAGTAGAACAAGTACTTAAGGCTCAGAATGACTTGCTCAATGAATTAAATAGTAAGAATAATGATAATGCCATTAGAGTTGTGACTAGAGGTGGTAGAATAACTCAGGAACCTCTGTATCCTGAAGGCCACCCTAAGAGAATTGAGCAAGATTCTCAGAGAGCTAATTTAGATGCTCCTAGTTCTTCTAAAAATAAGAAAAAGAAAAAGGATAGGACTTTGCATGCCTCTAGTAAACCTGTAGCTCACCCACCTAAGAATCCCAATGATATATCTATTTCTGATGCTGAGGCACTATCTGGTAATGAACATGAGCCTAGTGATAATATTAATAATGATGTTCATGATGAAGCTCAACCTAGTAATGATAATGATGTAGAGATTGAACCTGCTGTTGATCTTGATAACCCACAATCAAAGAATCAACGTTATGATAAGAGAGACTTTGTTGCTAGGAAGCACGGTAGGGAAAGAGAACCATGGGTTCAGAAACCCATGCCTTTTCCTCCGAAACCATCCAAGAAAAAGGATGATGAAGATTTTGAGCGCTTTGCTGAAATGATTAGACCTATCTTTTTGTGTATGCGTTTGACTAATGTGCTTAAAACAAATCCTTATGCCAAGTATATGAAAGATATTATTACCAACAAAAGAAAGATACCTGATGTAGAAATCTCCACCATGCTTGCCAATTACACTTTTGAGGGTGGAATGCCTAAGAAATTAGGAGATCCAGGAGTACCTACTATACCTTGCTCCATTAAGAGAAACTATGTTAAAACTGCTTTATGTGATCTTGGAGCCGGTGTTAGTGTTATGCCTCTCTCTTTATATCGTAGACTTGACTTGAGTAAGTTGACACCTACTGAAATATCTTTGCAAATGGCCGATAAATCAACTGCTATACCTGTCGGTATTTGTGAGGATGTGCCTGTTGTAGTTGCAAATGTTACTATTCTAACGGACTTTGTTATACTTGATATTCCCGATGATGATAGTATGTCTATTATTCTTGGAAGACCTTTTTTGAATACTGCAAGGGCTGTTATTGATTGCAACAAAGGCAATGTCACTTTTCATGTCAATGATAATGAGCATACGGTACACTTTCCAAGGAAACAACCTGAGGTCTATAGTATCAATTATATTGAAAAAACTTCAACTATTACTATTGGAGGTTTTGAGTTTCCTATTCCTACTATAGAGAAGGCTTATGACATACTTATTTTCGGGGACATACATATCCCCATTGAGGTAACATAGTGTTATTCGAAAATTCTCCGGTTTCATGTTACTCGGAAAGAGTTTATTAGCAAGACCTGATCAACCTTGCTAATGGATTCCTTTTGATGAACATGGGATAGGTGAATCTAGATAGCACAAACCTTCTGTACCCTCCTTTTACTTTCTGATAATTAGGTTAAATAAAACAAAAATAGCATTATCTGTCTGTTTCCAGACTTATCCGTGCAATAAAAAATATCCCGAGAATAAAAATTCTCCAAATGCCATGAAAATGAAATATGATTTTTTCTAGAATATTTAAGAAAATATGGCACTGAACACATAGCGAGGGGAGCCAGCACCAGGCCTCGAGGGCACAGGGCGCGCCCCCTACCTCGAGGGCCCCACGTGGCCCCCCTCCACTTATCCTTTCACCCATACTCTTCTTCTTCCTCCCAAAAAAATCCCCAGCCAGCTCAAACCCGAGTTCTAGCTTGTTTTGCTGCCATTTTCGATCTCCTTGCTCAAAGCACCATTCATCAAACTATTTGGGGAGATTGTTCCTTGGTATGTGACTCCTCCATTGGTCCAATTAGTTTTTGTTCTAGTGCTTTATTTGTTGCAAATTTGTGATGCTGTGGTGACCTTGTTCTTGAGCTTACATGTCAATTTTTCTTGGTCCCAAGTAGCTCTAATGCATGATATAGCCTCTAGGCACTTATAGGAGTTGTTGCTATCAATCTTGTTGAGTTTGGTTAACTTTTATTGTGAGTTACTAAAAATTTCAGAAATTTTTAGAAAACGAAAATGTTAAAAAGAATATTGAGGGGCTCTTCCAGCAAGAGCTCAGAGGAGAAGAAGAAAGAAGAAAATAAGAAGCCCAAGTATCATCTTCCTCGCATGGCGGAAGTTCGATCGTGCGAATGGCCTTGTAATAATTTCATGAGGTCCGCCGGTATTTACGAAGACTTTTATTGGTTGGCGAATAATGCAAGCCTCGCCGACTTCATCAATGACCAAAAAGATCAGTATCTCTTACTCACCAATATTTTTACGCAAAGCTTTCATTTTCATTCTAGAAAAACACCACCTACGGTGGAGTTTCGCTTATATGATGTGGTTAAGGAGATATCACTATTAGATTTTTGTGAAATATGCAAAGTACCCTTTGAAGGTAGACTAGATGAACCACGTCATGAAGACGTCAAAGGGTTTATTGATATGATAGCCGTAGGTGAAACTAGACAAGTTTCAGGGGCAAGAATCACCAGTATACACTTTCCTATTCTACGCTACTTTGCTTTATTTGCTAGTAGGTGTTTAATTGGTCGCGGGAACAGTGAGAATCTCAGTGCCCCTGCTATTATCATTCTACGCCATGCTTTGTTTCGTGACACAACTTTTAGCTTGGGCGCTGTCGTTGCCAAATGATTGAGTCTGAACCGCTCAAAGGGGCCCGTCTTTGGAGGCATCTTTGCCTCTCGCCTTGCTGAACATTTTAATATACCTATTAGGCATTATGAGAAAGAAGAAAAATTGCTTGCCCCTGTTTATCTAGACTACAAGAGCATGGTAGCTCATGACTTTATTGTTAAAGACAAAAATATGCAGCTACTTTATAAATTGAGGTTTGATGAAATATACTGTGAAATTGTTACCTTGCCTGCACCATCTCTGTTTGATCTGTCCACAGGCAAGTACCTCATTACATCAGACGCCTTCTACCAGTACCAAGGCCAAGCACAAGCTTCAGATCCTGAGCCAGAACCACCATTTGATCCTTCTCGTCAATCTGTTTATGGGTGGGATCTGGATGAGCTCGCCAACCAGTGGCATCTAGAGGACACATCTCAGTACACTTGAGGGAGTGGCTTCGATCCGTGGCCATAAACCAACTTAGGCCAAAAGCCTAAGCTTGGGGAAGTACGTGTTTCTCACCGACTTACATTAATGTCCACACTTATTCTAGTTGTCGGTGCTCACACTCTTTCACTGTACCATCCATGCTTAGTTTAAATTTCATTTTATTAGTCTTTTTCTTGTGTGCTAGAAAAACCCAGAAAAACAAAAAATTATTAGTTGTAGCTTCTAGCTAGTTTACTTTCTTTGCTTGTAGTAGTAACTAAAAATGAAAACCCAAAAAGATTTCGCGTTCTTCTTTTGCTTGTTGGGAGCTTTCCCGTGTAAATAGTTTCTTTTCTTTAGGGGTTAAGAGTAGAAGACCATAATTAAAATGCTTAGTGGCTCTCATATGCTTTGTTGATTGATTTAACCTTGAGCCATATTACCTTGTCTTCTCTCTTGTATTAAAATGCCTGCAGATTCCAGCTTAGTCCAATGCACGTGCACTATTATTAGTATCCACACCGTTCGATCGTGCGAGTGAAAGGCAATAAAGATGATATATGATGAACTAATTGAGATAAGAAAAGCTGGTATGAACTCTACCTCTCTTGTTTTTGTAAATATGATTGCTCGTCGTTCTTGATTCAGCTTGTTATGAATGAAACATGTTTGCAATGACAATTGGAGATCATAGCTGCTTATGCCATGCTTAATTAGCTGAGAGTTTATAATGGTCTATCTTGCGTGCCAACATGATATTAAAACGGTTGTGATGTGGTATGATGGGTGGTATCCTCCTTTGAACGACTTAAGTGACTTGACTTGGCACATGTTCACGCATGTAGTTGAAACAAATCAACATAGCCTTCACGATATTTATGTTCATGGTGATTTATATCCTACTCATGCTTGCATTCATTGTTGATTTATTTTAATGCATGTTCATGACCGCTGTTGCTCTCTAGCTGGTCGCTTCCAAGTCTCCTTCTAGCCTTCACCTGTACTAAGCGGGAATACTGCTTGTGCATCCACTTCCATAAACCCCAAAGTTATTCCACATGAGTCCACCATACCTTGCTATATGCGGTATTTACCTGCCGTTCCAAGTAAATTTGTATGTGCCAAACTCTAAACCTTCAAATGAAATTCTATTTTGTATGCTCGAACAGCTCATGTATCAACTAGGGTTGTCTATATCTTCCATGCTAGATGGGTTATTCTCACGATGAGTGGACTCATCTCATCATTCACGCGAAAATGGCTGGTAACCGGGATGCCCAGTCCCATGCTCAAAATCATAATAATTAAACAAAACTCCCCCAGGGTTGTTGCTTGTTTGGACGGTAACCCGTGGATTCGGCTGGCCGTGGAGTGTGCTTGTTGGTGGTTGGGGGAGTATAAACTTTACCATCCTATTTGGGAACTGCATATAATGTGCGTAGAATGGGAGATATCAAGATTCTTTGTTGTCATGTTGACAATGAAAGTATACCGCTCAAATGTTATTCAATCTCTATTTAAAATCGAGCTCTGGCACCTCTACAAATCCCTGCTTCCCTCTGCAAATGGCCTATATATTTACTTTTATGCAGAGTCATCATCCTCTTATCAAAAAGCACCAGTAGGAGAGCACCTCTGTCGTTGCATGTATTACTTTTAATTTGCATTGAGTATGATCATGACTGGATCTCTTTTACCATGAATTACAATGTCTAGTCAGTCCATGATCTTTAAAGGTGCTCTACATTTATGTTTTGCGGTCTCAGAAAGGGCTAGCGAGATACCATCCTATTATATCATATCATGATTGTTTTGAGAAGTGTTGTCATCCGAGGTTTATTATTATTGCTCGCTAGTTGATTATGCTATTGATGTGAGCAGTCTTGAGACCAGAAAGTTATTGTGAATGTGGTTAGTTCATGATCTTGTTGAAAACCTGAATGCTAGCTTACAAATTTACAACAACAAGAGCAAACAGAGTTTGTCAAAGTTTTTCTTTATCACTTTCAGTTTATCAACTGAATTGCTTGAGGACAAGCAAAGGTTTAAGCTTGGGGGAGTTGATACGTCTCCAACGTATCTACTTTTCCAAACACTTTTGCCCTTGTTTTGGACTCTAACTTGCATGATTTGAATGGAACTAACCCGGACTGACGCTGTTTTTAGCAGAACTGCCATGGTGTTGTTTTCGTGCAGAAATAAAAAGTTGTCAGAATCGCCTGAAAATCAACGGAGATTTATTTCAGAAAATATAAAAAATACCTGCAAGAAGATCCACACTTGGCGGCCCACGGGCTATCCTCGAAGGTGGGGGCGCGCCCCCCTTCCCAGGGTGCGCCCCCCTGCCTCGAGGGCACCCGATGCTCCACCGACGTATCCCTAGGTCCTATATATTTCTTTTCGGGGAGAAAAAAATAAGGGAGAAAGAATTATCACGTTTTATGAGACGGAGCCGCCGCCAAGCCCTAATCTCTCTCGGGAGGGCTGATCTGGAGTCCGTCCGGGGCTCCGAAGAGTGGAGATCATCGCCATCGTCATCATCAACCTTCCTCCATCACCAATTCCATGATGCTCACCGCCGTGTGTGAGTAATTCCATCGTAGGCTTGCTGGACGGTGATGGGTTGGATGAGATCTATCATGTAATCGAGTTAGTTTTGTTAGGGTTTGACCCCTAGTATCCACTATGTTCTGAGATTGATGTTGCTATGACTTTGCTATGCTTAATGCTTGTCACTAGGGCCCGAGTGCCATGATTTCAGATCTGAACCTATTATGCTTTCATGAATATATGTGTGTTCTTGATCCTATCTTGCAAGTCTATAGTCACCTACTATGTGTTATGATCCGGCAACCCCGAAGTGACAATAATCGGGACCACTCTCGGTGATGACCATAGTTTGAGGAGTTCATGTATTCACTATGTGTTAATGCTTTGGTCCGGTACTCTATTAAAAGGAGGCCTTAATATCCCTTAGTTTCCAATAGGACCCCGCTGCCACGGGAGGGTAGGACAAAAGATGTCATGCAAGTTCTTTTCCATAAGCACGTATGACTATATTCGGAATACATGCCTACATTGCATTGATGAACTGGAGCTAGTTCTGTGTCACCCTAGGTTATAACTTCTACATGATGAATTGCATCCAACGTAATTTCCCATCACCGATCCAATTCCTATGAGCTTTACCTATATTGCTAGTTGCTATTTACTTTTCCGTTGCTATTATCACAAAAACTACAAAAAATACTGTCTTTACTTTTATTGCTGCTACCACCACTATCATATTACTGTGCTACTAAACTATCTTGCTGCAGATACTAAGTTTCCAGGTGTGGCTGAATTGACAACTCAGTTGCTAATACTTAAGAGTATTCTTTGGCTCCCCTTGTGTCGAATCAACAAATTTGGGTTTAATACTTTACCCTCGAAAACTGTTGCGATTCCCTACACTTGTGGGTTATCAACCACCCGGAAATGCCACTGGCTCACCAGAATCCCCAACGGCGAGGGCTTGCCTCCTCCGCTTGTCGGCCCGTCGGCTCCGCCTCCTCAGCAGCCGGAGGCCCGACCAGTCGGTGCGATACAAGATGAGTTCCCTGAAGCACATGGAGCTTATATCGTATTTACCAGTGTGGCCAACGACAAGCACAACTGGTGTCAGCAACACCGAGAGGTGAACGCTGTCGCCTCAGAGCTCCTAGAGTTCATGCACTGGTCCAAGTGGCCCATTAGCTGGAGCCGCGCTGACCACCCGGCCGTGATGCCATCGCCGGGTGCTTACACCATGGTTCTGGACTCAAACTTCTCAACGGAGAGGCGGCCTGTTGCTTCTCCCGGATCCTGCTAGACGACGGTAGCAGCATCAACATCCTCTACCGCGATACCATGGAGAAACTGTGCATCAAAGAGAAGCAGCTCCTGCCCAGCCGGACTGTCTTCCATGGCATTGTACCCGGCCTTTCCTGTTCTCCAATCGGCAAGATCAAGATAGACGTCATTTTCGGCAATAAGAATCATTTTTGCCGCGAGCCGGTCTGGTTTGAGGTGGTCGATCTGGAAAGCCCCTACCATGCACTCTTGGGCCGGCCATCTCTCGCCAAGTTCATGGCGGTGCCTCACTACGCCTACCTCAAGATGAAGATGTTAGGTCCCAAGGGCATCATCACCATTGCTGGCGATTACCAAAAGTCGATCGCATGCGCTGCTGCCAGCAGTCGGCTGGCCGAGTCCCTTGTCGTGGCCGAAGAGAAGCGCCTCCTTGATCGGATGGTGGCAATGGTCGGCAAGCAGCCGGACATACCATCTGATCCCTAGGACACGGAACCTCAGGGCTCCTTCCAGCCGGCCAAAGAAACCAAGAAGATTTCCCTAGATCCGGCGCACCCGAGAGATTTTCTGTCATAGGGTCAAACCTTGATAGCAAATAGGAAAGCGAGCTCGTCGACTTCCTCCGTGAGAATCGGGACATCTTTGCATGGTCCCCCAAGGACATGCTGGGTGTTCCGACGGATTTCGCCGAGCACAAGCTACACGTGAGGCCGGATGTGAAGCCGGTCAAGCAACCGATCCACCGCCTGTCTGAAGAGAAGAGAAGAATTGTTGTAGAAGAGATCGCTCGGCTCCTAGCAGCCGGCTTCATAATGGAAGTGTTCTACCCGAACTAGCTTGCCAACCTAGTCCTCGTACTGAAGAAGAATAACAAGTGGCGCATGTGCATCGACTACACCAGCCTCAACAAAGCCTGTCCCAAGGATCCATTCGCCTTGCCTCAGATGGATCAAGTGATCGACTCCACAACTGGATGCGAGCCGATGTCTTTCCTTGATGCTTACTCCGGCTACCACCAGATCAAATTGGACATGGCCGATCGGCTTAAGACCGCCATCATCACACCATTCAAAGCCTTCTGCTACCTGACCATGTCGTTCGGCTGGAGAAATGTCAGCGCCATGTTTCAGCGTTGCATGTAGAAGTGCCTCCTCAAGCAGCTTGGCAGAAACTCCCACATCTAGGTAGACGATATTGTGGTGAATACGGAGAAGCGCAACACCCTTCTGGAGGATCTCAAGGAGACCTTTGACAACCGGTGCCATTTTCAAATCAAGCTAAACCCGGAGAAATGTGTCTTCAGGGTACCAGCCGGCCAGCTCCTTGGCTTTCTTGTCGCTGAACGCGGCATCGAGTGCAACCCTGTGAAGATCAAGGCCATCGAGCGGATGGAGAGACCAACCCGGCTGTGAGACGTCCAGAAGTTCACCGGGTGCTTGGCATCTCTGTGACACCCCGAGACCGGTGCGCCAGGTGTCAGCCAGTTATTTGCTGTCAGTGCCATGTCATCTGCTTGCGTGTTGCTTCTTGCCATGTCATCATGTGTGTTGCATCAGCATGTTTTCAAAACTTGCATCCGCCCGAGTTCCCTCGTCCTCTCCGTTGTCCGTTCTGAGCCCAGACACACTCACACGTGCCCGCGGTGCCTCCGAATACTTATTTTATGAGTGACCGAAAAACGTTCTCGGAATGGGTTGATGATACGTCCAAAACGTATCTATAATTTCTGCTTGCTCCATGCCTCTTTTGTGTGATATTGCTATGATATTTATACACTTCCGTACACTTTTGATCATATTTGGACTAACCTATTAACTCAGTGCACCCCAGTGCCAGTTTCTGTTTTCTGCTGTTTTTGTATTTCAGGTTTTCCCATCACGTAAACTGCCAGAAAAATCCCGGAAAAATTATATAAAAAATCAGCGTTCCGGAAGCTTCCTTGCGGCCAAAGTAGGGCCGGAGGGGGCCCACCAGGGCTCCAGGCGCCCTGGTGGCGCGGCCCCCCTCCTGGCCGCGCCGGGGGGCGCCTGGGCCCCCCAGGTCTCCGCTGATGCCCCCTTTGGCATATATTTAACACGCGTCCCGAAACCCTCGAGGACGGAACCCTTTTTCGCGATCTCATCTCTGTTCCGCCGCCGCCGCGCTTCCAAGATCGGGAGCACCAGGAGAACTCTTCCCGGCACCCTGCCGGAGGGGAGGATCACCACTGGGAGCCTCTCCACCACCATGGACGCCTCCCGGATGAGTTGTGAGTAGTCTCCCTTGGACCATGGGTCCATGACCAGTAGCTATGTGATGTTCTCCTCCCCTTCTTGTGCTTCACTAATTAGACCTCGTGAGCTGCCCTACATGATCGAGGCACATATGTAATCCTTATGCTGTTGCTATGTTGAGTTTGCTGGGATCCGATGGATTGTGAGATTATGTTCAGATTGTGTTTGAGTAATATATTTGATTTACCTCTTTTATATTTATGTTCTTGAGTAATTCTTGCATGTTCTCCGTTGCTATTTATTGCTTTGGCCGAGTAGTAGGTAGTAACTCCAAGAGGGAACGTTATGCTTGATTGTGGGTTCATGCCCCTCGATGACTAGCTTGAGTGACAAAAACATGAGTCTAGGGGATGTGATGTTGCCACAAGGGGGAAAACAACGGTGCTTGTACTCGCGGGTGCAAGGATTATTTACTTTACGCAAAGTTCTTTTAATGCAGTTGTCTGTTGCTTTGAGTTTACACTATGGGTGGGACTCGCAACTTAATACCAGCGAGATGTTCTGGATAGATATCTCAAGGTGGATGATTAGTAGTAGATGCAGATGGATTTCGGTCTACTTGCCTTGGCGTACCGCCCATGCTTTGAACCTCTACCTTTCTTGCAACATAGTTAGCATTGGTTTGCGCACATAATTCTGTCAATTGCCCAGCTGTAATTCGTTTACCTCACATAGCTGTTTTATCGTCTTTTGGGAGAGAGACATCACTAGTGAACATCATGGGACCCCGGTCCATATTACCATCACTGATCACATCCGCTATTTACTTTCTGCTTTTACTTACTAGTTGCAATTATACCTATCACTATTATCTCTTGCGTTTGATCCTTTGTAAATGACAAGGCCGGAGGGATTGACAACCTCTCTGTACTCGTTGGGAGCAAAGTTATTTGTATCTGTGTGCAGGTCCAGTTGATTGCTAATATCTGGCGCCGTTAGCAGTTGACACCTTCTTGTTGAACCTTGGAGTCTCAGGGGAAATCGATCCTTGGTATCTTTGCCAAGGGAAAACTACCGCTACACTGCATCTCAAACCTTCCACTTGGGGTAACCAACGAGGGGCGAGAAGCCATCAAGCAAAGTTTTCTGGCGCCGTTGCCGGGGATTCCACTCTTCAAGATAGGGGAGTTGCACGCTATCTTTTACCTTTGCTTTTTAGTCTTGATAGTTTACCTTTCAGTTTTCTTTATGTATTTTCACTAGTTTTGCTTAATGGAAAACAACAAAAATATGAGAGAGCTTTATAAGCTCTACCTTGCTTTGGGACATGATGTGTTTGAAGAGAAAATTAAAAAACCTATGGAACTTTATTATTTGCATAACAATCATGATGGTGGTGATGTTATTAGTATGCTTTCTTTGAATATCAATATTGCTAATGACATGGAAAGCTCTAAGCTTGGGGATGACACGTTTGATGAACATGATATTTTTAGTCCCGCAACTTTTGAAGAGAAAATTTACTTTGATGATACTTTATATGATGATTACAATGATGAATATGATGTTTTCAGTCCACCTACTATTGAGGATAAAATTTATTATGATTATGATATGCCTCCTAAATACAATGATTACCATGATGGTTATGATTGCTTTACTCTCACTATTCCTAATAAGAAAGATTTTGCTTATATGAAGAGTAATGATACCTTTTTGCATGTGGATCATGGTAACAATGCTTTATGTGATGCTTATATTGTTGAGTTTATTCGTGATCCCACTGAAAATTATTATGAGAAGGGAACATATGCTTATAGATATTTCAATAATATCAAGTTCCCTCTCTTTATGTTGAAGGTTTTGAAGCTGCACTTGTTTTGTCTTCCTATGCTTATTGCTTTGTGCTTCAATGAATTATTGTATTGCAATATTCCTATGCATAGGAAGCATGTTAGGCTTAAATGTGTTTGGTATTTGCTTCTTGATGCTCTCTTTTGTTCTTCAACTCTTATTCCTACGAGAGCAGCATTAAAGTCTTAAGCCTATCTTTATGGCTATAAAGAAAGAGCTCTAGGGAGACAACCCTTGTTATCTTTGCTTTCAGTTTGTTCTTTCAGTTTTAGTGGTCTTGATGTTGTTACTACAGTAGCATCATCATTGTATCTTTACTTTTCAACTTTGTGCCAAGTGTAGCCTCTGATTGCAAGAAAGTTCAAAAGTTGTGACGTGCTGTCCAGGAAACAGATTCTGTCCTTGGATAGAAAAATTCGTATAAAATCACCAGATCATCTTTTTGGTCTGAATTTTTTCGAAAGCGTGCTCTATACAATTGTCTTTCGGGCGTCTGTTCTGAGTTTTTTTATTAGAGTTGCAGAAGTGCCCCGAAAAAATCATTTACTACCTGCTGGTCTGTTTTTCACAGATTCTGTCCTCTTTTCCCTTTCCTTCATTTTGCAAACCTTGAGCTTGCTTTTTCTTTGCAAAAACCTTTTGGCAATCTTGAGAAACAGTAGACCTTCAAGAATATCCTTATTTCCAGCAAGGAACAATTATTTTATTATGGGTACTAACCTCGCTAATCAGATTATGATGAGTTATGTATGAAGGGAGTTTTCAAGTGTGCGAGGGAAGATGATAAAAAGATTCAGGAGTGTCAAACGCTCAAGCTTGGGGATGCCCCCATGCACCCCCAAGAAATATTCAAGAAGACTCAAGCGTCTAAGCTTGGGGATGCCCCCGTGCATCCCCTTCTCCATCAACAATTATCAGTTCGTCTTTCGTTCCACTATATTTTTATCACTTCATGTGTTATGTGCTATGCTTGGAGCGTCTTGATTTTAGTTTCCTTTTTAGTTTTCTTTAGCTTTGCTTGCTTTTCATAACGAGTTGGAACTCAGCTTTCTTTGTGTGGGAGAGAAACACGCTCCACTTCAACCTAGAACACAACATAGAATTTTCATGTTTATCTTTGCTGTGTATGTTCTTGGTCTTTCGATAGCTACTGTCATGCTTAGCTCTTAGTTTTCATGCTTATCTTTTTAAAGAGCTTTTGTTTAGTTGGTCGCTGGAACTCTCTTCAGTTATCATGCTTATCTTATTAAGAGAGTTGGCTTCTGTTGCACTGGTCGATATGTCTATGATAAAAATGCTATATGCATAATGATGCTTAGTAGTTCATGTTTTCTTACGGTTAGTCTCAAATAGCTGGGGGGTTCCCAATGTGTTATTGGAGTACCAACATGATTTGTTTGCCTATGATGTGGTATGGTTTAGTGATATCTTCCTTCAAAAATTTATTTTGATTGACTTGGCGTATGCTTGCGCATATTTAAGACTGTAAAGAAAGTCTGTCAAGCCTTGATGATCTTTTATTTCTGAGTAGCGATATAACTTCCATGCCTGATTCAATGTTGCTTTGTCGCTCTGCATGATTATGACCGTCATTGCTCTCTTAGTTGGTCGCTCCCAGTCTTTTGCTAACCTTCACCTATACTAAGCGGACTGACTGCTTGTGCATCCAAAATCCTTTAAACCAGTTATGCCATATGAGTCCACCATACCTTCCTATACATGGTATTTACCTGCCATTCCTAACGAAGACTTTCATGTACCATCTCGAAATTATTCAAAAAAGCATTTCTATTTTGTCCCTCTGTTTTAGCTCATGAGGAAGTAGTAGTTAATTCATGATCTTTTTAAGTTGGACAAGCTACACCCCGGGATTGCATGTCTAATGTGCAAACCCATAATACGAGAAGGAACTGGCATAGAGTGCGCCCGGCTCATTAAAAAAAATACAACAAACAAACCCTCCTTCACGCTTTGTTCATGAGAAATCAGAAAACTTTGGCAGTGATAAACAAAGGAGATTAAGAGGATGTGATCGTCCTCATTCGGGAGCCGTTCCTCGAAACTTGTCCAGCTCGAGAAGTAATTGAGTTATCTGCTAGCATTCGTTGACGAAACATGCATATCCAAAAAAATAATTTTTACTTCTGTTTTTAAAACCAAGAGCTCTGGTACATGCTTTATTTTTGTTTCCGACCACGGGTTTTCAACCTTGCCAACAAAAGCCACGGTTCGAGAGTCTCCACCTTCTTTAAAGCACCAACTACTGAGAGCATGATTGTCATTCTGAGTGTAATGTGCATTGTCCCAAAGTAGCATTGTCTTTTGCATGATTATGATATCGTTTATTCTGAAATCATTGTATCTAGTCATCACTTAAACCTTGAAGGTGCCCCTGCATTTATGTTTTGCTTCACTAAAGGGGGCAAGCGAGATACCACTTTATCATATTTGCACACCATGCTCATTACAAATCTATTTGATGTTTCAGTATCATATTGTAAAACTTTCAGTTCTTTGTGGTTTTCTCATGAGGCAACTTAATTACTACAGATTCATTGTCTCAGTAAGCTTTTGCCATGTGACTATGAAAAATCCTTATATGGTTAATAGCATGTCACCACAGAAATTATGCTTGTTATCATTTACCTACTCGAGGACGAGCAGGAATTAAGCTTGGGGATGTTGATACATCCAAAACGTATCTATAATTTCTGCTTGCTCCATGCCTCTTTTGTGTGATATTGCTATGATATTTATACACTTCCATATACTTTTGATCATATTTGGACTAACCTATTAACTCAGTGCACCCCAGTGCCAGTTTCTGTTTTCTGCTGTTTTTGTATTTTAGGTTTTCCCATCACGTAAACTGCCAGAAAAATCACGGAAAAATTATATAAAAAATCAGCGTTCCGGAAGCTTCCTTGCGGCCAAAGTAGGGCCGGAGGGGGGCCACCAGGGCTCCAGGCGCCCTGGTGGCACGGCCCCCCTCCTGGCCGCGCCGGGGGGGCACCTGGGCCCCCCAGGTCTCCGCTGATGCCCCCCTTTGGCATATATTTAACACGCGTCCCGAAACCCTCGAGGACGGAACCCTTTTTCGCGATCTCATCTCTGTTCTGCCGCCGCCGTGCTTCCAAGATCGGGAGCACCAGGAGAACTCTTCCCGGCACCCTGCCGGAGGGGAGGATCACCACCGGGAGCCTCTCCACCACCATGGACGCCTCCCGGATGAGTTGTGAGTAGTCTCCCTTGGACCATGGGTCCATGACCAGTAGCTATGTGATGTTCTCCTCCCCTTCTTGTGCTTCACTAATTAGACCTCGTGAGCTGCCCTACATGATCGAGGCACATATGTAATCCTTATGCTGTTGCTATGTTGAGTTTGCTGGGATCCGATGGATTGTGAGATTATGTTCAGATTGTGTTTGAGTAATATATTTGATTTACCTCTATTATATTTAAGTTCTTGAGTAATTCTTGCATGTTCTCCGTTGCTATTTATTGCTTTGGCCGAGTAGTAGGTAGTAACTCCAAGAGGGAACGTTATGCTTGATTGTGGGTTCATGCCCCTCGATGACTAGCTTGAGTGACAGAAACATGAGTCTAGGGGATGTGATGTTGCCACAAGGGGGAAAACAACGGTGCTTGTACTCGCGGGTGCAAGGATTGTTTACTTTACGCAAAGTTCTTTTAATGCAGTTGTCTGTTGCTTTGAGTTTACACTATGGGTGGGACTCGCAACTTAATACCAGCGAGATGTTCTGGATAGATATCTCAAGGTGGATGATTAGTAGTAGATGCAGATGGATTTCGGTCTACTTGCCTTGGCGTACCGCCCATGCTTTGAACCTCTACCTTTCTTGCAACATAGTTAGCATTGGTTTGCGCACATAATTCTGTCAATTGCCCAGCTGTAATTCGTTTACCTCACATAGCTGTTTTATCGTCTTTTGGGAGAGAGACATCACTAGTGAATATCATGGGACCCCGGTCCATATTACCATCACTGATCACATCTGCTATTTACTTTCTGCTTTTACTAACTAGTTGCAATTATACCTATCACTATTATCTCTTGCGTTTGATCCTTTGTAAACGACAAGGCCGGAGGGATTGACAACCTCTCTGTACTCGTTGGGCGCAAAGTTATTTGTATCTGTGTGCAGGTCCAGTTGATTGCTAATATCTGGCGCCGTTAGCAGTTGACACCTTCTTGTTGAACCTTGGAGTCTCAGGGGAAATCGATCCTTGGTATCTTTTGCCAAGGGAAAACTACCGCTACACTGCATCTCAAACCTTCCACCTGGGGTAACCAACGAGGGGCGAGAAGCCATCAGTTGAAACTTGGCATGTGGTCTTATTATAGTGTAGACAGGCCGCCTGTCAAATTTCATCGCATTCGGAGCTCGTTTGATAGCCCAACGGATATATATAGCGGCACTAGTCACCGGTTAATTCGTCGGACGTTTTCGGTCTCCGAAAACCCCCGCGGGCCTCTCTCTCTTCTCTCCTCTCAGACCGAAGCCCCTCTAACATAGCCCACTAGGCCACTCCTAGTCCCACTCCGCTCCAGAGCCGTCCGATTGCGATCGGAGGGTCCGAAACCGGACTAAAACTCCCTAACCTAGTCCTACCTACTATAAAAGGAAGGCCTAGACCCCCCTGTTTTGGAAACCCTAGCCCCTTCCTCGAAATCCGTGCATCTCCAACCCCCCCAGCCGCCACCTCGCGCCTCCCCACGCCCCTGTCTCCCACCTCCCGCTCCAGGCCCGCCGAACCCAAATCCGGGCCCGTCTGAGCCCTCGCGGGCCCGAACCACGCCGCCGCAATCCGCAGGCGCCCGAGCGCGCGCCCAGGGCGTCGGGCTCCCTTGCCTCGCTGCGGCCTCGTCGAACCCCGTCGGACGACGACCCCGCGCGCCTCCAGAGGGCCGCCGCCGAGCTCCTCTACTTCCGCCAGCGACCTCCGCAACGTCCGCTCCGCCGCCATTCCGCAGCCTGCCGCCACCGGACCTCCCCGCCTTCCTCCGCCGCACCCGCCTGCTCGCCGGCTAAGGTCGTCGCCGCCGGCTGGGATCCGCCGGATCCAAGGCATCCGGCCTGCCCCTGAACTTCCCGCCGCCCTGCATCCCTCGATCCGGTGAGGATCGAGGAGAATGACCGCCGCCGGCCGCGTTGACCCTGGAGCCACTGGCTGGTGGGCCCCGCGCCCCGCACCGACGGACATGTCCGGGAGGAGCCCGGACATGTCCGCCTTTCCCCTTCTGTGCCACTGCCATGCGGGCCCCTTCGTCGGACGTGTCTGCCGGGACACGGACATGTCCGTTTCCCCGAGGTCCTTTTTCCTCTAAGTCTTTTCTGTCAGCATTTTATTGCATCTTTGAGTGCCTGTAAATAATTGTGTGTATGTCCAAATTGAGTGAATGATATGTCAAAATGATCGTGGTGATGTGTACTACACTTTGTTCCATTGTGCCATGCTCATTTGAGTTCATCTAGTTGCTCTAATATCTGTTGCAAGGGTGCTACTTGTAATAAACTGTTGATACTTGTTATTTTGTTGCCATGTTCGTGATATGATAACTGTGTGCATGTTTATCCAAATGATGCAAATGGTATGTCAAAATGTTCATCATGAGATGCTCTACATGTTGGTTGCTATAGCATGCTTGTTTGAGTTCATATTGCCATGTTTATCTATGTTGCAAAAGTGCATTTGGCTGTTATGTTTTGAAACTTGTTACGAGATGCCTAGTTGAGGAGCTCGTTGCTATTGTTGTGTTTGTCCCCTTGTCACATGCCTAGATGTTTTAGAATCTCCATGATGTGCTCTTTGATGTGGTGCATTTAACTTTCCATGATATTCTTTGAGGTGACTTAAACATGCGTGTAAACTTGCCATGTTGCTGCTACTGTTTTAACACTTAGTGAAATTTCACTAAGTCTGGAATCTGTAATATCCTGATGCTATGTTTGCTTGATGCCCTAGGTGAATCCATGTTAGTTTTGGGGTGGCCATTGATCATTCCTTGTTGTATATGTTGTTGTCTATCCATTCATGCCTTCACTTGCTCATTTGACCTGCCGTAGCTTATTTATTTCTCGCTCCCAAGTTGCTATAAAATATTGTTGTCAGGTTTTTAGTGTCATGATCGAAATGTTGTAGCTTGTTGCTATTGATACATGCCTCCTATGGAGATGCTCCAATGGAGTTGTTTGTTGTAGGATATGTCTACTTCGTGTTCATGCTTCTTGTTGCCATGTTTGAGTGCTGTAGAGTATATTTATCATGCTCCAAAATTGCTATGTGGCTGTTAATTTCAGCTTATTATTATATCCTGTTTCATGTGTATCTTTAACCCGTTGCTCCGTTTGGAGTGTTCCTTATATGAAACTTGAGTGATTTTGCATGTAGAATCATAATATCATCTTGTTAACATGTTTGGAGTATGTTTGCTTGATGTTTGGGTGCATCTTGCACCGTTGCCATGTATTGCATCATACCTTGACATGTTGTGCTTCCTACCTTGCCATGTTATGCTTCCTGTATAGACTTGCTGTGCTTCCTGTATAGATTTGTTTTGCATCATAGACATACCTTGCCATGCATCATACCTTGCCATGTATTGCATCATATATAAACTTGTGTTGTTTTGTTGTGCTTCCTACCTTGCCATGTTATGCTTCCTGTATAGACTTGTTGTGCTTCCTGTATAGTCTTGTCATGCATCATACCTTGCCATGTATTGCATCATATAGACTTGTGTTGTTTTTCTGTGCTTCCTACCTTGCCACGTTATGCTTCCTGTATAGACTTGTTGTGCTTCCTGTATAGTCTTGTCATGCATCATACCTTGCCATGTAATGCATCATATATAGACTTGTGTTGTTTGTATTGCTTCCTACCTTGCCATGTTTTGCTTCCTGTGTAGACTTTCTGTGCATCATAAGTAGACTTGTTTTGCATCATACTTGGTTGAGCATATTGTCATGTTCTTGAGTGGTTTGTTTACAGTATTGCTTGCTTCTTCTCGTTAGTGCTTGTTCCGTTGCGTTCGTGAGAATTCATTCGTCTTCCCGGGGTTCTTCTTCAAGGCTTGTTCTTCGTTTTCTTCATGGATCCGTTCTTCTTCCTTGCGGGATCTCAGGCAAGATGACCATACCCTTGGATACCTTTACTATCATTGCCATGCTTAGTGTCTCGATGCTATCGTTATGTCGCGCTACCCATCTGGTACGTCCAAAACGTATCTATAAGTTCTGCTTGCTCCATGCTTCTTTTGTGTGATATTGCTATGATATTTATGCACTTCCATACACTTTTGATCATATTTGGACTAACCTATTAACTCAGTGCACCCCAGTGCCAGTTTCTGTTTTCTGCTGTTTTTGTATTTCAGGTTTTCCCATTACTTAAATTGCCAGAAAAATTCCGGGAAAAATATATAAAAAATCAGCGCTCCAGAAGCTTCAACGCGCCAGAAGTGGGGCCAGAGGGGAGCCGGGGGCAGCCCAGGCGGCCTGCCCACGCGGCCCCCCTCCTGGCCGTGCCGGGGGGCGTCCGAGCCCCCCTTACCTCCTCTGGTGACCCCCTTTGGCATATATTTACATCGCGTCCCGAAACCCTCGAGGACGGAACCCTTTTTCGCGATCTCATCTCTGTTCCGCCGCCGCCGCGCTTCCAAGATCGGGAGCACTAGGAGAACTCTTCCCGGCACCCTGCCGGAGGGGAGAACCACCACCGGGAGCTTCTCCACCACCATGGACGCCTCCCGGATGAGTTGTGAGTAGTCCCCCTTGGACCATGGGTCCATGACCAGTAGCTATGTGATGTTCTCCTCCCCTCTTTGTTCTTCATCGATTAGACCTCTTGAGCTGCCCTACATGATCGAGGCACATATGTAATCTTTATGCTGTTGCTATGCTGAGTTTGCTGGGATCCGATGGATTATGAGATTATGTTCAGATTGTGTTTGAGTAATATATTTGATTCACCTCTTTTATATTTATGTTCTTGAGTAATTCTTGCATGTTCTCCGTTGCTATTTATTGCTTTGGCCGAGTAGTAGGTAGTAACTCCAAGAGGGAACGTTATGCTTGATTGTGGGTTCATGCCCCTCGATGACTAGCTTGAGTGACAGAAACATGAGTCTAGGGTATGTGATGTTGCCACAAGGGGGAAAACAACGGTGCTTGTACTTGCGGGTGCAAGGATTGTTTACTTTACGCAAAGTTCTTTTAATGCAGTTGTCTGTTGCTTTGAGTTTACACTATGGGTGGGACTCGCAACTTAATACCAGCGAGATGTTCTGGATAGATATCTCAAGGTGGATGATTAGTAGTAGATGCAGATGGATTTCGGTCTACTTGCCTTGGCGTATCGCACATGCTTTTGAGCCTCTACCTTTCTTGCAGCATAGTTAGCATTGGTTTGCGCACATAATCATGTCAATTGCCCAGCTGTAATTCGTTTACCTCGCTTAGCTGTTTTATCGTCTTTTGGGAGAGAGACATCACTAGTGAACATCATGGGACCCCGGTCCATATTACCATCACTGATCACACCCGCTATTTACTTACCGTTCTTATTTCCTAGCTGCAGTCATACCTATCACTATTATCTCTTGCGTTTGATCCTTTGTAAACGACAAGGCCGGAGGGATTGACAACCTCTCTGTACTCGTTGGGAGCAAAGTTATTTGTATCTGTGTGCAGGTCCTGTCAAGCAAAAGTCTCTGGCGCTATTGACACCTTCTTGTTGACCCTCGGAGTCTCACGGGATTCGATCCTTGGTATCTTTGCCAAGGGAAAACTTGCCGCTACGCTACATCTCAAACCTTCCACTTGGGGTAACCAACGAGGGGCGAGAAGCCATCAAGCAAAGTTTTCTGGCGCCGTTGCCGGGGACTCCACTCTTCAAGATAGGGGAGTTGCCTGCTATCTTTTATCTTTGCTTTTTAGTCTTGTTAGTTTACCTTTCAGTTTTTGCTTTAGTTTCCTTTATCAAAAATCACAAAAATAGTTATCTCGCTTTTAGTTGGCATTATGTCTGGTCCTTTTGCCTTTGGTGAGGCAGAAGTGCTCACCTTTAAACAAAGAGGTGGGGAAAGTCTAAAAGATGCTTGGTATAGAATTAATGATTCTCAAAAAAGAGCCACCAAGAAGCAATCTACTACTATCCTGCTTAGAAATTTTTATGTTGGAATTACTTCTTGGAATAGGTTTATTCTAGATTCTGCTATCAATGGAAATTTCCTAGAGGCCCCAGTTTGGGAATCTCTTTGTATTATTGAAAATCTTGTTGGAAATCCCCCTCTTGTTAGCATTCAAGAGGACATTACCCTAGCTCACATTATGAGAAAACTTGAAAAGTTAGAGCTAGAGATGCCAAACATTAATAAGATAAATAAGTTGGATCATAAGATCCAAGGGAATTTGAATAGGCTCGATAGCTCCATGCATAAAATTCTCAAAACTTTGGAGACCATCAAATCCCATGACTTGGATTCTTCTAGGATAGACAAGATTGAGGAAATCTTTGATACTTTAGGAACTACTTTCTCCTCAATCAAAACCAAAAAGGTAGAAACTCCGGCAAAGAAGGAGCCTAAGTTCGTTTATGTTCCAAAGGCTCCCCGTTCCAAAAGTAATCCATCTATTGCCAAAAGGGTTGAAACTGTGAAGACTTTGGAAGAAACACCTCTCTTTGATAAATTTATAAATGAATCTTCCATTGACTTTTTACCTTTTGGTCTTCTCCCTAGAAGTATCTCTATTAGGCCTTTATTTGAAAGTCCTCTTAAGACTAGTTGTACTATTGAAGAGCTTTTTGATGATCTTGATGATGGTTCAATTGATACAACTTGATCTCTTTGCATTATGCCTAGCTTAAAGGCATACAAGAAAGCGCTTTTGGGAGGCAGCCCACAATGAATAAAATTTTATTTTGCTTTTGTTGTGTCTTGATGTTTGTTACTACAGTAGCATCATCATTGTATCTTTTCTTTTCAGCTTTGTGCCAAGTTTAGCCTCCGATTGCAAGAAAGTTCAAAAGTTGTGACGTGCTGTCCAGGAAACAGATTCTGTCCTTGGACAGAAAAATTCGTATAAAATCACCAGATCATCTTTTTGGTCTGAATTTTTTTGACAGCGTGCTCTATACAATTGGCTTTCGGGCGTATGTTCTGAGTTTTTTGATTTGAGTTGCAGAAGTGCCCCGAACAAATTATTTACTACCTGCTGGTCTGTTTTTCACAGATTCTGTCCTGTTTTGCCTTTTCTTCATTTTGCAAACCTTGAGCTTGCTTTTTCTTTGCAAAAACCTTTTGGCAATCTTGAGAAACAGTAGATCTTCAAGATTATCCTTATTTCCAGTAGGGAAAAATTATTTTATTATGGGTACTAACCTCGCTAATCAGATTATGATGAGTTATGTATGAAGGGAGTTTTCAAGTGTGCGAGGGAAGATGATAAAAAGATTCAGGAGTGTCAAACGCTCAAGCTTGGGGATGCCCCCGTGCACCCCCAAGAAATATTCAAGAAGACTCAAGCGTCTAAGCTTGGGGATGCCCCCGTGCATCCCCTTCTCCATCAACAATTAACAGTTCGTCTTTCGTTCCGCTATATTTTAATCACTTCATGCGTTATGTGCTATGCTTGGAGCGTCTTGCTTTTAGTTTCCTTTTTAGTTTTCTTTAGCTTTGCTTGCTGCTCATAACGAGTTAGAACCCAGCTTTCTTTGTGTGGGAGAGAAACACGCTCCACTTCAACCTAGAACACAACATAGGATTTTCATGCGTATCTTTGCTGTGTATGTTCTTTGTCTTTCCATAGCTACTGTCATGTTTAGCTCTTAGTTTTCATGCTTTTCTTTTTAAAGAGCTTTTGTTTAGTTGGTTGCTGAACTCTCTTGAGTTTTCATGTTTATCCTGTTGAGAGAGTTTGTCTGTTGCACTGAGTTGTGTGTCTTGACTTCAAGTAGGTAATTGAGGTTGCTATTTAATTTTAGTAGTAACTTGCAATAGTTTTGAGGTATTGCCTTGAGTAATGTCTGAACTTTTGGTGTCAAGAGCTTTAGCCTATTAGTGATAGATGTCGTATTCTGGGCAATCCGTGTTTATTTTCGAAAACCTACAAAATAGTTGAGAACTTTAGCTACTAAATGGATCACTAATCTTTGGAGGGATCGAATATTAGAGTACACTCACGTATCATGAGTCGAGGATGCGCAAGGATAACCAAATCCCCATACACTCCTCCTCGGGGTACTTGTCTCTTTGTGAACCTCCTAATTAGATTGAGAGTTACCGATAATAAGTGCATGAGTTCTTCGGACTAATGTGAGTATTTGAAAGTTGACACTTCCACCTATCCATATTTTTCTAGCCTCTTCGGTACCGTGCATTGCCCTTTCTCACCTCGAGAGTTGGCGCATACTTCGCCGGTGCATCCAAATCCTTGGCACGATACGCTCTGTCATCATAAGCCTCATTATATCCTTCCTCAAAACAGGCACCATACCTACCTACTAAGGCATTTCCATAGCCTTTCCGAGATACATTGCCATGCAACATCCATCTTCTCATGACTTGATCTTCATGTCATACATGCTTTTTGCTTGATCGATGAGCCGCATGCTAGTTGGGCCTTGCCCTAATCATTGCTACATGACGCGCTAGTATCATTGCATATCCTGCTACACTGGCAGAGGCATACATTTGCATACATCATGATAGTCTCATTTTCTTTATGTTGAGTACTTTTGTAAAGTGTGAAAGATTTTCTATACTTCTTGTAATACATAGAGTGTTGCCCCTAAAGTGAGGAAAAGATCCCAAAGAGGACAAATCAAAAGATCCCAAAGAGGACAAATTCAAAAGATCCCAAAGAGGACAAATGAGAGATAAATAGAAAGAGCCATTGAGGCCACAAAAAAATAAAAATAAAAAGAGAAAAAAAAGAGAAAAAGAAATAAAAAGAGAGAAGGGGGCACACTACTATTTCTTTTGAGAGATCCACACTCGTACTCCATCTTATACCTTGTACTCCATAGAGATTATCATTTATGCATATAGCTATGTGGGGACCTTTACGCTATAGAACTTGGCTTGTATATTCCAATGATGAGCCTCCTCGAAAGAGCTCTAGGTCTTCTTGAGAAAGAAAGTTGGATGCACCCCCACTAGTTCCATTGGAGAGCTTACCTTAGCTCATATGTGCATCCGTTGCATGGCAATCCCTACTCCTCGCATCATATCTATCATTTGGCTTTCTCTCGCCGATGATTGTCCTCATTGATGTGAGCCTTTCACACCTTTTTGTCTTCCCCCTCTATCATTTCTCTCTTTGCCATCCTAAGTGTCAACTTTCTTGCTTACGCTCATCCATTGCATGAGTGCTCAAAATATCGAAAGGGAGTGGATCATTTTGACTTGTACCTGGCTGACGGTCTGGGGATGAGTCAAGATAAGATTCCAAAGAAGACCAAGTGTGAAACTTTAGTAGATTAAGTTCTCAACAATACAAAAACTATGTTTTACTCTCATATATCCCTATCCCCTTTCTTGCACGCAAACACCATTTGGAGACATTCGAGTCACGGACAGCGAGAGCTCTTGCACCTTTATGTTCTTATGTTACTTGTTACAATGCTAATATAGACTCTTGCTTGTTATGACTTGAATTGGATTACATGCCTTGATTGCTTTACTTAAAAGTTCTTACATGGTCGATAGCATGTCACCACAGAAATTATGCTTGTTATCATTTACCTACTCGAGGACGAGCAGGAATTAAGCTTGGGGATGTTGATACGTCCAAAACGTATCTATAATTTCTGCTTGCTCCATGCTTCTTTTGTGTGATATTGCTATGATATTTATGCACTTCCATACACTTTTGATCATATTTGGACTAACCTATTAACTCAGTGCACCCCAGTGCCAGTTTCTGTTTTCTGCTGTTTTTGTATTTCAGGTTTTCCCATTACTTAAATTGCCAGAAAAATTCCGGGAAAAATATATAAAAAATCAGCGCTCCAGAAGCTTCCACGCGCCAGAAGTGGGGCCAGAGGGGAGCCGGGGCAGCCCAGGCAGCCTGCCCACGCGGCCCCCCTCCTGGCCGCGCCGGGGGGCGCCTGGGCCCCCCTTACCTCCTCTGGTGACCCCCTTTGGCATATATTTACATCGCGTCCCGAAACCCTTGAGGACGGAACCCTTTTTCGCGATCTCATCTCTGTTCTGCCGCCGCCGCGCTTCCAAGATCGGGAGCACCAGGAGAACTCTTCCCGGCACCCTGCCGGAGGGGAGAACCACCACCAGGAGCTTCTCCACCATCATGGACGCCTCCCGAATGAGTTGTGAGTAGTCCCCCTTGGACCATGGGTCCATGACCAGTAGCTATGTGATGTTCTCCTCCCCTCTTTGTTCTTCATCGATTAGACCTCGTGAGCTGCCCTACATGATCGAGGCACATATGTAATCTTTATGCTGTTGCTATGCTAAGTTTGCTGGGATCCGATGGATTATGAGATTATGTTCAGATTGTGTTTGAGTAATATATTTGATTCACCTCTTTTTATATTTATGTTCTTGAGTAATTCTTGCATGTTCGCCGTTGCTATTTATTGCTTTGGCCGAGTAGTAGGTAGTAACTCCAAGAGGGAACGTTATGCTTGATTGTGGGTTCATGCCCCTCGATGACTAGCTTGAGTGACAGAAACATGAGTCTAGGGGATGTGATGTTGCCACAAGGGGGAAAACAACGGTGCTTGTACTTGCGGGTGCAAGGATTGTTTACTTTACGCAAAGTTCTTTTAATGCAGTTTTCTGTTGCTTTGAGTTTACACTATGGGTGGGACTCGCAACTTAATACCAGCGAGATGTTCTGGATAGATATCTCAAGGTGGATGATTAGTAGTAGATGCAGATGGATTTCGGTCTACTTGCCTTGGCGTACCGCCCATGCTTTTGAGCCTCTACCTTTCTTGCAGCATAGTTAGCATTGGTTTGCGCACATAATCCTGTCAATTGCCCAGCTCTAATTCGTTTACCTCGCTTAGCTGTTTTATCGTCTTTTGGGAGAGAGACATCACTAGTGAACATCATGGGACCCCGGTCCATATTACCATCACTGATCACACCCGCTATTTACTTACGTTCTTATTTCCTAGCTGCAGTCATACCTATCACTATTATCTCTTGTGTTTGATCCTTTGTAAATGACAAGGCCGGAGGGATTGACAACCTCTCTGTACTCATTGGGAGCAAAGTTATTTGTATCTGTGTGCAGGTCCTGTCAGGCAAAAGTCTCTGGCGCTATTGACACCTTCTTGTTGACCCTCGGAGTCTCACGGGATTCGATCCTTGGTATCTTTGCCAAGGGAAAACTTGCCGCTACGCTACATCTCAAACCTTCCACTTGGGGTAACCAACGAGGGGCGAGAAGCCACCACCATCATTATTGTCAGCCTCACCTTGTTTCCATGAAACCTCTAACCTTTGAAACCTTCCTAGCAAAACCATTGTTTGGCTATGTTACCCGCTTGCTCAGCCCCTCTTATAGCGTTGTTAGTTGCAGGTGAATATGAAGATTCGTTCCAGGAGGGAACTTGTTGTTGGAATATCACAATATCTATAATTATTATTAACACACCTATATACTGGGCATGGGTGGAAGGCTTGGCCTTTTGCTCGGTGTTTTGTTCCACTCATGCCACCTTAGGCGCCGATAAACCGGCATTATGTTCCTTGATTTTGCGTTCCTTGCACGATGGGTATATGGGGACCCCTTGACAGTTCGTCTTTGAATAAAACTCCTCCAGCAAGGCCCAACATTGGTTTTAATTTGCTCATAATAACAACTTAATTAATTAATTAAATTGCATAGGGAGTTAGCGCTACCCGAGGATTCTTCTACATAGCAGGGGGGGCCAGTGCTGATGGTGTTGGTCCCAAACGGGCAGACTGCAGGGCCGCCTTGGGGAAACCCGAGGTATCTGGTATTTTGCTGTAGGCTGTCCCATCCGGACGTGGCCTGAGACGAGATACGCGCGGCTACTATCATGGTGTCGGCACGTCGAGAGGTCTTGCTGGACTTGTTTTACCATTGTCGAAATGTCTTATGCACCGGGATGCCGAGCCTGATCGGATTTCCCTAAGATAAGGGGTGATGATATTATATTTATCACTTCAGCTAATCGTGAGAGCTTGTGATGGGCTAAGTTGGGACACCCCTGCAGGGTTATGATCTTTCGAAAGCCGTGCCCGCGGTTATGTGGCAGATTGGAATTTGTTAATGTCCGGTTGTAGAAAACTTGACAGATGATCCGAAGTAAAACACACAACTGTGTGAGTAACCGTGACTGTCTCTTTTCACGTTGAGAAGAGAACACGGTGGGGTTATGTTTGACTTGTAGGTAGTTCAGGATCTTTAGCGATCACTACTAGTTGCGACCGTTTGCGTAGATGCTCATCTTATTCTTGTACTCGTAAGTTAGCCACCATACATATTGCTTAGTCGCTGCTGCAACCTCACCATTTTACCTCTTCCTACCTATTAAGCTTTGATAGTCTTGTTACCCATGGTTATGGGATTGCTGAGTCCTCGTGGCTCACAGATACTACAACAACAGTTGCAGGTGCAGGTTTCCGATGTCTTGACGTGAGAGCGTTGATTGTTGTTTGGAGTTCTTTCTTCTTCTTCTTCAGTCTTGGGTTAGGTTCCGGGTCGGCAGCCTGGGATAGCAGATGGATGTCTTTGTGCTTTTCATGTTTGTATCCGTAGTCGGATACTTGTATTGATGTTGTTGTATTCATGTGACTTGTATGTATTGTTGTATCCCCCATGTATGTAATGGTACGATGTAATGATATCCATCTTGCTAAGCGCCCGAAATGCGGTTGTGCCCCAATCACGTAAGGCGTGGGGAGGCGCGAGGTGGCGGCTGGGGGGTTGGAGATGCACGGATTTCGAGGAAGGGGCTAGGGTTTCCAAAACAGGGGGGGTCTAGGCCTTCCTTTTATAGTAGGTAGGACTAGGTTAGGGAGTTTTAGTCCAGTTTCGGACCCTCCGATCGCAATCGGACGGCTCCGGGGCGGAGTGGGACTAGGAGTGGCCTAGTGGGCTGTGTTAGAGGGGCTTCGGGCTGAGAGGAGAGAAGAGAGAGAGGCCCGCGGGGGTTTTCGGAGACCGAAAACGTCCGACGAATTAACCGGCGACTAGTGCCGCTATATATATCCGTTGGGCTATCAAACGAGCTCCGAATGCGATGAAATTTGACAGGCGGCCTGTCTACACTGTAATAAGACCACATGTCAAGTCTCAACCCATTCCGAGAACGTTTTTCGGCCACTCATAAAATAAGTATTCGGAGGCACCGCGGGCACGTGTGAGTGTGTCTGGGCTCAGAACGGACAACGGAGAGGACGAGGGAACTCGGGCGGATGCAAGTTTTGAAAACATGCTGATGCAACACACATGATGACATTGCAAGAAGCAACACGCAAGCAGATGACATGGCACTGACAGCAAATAACTGGCTGACACCTGGCGCACCGGTCTCGGGGTGTCACAACACTCCCCTACTAACAAGAGATCTCGTCCCGAGATCTTAGGAACGAGACGGAAGGAAAAAAGGAAGAACAAGGTTCTTCGAGGACAAAAGAGTGAAACCAAAGAACCTTGAGAGTTGAACAACGGAAAGAAAGGATACAACGGAGATGAACGAGATTGGAAGCTCCGGTAAAATGAGCAACAAGGCATAAGACGAGAACCAAGAGGATAAGGATATGAAGCACGAGTTGAAGGAACAAGAATGAATTCGAAACCACTCCGGTTAATAAGAGATTGAGAAGGAATCTCCACGAAGGAATTCGGGAAGCACTCCGGCTGAAACTGAAAGAAATAGCACAGCAGTTGAGTATGAATGGAATAGAACAAGAACCTGAGGAGATGGAACGATACTCGACGAGAGTAACAACACAAAGCCTTCGGAAGAATGGAAAGAATGGAATGAGAAGAAGGGGAAGAAGATGACAACTTCCATCACGAATGGATTGAAAGAACATCTTCAAGAGAAGACTTGAACGGAGTTGTTGAGAAAATCAACAACAAAAGAATAAACTTGTCGTGGACTTATGAAAACATCTCAAAACTTGAGGTGAATTACGCCGCAACCAAATATTGAATAGATGAGATGAAGGAAGAAATGCAAAACTCCATTTCAAAAAGAATACGGAGAATTATTTGCATCTCGGGAGGCAAAAGAATAAGAATGCTTGAGCTTTGAGGCAAAAGAATTTGATGAACACTAGAAGAATGAATTAAATGATGAAGAACCACCATGAAGAATTCCGGTAACGAAAGGATGATGAAGTATGAAAAAGAATAAGAATAAGCCTTGCGATGATTAGACGGGATAGCCGAGGAAAACTTTGAACTCCGGGGAAGAAAAGATTAACGCACTTGGAACTAGAATTTATTCATCACGAATAAACTCCGAAGGAAGGAATTAAATCAACTTGATGAAAAGAATAAGAATTATGTTATGCTTATCCTCCACCAATTAAATTGATGAGAAGCAATGGATTCGCATACTACTTATTCACGATGAAAAGGATTAAAGAGGGATATATCGCGAACTCGCGAAAATCTTCATGAAACACCGGTAGGATTGGAATAAAATGAATTGATTGATATGATAGCATCGCAAAAGAATTGTTGAACGAATCGCCGTAAGAATTGAAGCCGACTAAAGGAAAGAACAAACCACCGAGAAGAATTACGATCGAGTGAAGAACGAGAATGACCACTGTAAGGAATGAAATTGAACAATGCAAGAGGACAAGCCACCGTAAGAAAATGAATCGAGTGAATACGATGAATCGCCGGAAAGAATAAAGCACTTGGGGAATTTAGTATGACGAGAACAAAGAGATCATGAACTGATTAAAGAATACTTGACCAAGCACCGGAAGAATATGAGACGAACGAAGAGGCATCAATGAAGAATATCTTGAGGACGAAGTTGAAAACTGAGAATGAAGAAATCTTCTGAAATGATGGCCTTCGAAGGAACACAAAGAAAAGAATTCAAGAAATACTCTGGAAGGATTAAAAGAAGAAGGTTGAACCAATGATGAAAAGAATTAAAAGCGACCTAGAAGAAGGCATATGACTGATGGAATCCATACTTACGTCACATTTGAAAAGAATATAGGAACACTCCGGGAAAATTAGAAGAGTCAGGTAAGATCCTGGGAAAGACCTGTGGGTTATGAGCCCATCGAAGATAAAACTCTGTTGGAAAGGATTGATAAGGAGATGATGCACCGGAACGATTAAAATACTCAAATGAGGTGACAACCTCAAATTAATTGGAACACAGATGAATCTGCTGAGATTTCTTCGGAACTACGGAATGATTAGGTAAACGAGGAAGGGAAAAACATTTAACCGATGAAATAATAAGAAACAACACCAGAAAACTTGAATTGAAAACCACCGGAAAAAGAAGAAGATGTGAAGGATATCAACCGAGAGAAGAACTCATCGGAGAAGAAAAGAGATTAAGGATGACGAACTAGAAGAGGAATTCACCAGTTGGAATAACTGAGGAAAAGAAGCAACGATTCACACGAGTCGGATGGATACTCGATTAAGGACTCCGGCTCCGAGAAGCAAAAAGGGTGGGTGGGTGGGAAAAGAAAGACAACTTCGGAAGGGGAAAACAACATCGGTTGGAAAGAACTAAGGATTGAACTTGCAAGAAAGAAGAGGGTTGAATCCACTGGACGAGAGATGCACCAGATGAAAGAACTAACAACGCAACGAACGAAAACTAACCACGAGATCCTAAAAAAAATTGAAGGGGAAGAGGGGTAATTCAAAACACCTACGCCAAGATTCCTCACCAGAGCGACGAAGGGGCTGAGGAGTAAAAAGAATTCCTACTCTCCGATATAACTAGACTCCGAAAAAGTTTTCTGCTAGACTCGACAACGGCCAAACTACGATCAAACAAGGGGGCTCCTATGGTCGGTCGAGGCTCTGATACCAACTTGTCAGGCCCAAGATGCGATTTTATCCCGATCACCTGACACTTACGTGATTGGGGCACAACCGCATTTCGGGCGCTTAGCAAGATGGATATCATTACATCGTACCATTACATACATACATGGGGGATACAACAATACATACAAGCCACATGAATACAACAACATCAATACAAGTATCTGACTACGGATACAAACAAGAAAAGCACAATGACATCCATCTGCTATCCCAGGCTGCCGACCCGGAACCTAACCCAAGATTGAAGAAGAAGAACTCCAACAAAAGAACAACGCTCTCACGTCAAGACATCTGAAACCTGCACCTGCAACTGTTGTTATAGTATCTGTGAGCCACGAGGACTCAGCAATCCCATAACCATGGGTAACAAGACTATCAAAGCTTAATAGGTAGGAAGAGGTAAAGTGGTGAGGTTGCAGCAGCGGCTAAGCAATATATATGGTGGCTAACTTACGAGTACAAGAATAAAATGAGCATCTACGCAAACGGTCGCAAATAGTAGTGATCGCTAAAGATCCTGAACTACATACGAGTCAAACATAACCCCACCGTGTTCTCTTCTCAAAGTAAAAAGAGACAGTCACGGTTACTCACACAGTTGTGTGTTTTATTTCGGATCCTCTTCTACAACCGGACATTAACAAATTCCAATCTGCCACATAACCGCGGGCATGGCTTTCGAAAGATCATAACCCTGCAGGGGTGTCCCAACTTAGCCCATCACAAGCTCTCACGATCAGCTCAAGTGATAAATATAATATCATCACCCCTTATCTTAGGGAAATCCGATCAGGCTCGGCATCCCGGTGCACAAGACATTTCGACAATGGTAAAACAAGTCCAGCAAGACCTCCCGGCGTGCCGACACCCTGATAGTAGCCGCGCGTATCTCGTCTCAGGCCACGTCCCGATGAGCTATGGTTACAGCGACCAGATACCCCAAGTTTCCAAGGGGCGGCGCCGCAAGCTGCTCTATTTGGGACCAACACCATCGGCACAGGCCCCCCTGCTATGTAGAAGAATCCTCGGGTAGCGCTAACTCCCTATGCAATTTAATTAATTAATTAAGTTGTTATTATGAGCAAATTGAAACCAATGTTGGGCCTTGCTGGAGGAGTTTTATTTAAAGACGAACTGTCAAGGGGTCCCCATATACCCATCGTGTAAGGAACGCAAAATCAAGGAACATAATGCCGGTTTATCGGCGCCTAAGGTGGCATGAGTGGAACAAAACACCGAGCAAAAGGCCAAGCCTTCCACCCATGCCCAGTATATAGGTGTGTTAATAATAATTATAGATATTGTGATATTCCAACAACAAGTTCCCTCCTGGAACGATCTTCATCTTCACCTGCAACTAAGAACACTATAAGAGGGGCTGAGCAAGCGGGTAACATAGCCAAACAATGGTTTTTGCTAGGAAGGTGTCAAAGGTTAGAGGTTTCATGGCAACAAGGAGAGGCTGACAATAATGATGGGTAGCGCGACATGTAACGATAGCATCGAGACACTAAGCATGGCAATGATAGTAAAGGTATCCAAGGGTATGGTCATCTTGCCTGAGATCCCGCAAGGAAGAAGAACGGTTCCGTGAAGAAGACGGAGAAGAAGCCTTGAAGAAGAACCACGGGTAGATAGACGAATCCTCACGATCGCAACGAAACAAGCACTAACGAGAAGAAGCAAGCAACACGGTAAACAAACCACTCAAGAACATAACAATATGCTCAACCAAGTATGATGCAAAACAAGTCTACATATGATGCACAGCAAGTATATACAGGAAGCAAAACATGGCAAGGTAGGAAGCACAGCAAAACAACACAAGTCTATATGATGCAATACATGGCAAGGTATGATGCATGACAAATCTATACAGGAAGCACAGCAAGTCTATACAGGAAGCATAACATGGCAAGGTAGGAAGCATAGAAAAACAACACAAGTTTATATGATGCAATACATGGCAAGGTATGATGCATGACAAGCCTATATAGGAAGCACAGCATGTCTATACAGGAAGCATAACATGGCAAGGTAGAAAGCACAGAAAAACAACACAAGTTTATATATATGATGCAATACATGGCAAGGTATGATGCATGGCAAGCCTATACAGGAAGCACAGCAAGTCTATACAGGAAGCATAACAAGTCTATACAGGAAGCATAACATGGCAAGGTAGGAAGCATAGAAAAACAACACAAGTTTATATGATGCAATACATGGCAAGGTATGATGCATGACAAATCTATACAGGAAGCACAGCAAGTCTATACAGGAAGCATAACATGGCAAGGTAGGAAGCATAGAAAACAACACAAGTTTAT